>CM059874.1:10115671-10441086 GCA_030490815.1 Acer saccharum
TAGTGCCAGTGAATGGTGTAGTAGTGTGAAATTCTGTATTAAATTAATACAATACAATGAACTCCAAATGACACCAAACATGGTATTGTATTGTTTTAATATATTTTAAAGTGCTAATACAAACAATACAGGCCACCAAACATGACCTTAGAATTTAGAGCATCTCGACCCATGCTCCCTAAATTTTTGCTAAATTTTAGCTCTTTAGCTCAAATGCTTTTAACTAGCAACTATTCATGAGGTTACTCAACCATGCTCTCTAAATTTTTGCTAAATTTTTATTTTAAATTGTATTTAAATAACCATGCTCTCATGATATCTTTTTTTAATAACAAAATCAATTTAAAAATATTTAAAAATTAGGAAAGAGAAGATAAGAAGCTCTACATTTGGAGAGCCATCAATAGGCTCTCTAAAATAGGGAGCCATTTAGGGAGCCCTTGGAATGTAAAAATGCTAAATTGGCTCCCTATTTTAGCTAAAGAGGCCATTTAGGGAGCCTTAGAGATGTTCTTAGAGGACGACTGTGGAAATATAAATGGATCGGCAAGATAAAATGTATCAAGATTACACTAGCGGTTAGAAATAGGCAGGCTATTTTTGAATTTAACTATAGGTAGGGACAATTTAGGCATTTTGCACATCTTTCGTCTCCATCTAAATTAAAAACCCTTGAAAAACCCTAGTGTACCCTCACAGTCACTCCACATCACTCACCGACGAAGCCATGGCTCAATCCTCTCTCCGACTCCGTCGAGCCCTGACGACCTTGCCGCTCCCATCGTCCGGCGCTCTCCGCTCCTCTGCTTCTCAAACCCATCTCCTCGGTTGCTCTCACTCGTCGCAGCAGCAAACTTTCTTTAGCCCCCGTTGTTCAATCTCGACCGTTCAGATCCTCGGCGACGATTTCGCTCTCGTCGAGCAAACAGTATCACCTTTACAAGGAAGGCGATGATATCACTCCTGACACGATTCTGTTCGAGGGTTGCGATTACAATCAACTGGCTATAACCATGGACTTCCCCAAAACCCAGGACCTACACCCGAAGAAATGGTCCAAACTTATGTGGAGACCTGCGCCAAAGGACTCAACATTAGGTATCTCACTTTCTTTATTTTATTTATCTTGTTTTTCTGATTTATTTTAGGAATTTTGGATTATCTATGATATGGGGTAGTAGTACTAACGCACAACATTGAAATCTGCAACTCTAGCATTACTGTATGTATGTGATCTATTTATTTATTTATGAAAATACGATACTAGATCTGATAGTTCATTCTCTAGATATTTGATCCTAAATTTATCCGCTTCTTTTGCTGCTATCTACTATACTTATTAAAAGAAAATGCATTCTCTGCAATTTAGAACTCAATTACGTGTTCAATTCTGGACTGCATATGAGTTTTGAGGATTTAAGTGATCAGTTGAGTTCGTTTGTGTACAGAATTTGAGCGATATGTAACTAGTTTTTCCTTTGCTTTTGTTATAAGCCTTTTCACTTTTCAACTTGAATTGTCTCAGTTTCTGTATGCAATGTCTTAAAATGCACGAGACAGTTCTGTCCTCCCGTGGCGAGGCAGTCGCCTCAATTAGAAAATGATAATATTGCATCGAAAATGGTTCATAATCAACTTTACTAACGTAATGATCCCAAAGTGCATGACAAAAAAAAAAAAGCTTAATGGCTTGAAATATGGATCCAAAATGTCATCCTAATGATAAATGGCCGCTATATATTGAAGAGAATATCATTTGTGTCTAGTGGCTTGGAGTCTTAAAGTCTTGGATGGGTGAGAGTGTTTCTTCTGCTGAAAGTACCGACTTTCTGTTATAAATAGGGAGTTCTGGTTTTTTTTTTTTTTTTTTGGTTTTATAGTCAGGTTTTTTTTTTTTTTTTTGGTTTTATAGTCAGGTTTTTTTAATTTTTTTATTTTTAATTAATTTATTTTTATTATTTAAAAAATTTAAAGAAAAGGTCTGCACATGTTTTTTGAAGGCACTGCCTCGGACTGCCTCAAGGCAGTAATTGCATTGAGGCAGCTGCCTAATGACATTGAGGCGGGTCCAAGCAAGTTCAAGGTTGAGGTGGCCGACTCAATGAGCGTTCAGCTGTGAGGCGTGCTGCCTCAGTTCGAATTTTGAAACATTGTCTGTATGAGATGTAAGTTTGAATGTTTTGTTGGACTGTATTTTATGTGATAAAAATTAACCGCAATTGATGTTGTTTGGTGTCTTGTTTTCGGATCCTTTAAGTTTTCTCATACACTTCAAGTATAATTTAAGACATGCTTGCAACTTTTAGTTAGAATTGGACAGCATTTACAAATAGAAAGCTCAATTAATGTCGACACATTTAACAGGAATTTCACTGTTTCTTGAGGGGTTGAGATAATATTGCATGGTTGATAGGAACGATAAGTGTCAATTAGCTTGGCCTGTGGGACTTAGTGGATTTGTCATGACCTGTTTCTTGTCCATCCCCATCCCTAATTAGCCTAAAGATGGTTATTGGTTAGTGCTCAAAATATGCATGCGTTGGCGCGTTGCGTAGTAATACTAATAGCTAACACCAGAAGCTGCATATCTTTGAAGATTTTTTATCTTTTTCCTAACAAACAGCATTTGTATTATATCAACTGAACCTTGATATTCTGTGCTTAGTAGTCTGAAATGTTTATGCTGATTCTGATTGATTTTTGGTGGTGGCAGCTTGGAGGAGGCCAAGAAAAAAATCTATGCTTGCAGCACAACCATTTATCAAGGCTTTCAGGCTGTAATGACCGAAGAGGAAAGCAAAAAGTTTGAAGGCAAGCTTTTGTAACATTTGATATCAGTATAAAGTAATTATATATGGCGATGAGTCTGATTTTATATTATTATTTAAACAGCCCTCCCTGGAGTTGTTTTTGTGTTGCCAGATTCTTATATCGATCCAGTAAACAAGCAATATGGAGGTGGGAGTTTTATACACTTTATCTTTATTTTCTGAGATTTACTTTATTAACACCGTAAGCTAACTCTGCCTCCTATGTTTCAATTTTTCTATTCAATTTTGATGCTACTTGTCAGGCGATAATACGAAAATGGAATAATCACACCTAGACCACCTCCTATTCAACAACGTAATACAGGTGGAAGATTCCGTGACCAAAATAGGAACCCTGGCCGACCAAGATACAATCAGCAAGGAGGCTCAATGCAAAATCAGCAAGGAGGACCAATGCAATATCAGCAAGGAGGACCGATGCAAAGTCCTCCAAATTCAGGGGGACCCATGCAAGGAGATGGCAGGAACTATAGGGCTCCTCAAAATGTACCACCGCAACAAAATTATCCACCTCAGCAAAACTATCCACCTCAACAAAATTTTGGTACTGCAGGACAAGGAGGAGGGCCCATGCCAATGAACAATACGGATTATGCCCCTGGTGGGAGGGACTCTTATCATGCAGATAGAAGAGGTCCAATGCCTTCATATCAGGGAAGTTACAACCAAGGACAGCAGGGGAATCATTATCCCTCACAAGCAGGGCAGAGAAATTATGGGCAGAGCAATGTTGCGAGAGATGATATGAATTATACTTCTCCCTCGCATGGTGGAACTTATGGGCAAGGTGCAGGTCCTAATTACGGACAGAACTGGCAAGGAACCGGTCAAGGATTGTCACAAGTTGGGCAGGGGAACGGGGAAGGAGACAGAAGGAACTATGCACCCACGGGACAAACAGGAGCAGATCAAGTAAGGGATTTCTTCTCAGTAAATAACATGTTTTTACATTTTAAATTTGCTTTCTCTGTGACAAAACTAAAACTAAAATATGATAGCTATGATGAGTAGGATGAATGTTGTAAGGGAACTTTTCAATTTTGAAATGCTAAAATCATCTTAAAAACCAATTAATGTGAAATTGTTGTTTGAAATGATAGGTTTTGGATAATATCTGTTGACATATATTGTTTTGGCATACTGCAGGGAAGGTATTGAGAAGATTTTAGGCGGTAAGCACTTGGATACAAAGGGAGTTATGTGAATGGAACTATAAGTTTGTGATGGTAAATATGTCTCATGATGTCATGTTTCAACTCTTTGGCTGGTTGTGGAGTTGCAGCCAGATACTGTCTGTTTAGAGATGGAACTTTGATTTTATTACATAATTTGCCTATAAACATAGATGTGATGTGGTATCCTATTTCATTAAATTATATGTCAAGCTTTTCACATGTGCTAGATTATTTATAAGAATACCATTCTATCTAAACCTTGATGAAATTTAATGAATATTGGTGAGATTTTTTATATGAATGTTGATATAAAAAATAAGATATGTTTGGGGAAATTTTTGAAAAAAAAAAAAAATTGGGATCTAGGATTTTTATTTTATTTTATTTTAAATTTTTTAATTTAATTTTCCCTATGTTTTCCCCTTTCTTAAATGTTTTTAACTTTAAAAAATTAGAAAAAATAGTCCCCAAACTCTTTGAGTGATGCTATTGACAATCCACTAAATATCTTTCCACACTCCATTTTAGTTATTTTTTTTATATGACAATTTTATCCTAATTGAAATTACTAAAAGGGACAAAAAAAAATTATAAATACACTGCAAAACAATTTTGCTAGACTCTTTTCAACATTTTTTTTTTTTTTTTGGGTAATTATCCTAGTGGCCATCAATATTTACCACCACTATCAAAATGACCACCAAATGGGGAAATGAATGGAAAATGACCATTTTTGGTAAACATCGTTACACTAATGGCCATTCTATCAAATTCTATCAATTTTCATCCAATTTCATCCAATAAGTGGTATTTTGGTAAATAATGGGATGACATTAATTTATTTTAGATGTTTTTTGGAAATCAATTTTTTCTTTTGGTTTATGAAACAAATAATTATATTTAATGTGTATATATACATATAACATATCTCAAACATATATATATATATATATATATATATGTATGTATATATATATATATATGTATATATATACATATATGTTTCTTTCAACTTATCTCATTTTTTAGAATTTTTAGATTTTGTAACCTTAATCTTTTCAAAAAGAATATATATATATATATATATATATATCTTTTCAACTTATCTCAATATGTTTTTTAGAATTTTTTTATTTTATAGCCTTAATCTTCTCAAAAAATTATATATATATATATATATATATATACAAACTAAATATAATTATTTGTTTCAAAAAAACCAAAAGAAAAAATTGATTTTTAAAAAACATCTAAAATAAATTAATGTCATCCCCTTATTTATCAAAATGCAACTTATTGGATGGAAATTGATGGAATTGGATGGAATAGGCATTAGTGTAACAATGTTTGCCAAAAATGGCAATTTTCCATCCATTTCCCTATTTGATGGCCATTTTGATAGTGGTGGCAAAAGTCAATGGCCACTAGGGTAATTACCCCCCCCCCCCCCCCCCCCCCCCCCCCCCCCTTTTTTTTTTCTAGACTCCAACATTACTTCAATCTCTTTAAAGTTTTATTTGATAACGAAGTAATGAGAATGATTTACAAAAAGAAACAAACAGTTTTTTTAAGTGTTGATTTTTGCTGACTTTTTGCATGAACAAATAATAAGAAAAAAAATTACAGATTTTTCTTATTATCTTAATTGTTTTCTCTTAATATATATATTTTTTGAAAAATAGTTAAATGAAAAAAAAAAAAAATTTGAAGTAGCCATGGTGCTCTTTTAAGTGTAAGTGCAGAACAAATTTTTTCCTTCAATTCGCAGGGGTGGAACTTGTGTGGGTTGGATACAGTATTCAATGAAAAAAAATTGAAACTAAATGATTTTTTGTTTTTAAAATTTAGGTTTTTATGATGAAGTGTTGAAAATAAGTATTAAAAGATAAAAAGGATAATTTAGGAACAAATGGAGTGTATTTAGAATTTTTAAAAATTTTAGATTTTAGAATGAAGTGTATTTAGAAAATGAGTGTGGAAAGAGAAAAAATGGATTGTAAGGAGAAAATCTCAACTCTTTTTGCTACAAATATAATTCACTTTTCTTATTGTCCATGCAAAAGATCTCATCAAAATTCATTACATTTCATTAATGTGTGGATGATTTGGACATAAAATGATTTGCACTCGACAATCTTCTATATATGTAGGGGCAAGATCGGTAGCTCAAAATTTTTACACAAATTCTCAGCCACTCGATTATAATGCATTGAAGGGTTGAGATTACTTCTTGATACGTACATTGAAAAGTACACAAAATTATTTTTTTTAGTCAAACATAAAGATGTTCAGCAAAACAAATTAACCATCTCTTGCCTTAAAATATATTAACTCAACCAGATAAATAATATGAGGCCTTGATAATCTCACTTTTAAATTGGTTGCTTAAATTATTAATAT
Source organism: Acer saccharum (assembly GCA_030490815.1). Lineage (NCBI taxonomy): Eukaryota > Viridiplantae > Streptophyta > Magnoliopsida > Sapindales > Sapindaceae > Acer > Acer saccharum. Next base: position 10,122,078 of record CM059874.1, read on the forward strand.
GATAAATTATTTGTAAGATTTTGAAATTATCATTTTTTTTTTTACCTATGTTAGCAGTTTTAGTTCTCATGTACGGGATTTCCCGTATATAATCGTCGATTGCTATCGATAGTTATTGGATTGCTATTGGTACGAAAAATCTCACACCTAATAATTACACTATATATATATACAGAAATTCTATTATCAGTTCGAACTGACAAAAGTTATATCAGTTCCTTGCATGTGGACCACTGGATTTAAATACTTTGACTTGGCTGTATGCACTTGTCAGTCAAAGTATTTAAATCCAGTGGCCCACATACAAGGAACTGATATAACTTTTATCAGTTCAAACTGATAATAGAAAATCTGTATATATATATATACAGTTTTTCTATTATTAGTTCGAACTGACAATAAATATCAGGACGAAAAATGTGGACCACTAGATTTACATACTTTGACTCAAGGTGTATGCACTTGTCAAAACTTCTCCATAATTTATGGTCTACATTCTTCGTCCTAATATATTTATTGTCAGTTCGAACTGATAATAGACAGACCGTATATATATATATATATATATATATACGGTCCCGATCCTATCAGGATGCACTTATATAACTTTATCAGGATATTGAATGTGAGCCACTCATTTATAACAGTGATTTGACAAGTGCATACATACCAAGTCAAAGTATGTAAAACGAGTGGCTCACATTCAATATCCTTATATAATTATATCAGGATGCACTGATAGGATAATTTCCGTATATATATATATATATATATATATATGAGAGAAGACCAAAAGTAGCAATTGGAAACATTAAACTTCGGTCAGTAACCATTTTTGAAATTTTAATCATTAATAACCACTTTTTTTTTTTTTTTTTTTTAAAAAACAATCAGTATATGTCCATAAATTACAAAAGTACCCCTGAACTTGGTTTATTTTTTAAAAACCTAGAACCAAACTTGAAATCACGTCTAAAATCTGGAACCAAACTTGAAATCACGACTAAAATCTAAAACCAAACTTGAAATCATGATTAAAAACTAGAATTTTTGAAACTTGAAATCTTGTAGAAAAACTGATTTTTTGAAACTTGAAATCTTGAATAAAAACTTGAAATCCTAAATGTGAAACTCGAAATCATGACCTATTTCCCTTCTTCCCCAAATTCCCCAAATTAGATTTTTTTTTTAATTATTATTATTATTATTTTATTTTATTTTAAAGGTTTTCTCCTCTCCATGCTGTCAATCATCGTTGGGTGTCGTCAAGGTGGGCGCCAATCATCGCTAGACGTCGTCGGCGAGCTGCTTGGGCTCTGCGTGAACCAGCGCCCGTGCTTCGTGATGATTGGCGGGATGGAGGAAGAAAAGAGAGAGAGAGAGAGAGAGAGAGAGAGAGAGAGAGAAAGAGAGTTTTTGGGGATGGTTTTTATATGAGGGCTTTCCAGTAATTTTTCAAAAACATGGTTATTAACAATTAAAATTTCGTTTGTGGTTACAAACAACATTTATATATTTTAAAAAAAATTCATATAACATAAAAATAGTTACTTTTGTTGTGGCCGCGACACATGGTATACAATAAATGATACTATATTCTTAAGAATTTTTTTCATATTCTAATATATCTAATTATACAACATAACATATAATACTAATAATATTTATTAATATATATATATATATATATATATATACATATAATAATAATAATAATCTGAACTTCTGGAATTTACAAAGTCATTAACATACGCACTAAATGATACCGTTAATAATAATCATATATATGATAACAATCATATATATATATTTTAAAATTTCCCATATTCTAATAAATAATTATGATTATAATGGATGGTGGAGATTCAATCTGAAAATTTGGAAATATAATTTTAATTTTTTTTGTTAAATTTGGAAATATAATTTTAAATTTTGTTGTTAATTATAATGGATGGTGGAGATTCACCTATTATTAAATTCTTTCTCATATTCCATTAGATGGGTGTTATTCCCTCGTTATTTTATTAAAGTAAATGCTTTTGTAAAGTTGAATCGGTGGTGTAATTATAATAATTGTGTCCATGCCAAAAATTTAGCATAAAATATCTTCTTCATTTCGACCTAGTTGTTAAGATAGTCAAATTATATATACTATAATGTTATGTTGCCTCTAAATTAATTGAAACTAATCTTGTATAATTATCTTCTCATTAATTATCAAATTAACTCTTAAAAGTTAAAATTAGATATCAATCCAAAAAGGGGCTCGAAATTTAAATAGCACTTTATGGGGTGCCTTTTGGGGAAAAGTCACCAACTTATTAACTTAAGTTTAAAAGGCACCATTTATGGTCACCAGACAAAAATACCCCTTCATTTGTCGCTTTGTGAGTTTTTTCAAACGTTGAAAGAAAAACCTTTGACCGAGAAACGGACGGACAACAGAACCAAAATCCGACGGAAAACCACCGGAACAGTAGCTATGTCGACGAGAGTTGAACGGCGAAGCAGAAGGAGTGAGGTAAGCATTTTCATTTTCGTTTTCGAATAAGATTGTGTGTTTGTTGATCAGGTTAGGTTAGGGTTTTATTTTTGGAAAAAAATTTCTTTGAAAACGATGAAGATCTAGGTTTGATTAGTTGAATCGAGCCTTTCTGTAGTTGAATCGAGCCTTTTTGAACTGTGTATTGTAATCGAGCATTTTGGTGTTGTAATCGAGCCTTTTTGTGATGTAATCGTGCCTTTTTGAACTATGTTTTGTAATCGAGCCTTTTGGTATTGTAATCGAGCCTTTTGGTGATATAATCGTGCCTTTTTGAACTGTGTTTTGTAATCGAGCCTTTTGGTATAGTAATCGAGCCTTTTTGTGTTGTAATCGTGCCTTTATAAACTGTGTATTGTAATCGAGCGTTTGTGTATTGAGATCGTGCCTTTTTGTTTTGTAATCGAGCATTTTTGTATTGTAATCGTGCCTTTTTGTGCTGTCATCGAGCCTTTTTGTATTGTAATCGTGCCTTTTTGTGCTGTCATTGAGCCTTTTTGTATTGTAATCGTGCCTTTTTGAACTTTGATCGAGCCTTTTTGTACATTTATGTCGAGCGTTTTTGTAGTGTATTCGAGCCTTAAGCCTTTTTGAATTGTTTTCGAGCCTTTTTGTACTGAATTCGAGCCTTTTTGAACTTTGTATTGTGATCGTGCCTTTTTGCACTGTGATCGTGCCTTTTTGTATAGTGATCGTGCCTTTTTGCACTGTGATCGTGCCTTTTTGCACTGTGATCGTGCCTTTTTATATAGTGATCGAGCCTTTTTGTATAGTGATCGTGCCTTTTTGTACTGTGATCGTGCCTTTTTGTACTGTATTCGAGCCTTTCTGAACTGTGATCGTGCCTTTTTGTACTTATATGCTTTTTTTTTTTTTGTGAATATGCAGAGGGTGAATTTGAAGGATTTCCTGAAAATCCCTGTGGGAGAATGGTTCCAGGGAAAAATTATTCGGCATGACCATGTGAATGACATTACAGATGTCCACAACGCACTTGAAAGTGTACCTGAACTTCTTCGGATGGAAGACCGTCGTCGGTTTACTGAGTCTTGCTTCGGTCATTTACTTCACATGCATCAGGAGATGAATTTTTCGGCTGGAATTGTCCATCGGATGCTGTTGCGCGAGTTGAATCACGACGGCCCGGAAGATGAGATGAGATTTTTGTTAGGTAAGCATACGGTCCGGTTTTCGAAGGTTGAGTTTTGTGTAATCACCGGATTGAAGTTCGGAATCATTCCCGACCCAGCAAGTTATGACATGGTACAAAATGGCATACACGACCGATACTTTCAGGGTCGAGTCGTAGAGAATGAAGACCTGAAAGCAGTGCTGCGGAGTGGTCTTTTTGAGCAGCAGTACGATGCGGTGAAGCTGTCATTATTGTTTTTGTTGAACTGGATACTGATGGGGGTGGACGAGAGACACAAAATTCCATTATGGCAGTTTCAGCTAGTTGAGGACTTGGACGCTTTTGATGCGTTCCCGTGGGGCGCATACATGTATAGGCGGACTATATCTGGTTTGAAGCATGCTTTGGATGGTCCACGGTTGCGGTCCGAACAACGACAGCAAGAACAGGCCACGGATAACACCACTGAGACGTATAACATATACGGTCTAGCGCACGCATTATTGGTGAGAATTTATAATTTGCAGCCGTACTTTAATAGAAAATATTTTATATCACTAATGTATTATCTATTATGCAGATATTTGCTTTTGAGGTTATCTCGGAGCTTAGCAGCAATAAGCACAAATGTGGGGAACGCAGGGTAATCGAGCTACCCCCTCCACGTATTCTGAAATGGGAGTTGACTGCGCGACCGCGGGGGAAAACGCTGGATAAGATTTTCACTGAAAGGGTAAGTATTGATGTTGTTAATGTTTATTATTTTCAGTATGTTTGCAATTACAATGATGTCACTCCGATTGCAGATGTTTGCTCGGGCTGAATTGTGCTTACGGAGGCTGAGAGGCGTCAACGGTACTACGAAGGCATAGACCTGAGAGGCAGTCTATATGATGACGATGCCGCAGATTTACCTCATGACCGCCCGGATCCCGATCGACATAGGACTGCCGGACCCAGTGATACAGAGGATTAATATTACGGACCTAGTGATATGGATCCTTAGTATTCTGTACCTTTTGATCTGGAGGGCTCAGAGCCGGAGGTTGACATTGGTAGTGAGAGTCCCACGAGGTCTAGGCGGATACCTTTCAGTCAACCCAGACAACCACGACCTAGACCTAGTGATTCAGACCCGGAGGGTCGTAATCCTATTCCCGTGAGGCGTAGGCGGGTATGATTCACATTGCCCAGACGGCCTGCACCTGAAGGTCAGCAACCTGAAGGCGTTCAAGAGCATCCACAGGTACATAAGCCTTTTTTTAACCGCATGATTTACTTTCCATTGACTTAATAGTTTTAGTTCTGACAGAGTCTGCAATCCTTTCAGGGCTGGGAGCAAAAATTAGCAGAAGTGATGGATGATGTCCGAACATTACGGACGAATGTCATGGATGCTATCCAAAAGAATGAAGAGAAAAGAAATTCACAGCATCTGGAGTTGGTGGCTATGATTCGGACGCTACAGGGTCCGACGTCTCAGGGTCCGTCGTCGCAGGGTCCGATGTCGCATGGTCTGTCGTCGCAGGGTCCGCCGTCACAGGGGCGTATGGAGAAGGATCCACCGTTTGATGACCTACCACCTCATGACTATGATGGAGCATTCAGTACAGGCAGGACAGGTACTGATCATGATGAGACAGGGTCAGGGACCAGACATAGGGAGGCCCATACTACAGACACAGTACCCGAGCAGCAGGCTCCAGATGCGCTAGGACAACCGGCGGTCCCCGGCAATACAGAGACAGCATTATTGGAGCGTATACCGTCGCAGGCAGTCACCCCAGACCGCTCATCACAGTTGCTGCATGATCCTGTCGATATCCAGGAGCTATCCATTGACCGCACGTCGCAGGGTACCCATCCAGTCAATCCCAGCGAGCGTAGACCTCCGATCGACCAGAGCACAGCTGACCCCTCCAGGCTCTCCTCGAGGAGAGATTTGGTTCTTCTGATTCCACGATCGCAGGTCGATGAACGGGGACCGAGTTCCTTCTCAGCCCGCACCGATCCCCATGGTTCGGAACAGACTCCCCCTCCCCTAAGGCGTGGAGACCGGATTCGATGTCAAGGTTGGATGGATCGGAGCCCATACACAGACCCCTGTCAACCAAAGAGGGCACGGGTGATGCTGCCGCCGGCACGTGTATGGAATCCAAATGGACTGGTAGATCCTGAACAGCTTGTGGCGTACGAAGACTACAAGAGGAGCATGTCGGGGGAATTGTAAGTATTACATTCTGTTTATAGTTTTTTTCGATAAATATGTAAGTCAGTATTATGTAACTTTTTTCCTACTTATGCAGACGTGATATGGATCTGCACGACCCAGTTGGTGTTCCTGTCACTTGGTTCCACCGGTTGCAAACCAACTTAATGGAGTTGGAGGATACGGTATGTTCCTTCCTTGACTATTTCATTATAAAACTCAGTCACAAATGGTTGAATCCTAACAATACAAACTGTTCAAATTTTCAGCACATTGACGCATACTTGAAGATTGTCCGGAGGCGTCAGCGATTGCACCCCACTGTCTACGGTTCGAGGATCAACATACTGGATTCCCAATTCTTTGTAAGTGTTAATATTATACGGTTTTCGCTTCAACATTGATGTGTTCATACATCTTCTGCCTAACGTTTCGGTTAATTTTCTTTCAGACATTGTTAGATCACCAATGGGATAGAATCGGCACTAGTGAGGAGAGGAAACCCCCATCAGGTTGGTCCGTGTTCAAGCAGACATGGTTCCGTGATGAGCTTATGGTGGTCTGTGGGGAGCTCCCGTTAGGGATACGGCCTTGGCACGATGTTGACATTGTGAGTGTTTATTCGAGTTTTGCATCCATGTTTATTCGAGTTTTGATAACACCTTGGAGAAACACTTGCAGGTTCTGATTCCTTGCAACGTTGGAGGTATGCATTGGGTCATGGCCAGCATCGATCTGCAGTATGGGCACATTCTTGTGTTTGACTCGTTCAGACGGGAGGTCCCATTTAGGCACAGGAATGCCCAGTTTGCATGTCTGCGCTATTTGCTACCCTCTCAGCTCTATACGGTGCACTTTCACAGGAACAGACAACCGGGTGACAAGACTTACAAAAAGAGGGATGGGCCGTTCCGGATGTTATTCGTGTCAGCCGACCGGGTGCCCCAACAGGAATTGGGGTATGACTATTTCAAGTTGTTATTCTATCCCAATCGGTTTTGAAATGTATCAATGCTAATGGTTGTTCATGTGGTTAATTGCAGGGGAAACTATGGTGCCCATACGTTGAGAATGATTGAGTACCTAACGGCGAACAGGGATACGTTTGATTGGACGGAAGCCGATATGCCCATCATCCGGCAAAAGATGGCCATCGAGGTTTATTGTAACTCCAGGATATTGTAGTTGTTGTACATAACAGAGCTGTTGTTAATGAAATTATTAATTTTTTATTTCAAGTTGTTTGCAGTTCAAAGTTCAACTAAATTAAAAAAAAATTTTGAACATAAAATATTTCTAAAATATGAACATATATCAAAGCATACACAAAGTTAAAAAATACCATATATGAGTATATCAACTGGTATGGTGACTTGTGGAAATAAACAAACTACAGCAGCTAAAATCCAAAACACATGTCTAAAACATAAACCCTAACATGATTGCATCGTTCGTCTTTTTATCCTCTCTAGCTGAAACTCGTTGCACTCAAATAAACATCACTAACTCTGGCCTACTGTATATGTTATTATGCTTGTCGTCTAGTGTTGGATAAGCAGCCACGACAGCATCTTGAGCGCCAATATATAGGGAGCAGGATGGAAAAGCCCCTACAGACAGTAGTTTAGCACAACAGCAGCACCCAATGCAACTCTCATCCCTTCAATTGCTTCCATGACAGCATTTATGACGTGGGGTCAAGTCTCCTCTTATAAGACTCCATTCATTCCACGATAGAGTCCTTCTGAGGGCACGTTTATTTGTTGTGTCCAGTTGAATGACAAATGCTGCACTTGCGACGGTATTGTTCGGGTACAATAGTACTGGGACCTTCATTAACCATAGGCGGGTTGGAACACTTCCTGCTGTTATGTCCTGGTTGTCCACATCTTCTACACGACTGTGTGGTTGTCCTCTCCGAAGACGAGACATGTCGACCCTCCATCGGGCGACCGGATTGTCTCTTCGTCCTTGGATTTAAAACCACCCGCGCTGCGATATCGGATGGCACTTCCTATGAAGAAGGATGACCAACAGGCATGATAGGAACCGAGTATGCATCAATAAGTGTCTCCCTTTTGTAGTAGTCCGCACATAGAGATGTGAAATCCACGTTCCGCTCCCTACAACAATGAACACAGTTAGATTCACGTTTGGGTACTATAAAGCAATAAATGGACAGAGTCATGTACCTTGCCACTGCGAGTGCATGTGAACATGGTAAAAAGTCCATTTGGAATTTGTTGCATGTGCATGTCTTCCGGGCTAAGTCAACCGTCCACTGTTTTCCCTTGTGTCTGATGGAAAATATATTCCAGTCAACTGCATTTACGGTCATATAACCGCATTTCTCGACACGTTTAAGGATCACAAGATGTGCTGCGTCGGTCAATCGATGACGCATTGATCATGCATTTGTATGACAATCGTGGAACCACTTTTGTAGCATATTCCGAATGAACTCTGCCAGTGTCATCAATGGCAGTTGCCGTGCAAATTTTAGGCATGAGTTTATGCACTCTGCAACATTTGTGGTCATCAACCTGTACTTTCTTTGGGGGCAATGAACACGGGACCGCTTGTGTGGACCGGCATCAATGGCATAATCGTATGCACCCTTGTGCAGCCTACGTAACTCCTCCATGTGGCGATCATAGTGGATTTGACAGTACGACCTAGCAGCGTTATCCATTATGTCGGCAACATCTTTTCTGTGGAATCGCTTCTTCATATTTTCACCAAAATGCCAGCAACATATGGTATGGGTTGCATAAGGGAACACTTTAGAAATCCCTGCTTCAATGCTTGCATGACGATCGGAAATGAAAACCAGATCATCTATATGACCAAGGGCACCTCTCAAGCACTCCAAAAACCACTCCCATGAAAGGTTGTTTTCTGAGTCACCGTACCCAAAAGCAATTGGATACACCTGTTCGTTTCCATCTTGTGCAGTTGCCACAAACATTGTACCCCCGAATCTTCCCTTCAAATGGGTACCATCAACTGCAATCACAGAACGCATACACCTCCGAAAACCTCTAATTGAGGACCCTAACGACATAAAAAAGTAAAGGAATTTACCATCATCTGTGCACTGTAAGTCTGTGATTGTGCCTGAATTTTGTTGTTCCAGAACGTATGCAAAACATGGCAGCAGTTGGAAACTTTCTTCATGCGTTCCATAGGTCAATGACAATGCATATTGCAGGGCATCATGTGCCTTACTGTACATGATTTGGATGCCATACATTGTTTTCATATCGGCGATTATGTCCTTCGGATGCATGAGATGACCATCGGCTTGTTGAAGTCTAGGTGCAACAACTTTTGCGATTGTGACTGCACTAGCTTGTCGATGGCGATGGTGAATCTCCTCCAAGGGACAGGTGTGTTCGTTGACAAAACTTCTGACTTGAAAGTAAGTCCCTTCTTCTCTCCTTACCGCTCTTAATTTCCACATACAGTCGTCAATGATGCAAACCAGATGTAAAGTTGTCTTATTAGACCTTTTCACCTTCCATTCAAAGTTCTGACGCATCGTAAAATCGCCAACTAGCCTCTTCAAATCCTTTTTACTCGGGAAAAATTGACCCTTATAAATCATGGTTCTCGGTTCTTGCGCTTCCAAGGTGCTGCTTCTACCAGTACCAAACGAGTATGAATTTGCTCCCGGAATAACCCAAGTTGTCGCATTAACAGAATCAGATGTTGTCACATTATAACGGACCTCGGAAGTCCGAGGCATATCTGGTGGTGCAGTGCCACTAATTCCTTCTACACGTCTACCATGTGTTTGCATATGTGCATGCTCTTCATCCGCATTTTGCAAATCATCAACATGTTCATTATTTGCCTCATTATCCACCTCATGGTTCGGGTAATTGTCATTGTTCTGCTCATTGTACTGCGCATCATACTGCTCAATTCGACAACCAAACACATCACCAAATTGAGTCTCAGCCGCATCTGCATGGTCGACCACAACTTGTGGGACACCAAACATGTTTCTCCCACCTTCGTTGCCACTCATTTGGGTGAACACTTGGTTGCTACCACTAAAGGATCCAAATTGTAGGGTATTTTCAGGAGGAGGAATATCATTCCCTAACACATCTCCAGCTGTCCGCTCAATAAGACTGACACATACTTGAGGGATCACTCGATCTTCCCCTAGCATAAACTGGACATCGTCGTCATTGCATATAAATGTGCGACACGTACTGCCAGGAACCATTGATATTGATGACAAATCAACGTTGTATTTGCTTACATCATAGTTCACAATAGTATGCACGATCGACACCAATTCATCGTAAGTCAAATTCTTTGACACATACATTCCTCGGTTATCAGATCCAACGAACCTCTGACTTCCGTCGAGTAACTGCTCCCATTGACCGTTGTAAGATATTACTATTCTAACCCGATTCATGACGCTGTCAAATTAATAATCACAAACCATTAAAAATGACACGATTTCAGTTCAAAAAGACACGATTTCAAAAAGTCACGATTTCAGTTCTAAAAGTTACGATTTCAGTTCTAAAAGGCACGATTTCAGTTCTAAAAGGCACGAATTTGTAGCAAAAAAGCTCAATTCATGACCAAAAAGGCACGACATTGTTAAAAAAAAAGGCACAAATGAGGACCAAAAAGGCACGATTTTGTAGCAAAAAGGCTCGATTCATGACCAAAAAGGCAAGAAATTTTTTCAAAAAGGCACGATTCATGAGCAAAAAGGCACGATTTTCTTTCAAAAAGGCTCGATTCATGAGCAAAAAGGCACGAATTTGTAGCAAAAAGGCTCGTTTTGTTTGAAAAAGGCACGAAAGGTTTTTCAAAAAGGCACGATTCATGACCAAAAAGGCACGATTTTTTAGCAAAAAGGCTCGATTTTTTTCAAAAAGGCACGACAGGTTTTTCAAAAAGGCACGATTCATGACAAAAAAGGCACGATTTTGTTTCAAAAAGGCTCGATTCATGAGCAAAAAGGCACGAATTGTTTCAAAAAGGCTCGAAAATAAAATGATAAGTTCTTACATTATAACAATGGCTTCAGTTTAACAAAATACTAAAATGCTCGAAAAATTCAAACAAGCAGGATCAAGAAATATTACCTTATTTTACTGAAGAAGAAAGTCGGGGCAACACCTTGAACTTTTATTTGTAGAGAGACAGAGTAACTGAGTTAAATCTTACTGACGTTTTTGTTGCAAGTGTGGACAGAGAAAAGACCAAACAGAATAATATAAATCATTAACTAAGGGCAATTTTGGTAGTTCACCATAATAGGTGCCTTTTTAAACTTAACTTATTAAACCACTGACATTCTCACCAACTCAGTTTAAAATGGTGACAGATTCCACCATTTCCACTCCAAAAACTAAAAACAATTCAAATGAATTGGGTGAAGCTAAGAAATTGTTTGTAAAATTAAAGAAAATAATGAAAGTTAATTTATGAAGAGAAGAATCACACATGTTCAATCCTCTTTATGTTTGAAGTTAAGCAAATAAAAAGTCTGTTTGGTTTCCTCACATTCACCTTCTATATATCATATGGGGATAAAAGAAGAGTCAATTTTACTGTTTTACTGTTTTACTGTACTAGGTTAGCGTGACAAATCTTTAAACGAAAAAAGAAGATACAAGTTTAATGCAACGGTGAACTTATTTAATTAATTTTATCTTTGAGACAAAATTAAGTTGCAAATGATGTGGCAAAGCCTAGTTGGATGTTCAACTAGGCTGTCGTTTTGTACGGTCAATAAACAGAGTCTCACATCACCTTATATTTCCCGCCAATTTCGGTTGGGTATATCAATATCAAATGTCTATCTGTCTCTTTTCTTGTCATTTCTCTCCAAGAACAAAAAGCTGCAAAAATTAAAATACAAGAATCTTCCTCCTCATCTCCATCTCACATTGAGATCCAATTTTTGTAAATGGGCAACTTGTACCTAATTTGATATCTTTTTCTCTTTTTCTCCATCTCACAGGGACGATTCCGAGGATCATCATCTTATGTATAGTCTGTCATCCTCGGTGCATCTTCATCTTCTTCTTCTATGATTTAAGTTACATGCTTTTCATCTAGAATTTATTTAGTCTTTTAGAAGTAAAAAAAAAATGAGTGGTCCTGATGTTGGATCACTTGTCTTGCATGGTGATTTGGATTTGCGGATTTTAGAAGCAAAATGTCTTCCAAATATGGATATGGGGCATGAAAAAGTGAGAAAATGTTTTTCAATCTTTAGATGCAGATCTCCCTTTCGTCGTCGGCGTGGTCAGAAACATGCAAGCATGACTAGTGACCCTTATGTGTCAGTATGTCTAGCAGGGGCAACAGTAGCACAAACTAGAATAATTGATAATTGTGAGGATCCATTGTGGGATGAGCATTTCTGCGTGCCAGTCGCTCACCCTGTTGCAAAAGTGATGTTTCATGTAAAGGATAATGATGTTGTTGGGGCTGATCTTATCGGAATAGTGGAGATACCTGCTGAGAAAATCTTCTCCGGAAACGAAATTAGTGATTGGTTCCCTATTCTAGGAGATACTGCTAGTAGTTTGCCGCAATTGCGTTTGTCTATTAGGTTTACACCGGTACAGCAAAACCCTCTGTATAAAGATGGAGTTGGAGGAGTCCCTAATACCTATTTTCCACTACGTAAAGGAGGGAATGTGACTCTCTATCAAGATGCTCATGTACCTGCAGACTCTAAACTACCTGAAATTTTACTTGATAATGGGAAACTTTTTCAGCATGGTAAATGTTGGGAAGATATATGCCATGCCATTGTGGAAGCTCGCCATTTGATTTACATCATTGGTTGGTCCGTATTCCATCCTGTAAAACTCCTGAGGGAGCCAACAAAGCCTTTACCTGCTGGTGGAGAGCTTTCTTTAGGAGAGTTGCTGAAGCACAAGTCGCGACAAGGGCTTTGTGTGGTTCTATTGATTTGGGACGATAAAACTTCACACGACAAATTTCTCATCAAAACGGTACTTGATTTGAGCATGCAGCACCTTGTATTTCCAGTTGCTAGCAAATTTATATGATCTTGCCTTGAATGCAGGAAGGTGTCATGCAGACTCATGATGAAGAAACTAGGAAGTTTTTCAAAGACTCGAATGTCCATTGTGTGCTTGCTCCTCGCTATGCAAGCAATAAACTCAGTGTTGTTAAGCAACAGGTATATATGATTTGAATTTCAATTATTGGTAATGGCATAGCTCTGATTTTGATGGATCCTTCTAGTCCAGGTTGTTGGAACTCTATTTGCACATCATCAGAAGTGCGTGCTTGTTGACACTCAAGCATCTGGAAACAACCGTAAAATAACTGCTTTTATCGGTGGTCTGGATCTATGTGATGGGAGATATGACACTCCTGAGCACAGGCTCTTTACTGATCTTGATACTGTCTTTGCGGATGACTTTCATAATCCTACAATTCCGGTAAGGAAGCCTAAACTGCCATTTTCTTTTCTTTGTTGTTTTTCAGTTTAGCTTCAGTACTTTTTTGTTATATATATATATATATATGCAGCCTAATGCCCGAAGTCCAAGGCAACCATGGCATGACTTGCATTGTAAAATTGAAGGTCCTGCTGCATATGATATACTGACAAATTTTGAGCAAAGATGGAGAAAGGCTACAAAAGCGCGCGACCAAGCAAAACGGCAAGACCATGTCTTGATAAATCTAGAGGGCATTATATTGACACCCTCTACGGGTCATGATGGTGATACAAGCGACGAAAAAGATTCTGAGAATTGGCATGTTCAGGTAGGAAATAAAATGTGAATTCATTTCTCATTTAGAAGATATCCTTCACTAATTGTATTTATGACAGGTGTTTCGATCCATCGATTCAGGATCTGCCAAGGGATTTCCAAAAGATGTCAAGCAAGTTGCAGTTCAGGTTAGAACCCGAGCTTATAAAGCCTAATATGCTAAGCGTGTTTCTCTAACAAAATAAAATTGTGCAGAATCTGGCGTGGGCAAAGAATTTGAAAGTAGATAGGAGCATCCAAACGGCATATGTGAAAGCAATAAGATCAGCGCAACATTTCATATACATAGAGAACCAGTATTTTATTGGATCTTCATATTATTGGTCATCATACAAAAATGCAGGTGCAGTTAACTTAGTCCCCATAGAATTGGCCTTGAAAATTGCCAGCAAAATCAGAGCGAATGAGCGTTTCGCAGTGTATATAGTAATTCCAATGTGGCCAGAGGGTGTCCCAAGTAGTGCTCCTGTTCAGGAAATTTTATACTGGCAGGTTAGAATAGAAGAATTCCTCTTTTTCTATATATTGATCACTGCATAAAAGTTAAAACTATGCAAGATGGTTATATTGACTGCAGGAACAAACAATGTCGATGATGTATAAAATTGTTGCTGAGGCACTGGACGAAAAAGGCCTTTCTGATAGATATGATCTGCAAGATTATTTGAACTTCTATTGCCTCGGTAAGCGTGAGGATCTTCCTCCAGGAAGTTCAGCTGAAACAAACAGTGCCCTGGTACGCTACTTTACCTGTAATGAATTCGTCTGATCATATCGCTGTTAATTACATATATGATCAAACTGTTCTTGTACGTACAGGTATCGGTTCAAAAATTTAGAAGATTTATGATTTATGTCCATTCAAAAGGGATGATAGTTGATGATGAGTATGTAGTGATGGGATCGGCAAACATCAACCAGAGATCGTTGGATGGTTCAAGGGATACAGAAATTGGAATGGGTGCTTATCAACCAAATTATACATGGGCAGAAAAGAAATCTCATCCACATGGCCAGGTATATGGTTATCGGATGTCCTTGTGGGCTGAGCACCTTGCGAGACTTGAGGACGCTTTCAAACAACCGCAGAAGCTCGAATGTGTACAGCATGTCAACCAGATTGCCACGCATAACTGGGAAGCATACGTATCCGAGGAGGATCACAAGAAAATGAGGGGACACTTGATGAGATATCCAGTTCAAGTAAACAAAAATGGGAAAGTGAGTACATTGGCAGGCCATCGCACATTTCCTGATGTAGGTGGTAACATTCTTGGAGCACCAAACAATCTTCCTGATGCTCTAACCACATGATCATCATCCAAATTATTTTTAAGTGGTCATGTTTTTATAGTAATACAATTCTAGATTTTTAGATAAAATTAAAAGAAATAAAATACAAAATTATTTCGACCACAGTGGGAGTCGAACCCACGACCTTCTGATCCGAAGTCAGACGCGCTAATCCACTGCGCTATGCGGTCCTCTATGCTTTTTATCGCTACTTAGCATATATCAATATTATTTAGTTGCATATCTTACATTTGATAATAGAATTTCATAATTGCTTTTTAATCCATATTATGCTTTCGGGTTTCTAATTAAATATTCATTTATTTGTATATAGTTTTATTTTATTTTATTTTATTTATTTATTTATTAAGAAACAAAAATATTCATAAAAAACAAAGAACTATTAACTATCATATGTACTAAGTTGTTTACATCAATAAAGTTTACTATGGACCAAACTCAAACTATCTTAAAATTTCAAAACCATTTCAGCAAATGATCAATATTCTGAGATTATATAGTTTAATATTATTCAAATATATTGGACTATAAAAACTTTTTTTTTTTTTTTCCGGAGGTTGAAATCAAAACAATTTAAAAGGGTTTAACAATCGAACATTACAATTAAAGAACTAAAGACTAAAGTAATCATGCAACTAAATATCAAACTAAATTAAGGAATTTAATTCAAACAACACGCCCACATCATATCCGTTAATTCATGGTTTGCCCAGACTAAGTGTTATTGGATATTGAAATCAAAATGATTTAAAAGAGTTTAACAATCGAATTTCACAATAAGGACCTTGATTAGAACCAAAAGCTCTACTCAATACAAGCTCTATTAATAAAACGTCTACTCTATAAGTTCTACTTGAAAAAGCCATACCAAACACACCTTAACAATAATCACGTAAAGATAATTAAGAATCAAACTCTTCTTAACATATTATCAAAAACGTTTATTACTTATTACTTATTCAAAATTTTAGAAAAACGTTTATTACTTTAAAAAAAATAATAAATAATAAATAATAAATAAATAAATAACGTTTTTTATACTCGACTACCACTTAAATTTTATTTTATACTCTATAAATTAAGGTTACAAATCTCTCTCATTATTATAATATCTTTTTCTTCTCTTCTCTTTCACTGTTTACAAAAATATAAATCTTCTGAAATCTCGATATCCATCTGTTATGCACAATGGATCCTAAAAAATTCAAATCGACTGAAAAATAAAATAAAATTAATGAGGTCATCCAATGCTTTTCGACACATCTAAACAAATGAGTGAAAACATTGGATGAGGAACATTGACCTCACTTATTAGGCGTCTGATGATAGCCATTGGAAGCGATTCAAGGCATCCAAATACAGTATTCTTGATTGCCAACGATGTTATTCAACTGGTCACTAATACGGCTTCAACCTCTTCAAAGACTACATGAAGAAGATGCAGCTGGATCAAAATTGGGATGAGGTTAACCCCACTGTTGTAAATGCTACCCTCGGCCACTGATGTTTTTCCCTGATGCTTTTTACTTTATTAACTATATTAATCTTTGTAAACTCTTTTTTGTGATATCACTTTTTAGTTTTCTGACTAGAAGATGATAAATGATATTTAAATCTTTTGTATTTCTTCACTAGTTTTAGATTGTTAAAATGTGATGTTTTAGATCTTTATAATTAAAATAAATAAATAAATAAATAAATAAAAAGAATTTTTAGTTTTTTTTGTGTGTGTGTGTGTGTGTGTGATTATTTTTTATTGATTTTGAATGTTAATTTGTGTAACATTGCAAATTATTTAATTTATGTGCATCAATGATTCGTTTCATCTCCCAAAGATAATCAAAATCATTTAATAAAATCTATAGAAAATCCAAGCTGCTGATGTATTTCCCTAATGCTTTTTTACTTTATTAACTATGTTAATCTTGTTTGTAAACTCTTTTTTATGATCACACTTTTAGTTGTGTGATTGTAGATGGCAGATGATGGTTAATTCTTTTATATTTGTTCACTAGTTTCGGATTGTTAAAAAGTGAAGTTTTAGATCTTTAAAAAAAAAAAAAAAAACACAATGAAGTTTTTTGAAGTTTTTTTTTTTTGAAGTTTTTTTTTTTTTTTTTTTTTTTGTGATTTTTTTTTTCATTTAAATGTTAATTGATTTAACCTGTGCAACATTACAAAAATTTTAATTAGATGCTTGTGATAATGGTGAAATGGAAAGAAAATGGTGGATTTGGGGATCATAGAAAACCAAAAACGAAAAATTAAATTTCTATATATATATTTTTATTGGTGTTGAAAATTGAGTAGAAAGGGGTTGTAATAATTGCTTGAACTTTGCATCGTTTGAAATATTGATAAGTCTTAAAAAATAATAATTATTGTTCGTCGACATGTAGAAGAAGTAATCATCCCTTGATGTCACTGGAGGAAGAATATCATAGGTTCCACAAAGAAATGCCTATGTTGGAAGGAGAAAAACTGGAAGGCGATAGACATGAGAGGGGTGGTGTGGATCCATAAACCCCTTAGGTTGCTCAACAAATACTTCCTCGTGTAAGAAGCAATTGAGGAAGACACTCTTGACATCCATTTGGTGTAACTTGAACTTGTACACACGAGAAATGGACAAGAGAAGCCTTATGGACTCAAGGCGAGCAACGGGAGCAAAAGTCTCCTCAAAGTCAATGCCCTCAATTTGAGAGTATCCTTATGTAACAAGCCTTACTTTGTTTCACACAATGTTGCCATCCTCATCGGATTTGTTCCTAAACACCCGTTTGGTGCCTATGACATTGGTGTTTCAAGGTCTAGGAACCAGAGTTCAAACCTCATTTCATTCGAATTGGTTTAGCTCTTCTTGCATGACAAGAACCCAAAACTCATCATTTAAGGCTTCATCAACCTTCTTGGGTTCTATTTGAGAGGTGTAACAAGTATAACTAATTTGATTAGCTATTTGATGCCTAGTCCTAATACCCTCATTAACATCTCCAATGATATCATTTTTATCAAGGAGTTTCCTTACCCAAGGAGCGGGTTCATTAGAGTCCAAAGGTGGATCTCTATTAAGAGTTAGATCATCCTCTTCATTTTGGTTTGACTTCACACCACTTGAAGTCTCACCAAACTCCTTCAAATGAAGGTTATCTATCTCACAAACATCCTCATCATGGTCATTATGTTTGGGCCTATAATCATCGAAGACAACATTTGATGATTCCATAACACTTTGAGTCTTTAAATTAAAAACTCTATAGGCCTTGCTATTAAGTGCGTATCCAATGAAAATACCCTCATCACTCTTGGTATTAAACTTGCCAAGTTGATTTCGGTCATTAAGTATATAACACTTGCTTCCAAAGATGTGGAAGTAGCTAACATTTGATGATTCCATAACACTTTGAGTCTTTAAATTAAAAACTCTATAGGCCTTGCTATTAAGTGCGTATCCAATGAAAATACCCTCATCACTCTTGGTATTAAACTTGCCAAGTTGATTTCGGTCATTAAGTATATAACACTTGCTTCCAAAGATGTGGAAGTAGCTAACATTGGGTTTTCTACCCTTCCACAACTCATAGGATGTTTGTTTAGTCCCGGGCCTAAAGAATACTCTATTCCCTATATAACAAGCCATGTTGATGGCTTTGGCCTAAAAGTTCCTAGGGACTTTGTTGCTAAGCAACATCATACGGGCCATCTCTTGGAGGACACTATTCTTCCTCTTAACAACACCATTTTGTTGAGGTGTTCTAAAAGCTGAAAACTCATGGGAAATGCCTAAGCTAAGCTATCACAAAAGTTTTCAAAGCTAGCATTTTCAAACTATTTCCCATGATCACTTCTAATTTTCTTAATGTTTTTAATGTGAAAAGTTTTCTCATTTTGAATTTTAACACAAAGCATTTTGAATTTCGAAAGGGCTTTGGACTTCTCTCTAAGAAAAAAAGTCCATGTGAACCTAGAGAAGTCATCAACTACCACAAGAATGTACCTTCTACCACCTAAGCTTTCGGTTTTGATGGGACCCATAAGGTCCATGTGGAGAATCTCCAATGGCTCTTTGGTGGAAAGGTATTTACCTTTCTTATGCACACTTTTGGTTTGCTTCCCTGTTGACAAGGTCCACAAACTCCCTCAACCTTTTTCCCAAGCTTGGGAAGGCCTCTCACAATATTTAACATATCAAGGACTTTCAAGTCCCTATAGTGTATGTAGGCAAATCTTTGGTGCCACAATTCAACTTGCTCACAAGTAGACAAGTTACAAGAGATTAGATTAGATTCAAGACAATAACAATTGTCACTTGATCTCTTGCCT
Source organism: Acer saccharum (assembly GCA_030490815.1). Lineage (NCBI taxonomy): Eukaryota > Viridiplantae > Streptophyta > Magnoliopsida > Sapindales > Sapindaceae > Acer > Acer saccharum. Next base: position 10,141,400 of record CM059874.1, read on the forward strand.
TTCAATAAAACTTGCCCATTTTCTTTTATAATAGAGCAATCAACTTTGCCAAACATAACTGAAAGTCTTTCATCACTCAAATGTAATATGCTAATGAGATTGGCTTACAAGCTATCTACATAAAAAGCATTGGGCAAGAAGGGCAAACTAGGAACAGATATATTACCTTTCCCTATGACCTTTTTCTTTAACCCATCACCAAATGTGACAAATCCACCATCCTCCATCATAAGAGTTTTAAAGAAACTTTTGTTTCCGATCGTGTGCCTAGAACACCCACTATCAAAGTACCAAGTGTTGAAGGCATTGGCTTTCAAGGCTACTTGAGCCATATAGCAATAATACTCATCATTTCTGTTCAACCTATGTGCAACATGGTCATTCCTAGGAGTCATGGGTCCATTAGCTCTAAATTTCCTAGGTGCATACTTTTTGGCTCTTCTAAGCATATTTTTCTCAATCATACTTTCTCTTCTACACAATTTAATATACTTAAAGCAATTTGGCCTAATGTGGCCTTCAATTCCACAATAATGGCAAGTAGGAGTAAAATAAGATTTCATACCATAGCCTTCTGCAAGCATTTGTGGCCTCCTTCTATTTTGAGTTGCTCTTTGATGTTGAGGCAACTCTCTCCTTTGTGGATGAGCCAAGTTAGCATGTCTTCTTGGTTGAGCATGAAAGACCCTATATTGAGCTTGTGGGATCATTGGTTATAGAGGTCTTAGTTGTGGATCTCTAACTTGTTGTGGTAGAGCTCTTGTTGGAACCCTTGTTTGAGCTTGCTTTGAAAATTCACCAACTTCAACCCATTTGGTTGATTGTTAAGGTGTTTGAGCATCTTTAATCTCTTTGCTCTTGACAAATGTTATCTTTTTCAAGGATGTGGTATCCATTTCTTCCACATATTCTAACCCTTTCTTGTTACTAGGACTTTTTCCATAAGATAGCATTTTGTCAAGCTTTTTGGTTCCAGAGGTCATTTTAGCAATCAACCCTCTTGCCTCCACTAGTTCCTTCTTCAGACTTTCTTCACTCTTTTTGACTAAGACTAGCTCCATCTTCAATCCTTCTTCAATTTCTCTTGCTCTTATCATTTCCTCACTCAAATGAGTCACTTTGGAAGTCAATTCAAGCTTCTCCCCTTCTAACTTTTGTATCTCCTTCTTTTTCTTCAATCTAGAGTTCTCAAAGAACCTTATGAAGTTGAAAATAAATATAGCTTGTGTCTAAACAACCTAAAGGGGGGGGGGGGGGGGGGGGGGGGGGGGGGGGCGGTGGGTTGTGAATGGGTTGTTAATTGATTATTATCAATTTTTCGATTAGTCAAAATTAATCACTATTAACCCAATTCAACAAACAATAAAAATCAAGTAAAAATACGGAAATTAAAGAACACTTGATTTTTACGTGGAAACCCTCAACAGGAAAAAACCACGGGCTGTTATATGCGCCACACACGAACTTCGAATCCACTAATTGCAATGGTGTTTACAACCTAGGTTGACCTCAACCTCCCTCTCACGGTCTATAACCCACCACTATTACCCGCATGCCTTTAAAAGTGAACCTAATTCGATTTCCTTGAGCATTATACACCGGTAGTCACAAGACTTAACTCTTAATGAAGAGATCAATAACCTATGTGAATATATAGCAAAATCCAAAATGCAAATAATGATAGGCTACACTAAATGCTTAACTAGATGTTATAATACAAATAAACACTCTAGTTATCAACAATGCCTACATGCTTATACATGAGGACCTCTAGCAACCTAATTGTCAACAAATAAAGCCAATTCAACACAAGTTGTCAATAATCATGGCAAGGACTAAAAACATGCAATTAACTAATGCAATCAAGGAATTGTCAATCAAAAGCCAATCAACAAACAACTCATCTCAACCAAAAATCAAAGTCTCAAACATGCTAAAGCATAACATTAAGCAAGGAGACATGCATTTAATTAACAAATAAATGCTAAACTTAGGCATACATGTCATAAGAATTAAATAAAAAGTTCTAGGACATGTAGAAGTTACTTAGTCAAAGAAAACAAGAAAGCCCATGCTTGGATGATGCTAGGAAGATGTTAGATGCTCATGGGAAGTGGTTTGATTGAGTAAATGTGAGTTCTTGGGAGCTTCTCTCCCTAGGGTTTAAGTTTATCTCTCTAATATTTGATTTTGAGCTCACAAAAACGAGCTAGGAAGAAGATGGTACTTATATAGGAGCCATAGATGAAGTGGTGTCGTTTTGATAAAAAACTGCCTAGTTCCCGTCAAGTGCGCTGGTCGAGTAGCGCACAACCAGCGCACACCAGCTGACCTAACATGCGCATAACGACTAGTGCAAATGACCAGCGTAAGACCAGCGATGATCTTCTACCCGAGTTACGCTGGTGTGGCACATGACGACCAGCGTAATGCGCGGGTGTTGCGCGGGTTAGATGACCAGCGCAAACTACAAAAATGCACATAGAACAATAAAAATGTGCAAGTGTGAAGAGTGAAAATAACATGCATGGAAATAGATGGAATCATGAATATTCACCAATCATGTGACACACAACAAATATGCAAAATATGAAAATGCATAAGTGTGATGATAAAGCATATAAACACACAATTAAGATAAACACAAATTCAATCATAAAAAATGCAATATGAAAGTGTGTGTGTGCAACTAATCTCTTCAATAAGGGTTAAGTATAAGTGATTATACCTTCAATGAGCTCTTGTGCTTGAGGGCTTGAACTCCAAATAAGCTTGATCATGAGCAAGGAAGCCCTAAACTACCCTTACATTTTAAACCCCTAAAATGTGGTTTGTCATGAAATAAGCCAATCAAAATTAAGGAACTTACAGAAGTCATCATAGTCCATCTTTTCACCAAAGTCAAAATTGGACTTAGATGAGTTGCTCTCACTATTTGAGTCACTTTCATCTACTTCTACTTACTTGTCCTCTTCCTCTTCTTTGTCACTCATGATTTCATTACTATTGTGAGAGGATGAGAAAGCAATGAAGTTAGCAACTTGGTCTTCATCATCATCTGAAGACTTATCTTCTTCTTCTAGGTCATCACTATCACTCTAAGTAACCGCCATGGTTTTTCCTTTCTTTTTCTTCAAATTCGCACACTCGGGAGCAATGTGTCCATAGCCACTACACTTATAGCATTGAACACCCTTCTTGTGGTCCTTTTTTTGAGTTTGCTCCACTTTCTTGAAATGAGTCTTCTTCTTTACAAACTTTCTCTTGAAGCCAAAACCTTTTTTCTCAAATCTCATAAATTGCTTGAACTTTTTTTCCATTAAAGCAATTTCTTCATCCGAGTCTTCTTCCTCCTTTTCCACATTGATTGTCTTCAAGGCAAAGCTCTTTTGCTTCTTTGGAAGTGTAGTTGTAGGAGCCTTCATAGATTCATAGGCCAAGAGCCTTCCAATCATTTCACTCTACTTCATTTTTAAGTAGTCACTATTTTCCTCAAGGCCATCACTTTGAATTCGGATCTCTCGGGAAGCGATCTCATGATCTTTTGCTTGATCCTCTTATCCGAGTAAGGGTTACCAAGTTGGTGACTTTGATTCACTATATCCATAAACTTCACTTGGAAGTCATTGAAGCACTTGTCCTCTTCCATTTAATCGTCTCAAATTGAGTTAGGAGGACTTGGAGTTTGGAGTCCATGACCACCTCCGTTCCCTCGTGAGCCATCTTTAAGATCTCCCAAGCTTCTTTTGCAATCCTTGTGGTTTGAATCAATTTGTATTAGTTATCATCCATGGCACAAAGGATTACGTGCATAGCTTTGTTGTTCCACTTGGAAGCCTCGAACTCTTGGGAACTCTATTATGCCTTTGGCTTGAGGACTTCCTCTCCACCTCCCATAGAAGTCATCATAGGTGGGGTGTAACCATCTTCAATTGCCATCCATGCATGGTCATGAATTTGGCACACATATGCTTCCACTTTGCCTTTCCATGAGGCGTAGTTCACCCCGATGAGCAAGGGGGTCTTGTGCTAGAAGCACCCTAGCTTCCAATTCCGTTCCCATTCATTATGTTTGGGTGAGAATGAGATGAATGCAAACAAACAAGCAAGACACACAAGACACAAAAAATAAAAAATAAAAAAATGTAAACAAATGCAAGACACTCTAACAAGAGCAAGGGATCTCCTAATTATGTTAAGGAATCCGCTCTGATACCAATTGAAAATATATAAACTAAATGTCTAAATAAATCTAGAGGGGTGAATAGGTTTTAACCAAATTAATCGCCAACTATTTTGGTTAGTCAATATTAATTGCAAACACCCCTAATCTCTAACACAAATCATTATGAAAAATAAGTGTAGAAATAATCTAAATGACACAATGATTTGTTTTACGTGAGAAAACCCCAAAATGGTAAAAAAACTCACGGGCATAATTGCCAATCAAACCCTCAAATCCACTATTTACAAATACTATTAAAATCTAGGTTGACCGCATCAAACCTATATGATTACTAATCCGTCTTTGCTACCTGCATGCTTTTAATAGTGATTCTAGGCTCTTGCTTGCAAACTACCCAAGGCAAATACAAGACCTAACTCTTAAAGAGAAGAGATTAACAACCTAATGTAAATATGAGCAATATTCAAAGTGCATAAATGCAAGGTCAAACATTTAAGCTTATCTAGCCATGTATGAACATGTCAAACACTCCTAGATATCATGTTGCTATATAACATGCATACAACTTAGCTATATGTGTAAATAAAACCCTATATGCAATAGCTATCACAAACAAATCACAAAACACAACACAAAAACTAATTTTGATACTAGTCAAGTCATAAAGAAGCTATCTTGTAAAGTAAAAACATGTGAAAAGATGAAGATGATGTTCAAACTACAAGTCATGTGAGCAATAAAGAAAACCCATGAAGAATCATACCTAGAAGATGCTAGATGATGTACAAATCATGAAAGGATGATGTGTGTTTGTGTTTTGTATGATAAAAATAAAGTCTTGATGACTTTGCTTTGAAGACACTCCTTAGCTTTCAAAAGTCGTAATTTTTGCTCTAAAAAACAAAGTGAAGACATCAAGACATATATATATATATATATATATATAAGACCTAGACAAAGTGAGGTCGTTTTAGGAAAAACATTTCAACTTCCCATCATGTGAGCTGGTCGAGTAGCGCACGACTAGCGCATAACCTCTGTCCAAGTTGCGTTAGTGTGAGTTGTGCATGAAGACTAGTGCATGACCACTGGGAAACCTCTACTCGAGTTGCGCTGGTTGATGCGCTGGTCCATCGCTGGACGACTAGCACAATGCGCGAGTGATGTGCGGGTTAGGGGACCAACGCACTACTCATTTTGCACATATCAAACACAAAGATGAGCAAGTGTGAATAGTGAGATGAATGTACTCAAAAAGGAATGAGCACACATGCATGCTAGAGTATGTGCAGCTAAATCTCTTCAATTAAGAGTCAAGACAAGTAAGCTACCTTCCTTGAAGCACTTGAAGTCCACAATGAGGTCCATTAGCATTTGAGGAGCATTCTTCAATCCTAAGCCACCCTAACATATTTGAACCCTATTGTGATTTTGTCAACGAAATAAGCCAATCAAAAAGTGAGGCATTTACAATCAAGGTTAGTCAATCGTTAAAGTTAACAGATTGACTTGATGGTAAAATGTGTTTGTGTTAATTTAGGGCACCTTTTTAAAATCTTGCTAGATTTAATAAAGTAAGGGTAAGTTAGTGCAATTAACCCTTAAATTTTTTAATATTAGTTTTTTATTTATTAATTTTTTTATTTCATATAAAACGCTTTTACTATTTTACCCCAACTAACCTAACAGAAACTTCAAAAAATTTAATGGAAAATTTAAAATTTCTAAGAGCATCTCCAATGCAAATATGCATTTGGAGAACATTGACTGCCACATAGGATAAATAGTTAAAAAACTTAGAAAAATTCTCTCTAATGCAATTATCTAACTTCAATATGGAGATGATGTGGCAAAAAAAAAAAAAAAAAAAACGGTTAGAGAATATGGAGTTGAGTTTCTAATTCTAGAAACTCTCCTAGAAATGCTGACTAGGATTTCTAACTTTTTTCACTAATAATATTAAAGCTCATTTAATTGTAAAATAAAAGAGGAGAGAGAGTGTAATAATTGTTTTATTATGATTGGTTATAAAATGGATGCATATTTGACTTTTGATAATTGCATTGGAGATGTGTGTAAATTCCTCATATTTTGATTGGCTTATTTCGTTGACAAACCACATTTGGGGATGATTTTGTAATGGGTGGCTTAAGTCCTCGTTGGCAAGCTTTCAAGCATCTCCATGACTTTAAGAGCAAGAGCGAAATGTAAATTACTTGACTTGCCTTTTGAAGAGATTGGTTGCACACACACACTTTTCATGCATGTTTTGCATTTGTGTTTAAAATTCTCATATGTGTGTGTTCTTCACCTCCACACGTGAACCTTGTTGTTAGAATCTAAGTGTGGTTTTATGTGTTGTAATTTGTTTCCCGATGCTTGATCGGAAACATCCGCGCATGCACGATGGTGTGCTTGATTTAGCCTAGGCCCCAATGCACTGGTACCTGCGCTGGTAGTGAGCGGGTGCTACCCGCGCATTGGCCTTGGATGGTTTTTCTAGGTCCCGATGCACTGGTAGGTTGGCTGGTATTACGCTGGTCCTACCAGTGCAGTCTCAGTTCGCTGGTAAGTTGGCTGGTAGTGCGTTGGTAGCTACCTGCACACTGCACAGTTTTTAGCCTAAAATTTCCAAAATGGCATAGTTTCACCTAGGGCTTATATATATATATATATATATATATATATATGTTGTCTTCTCTTGTGTATGTTTTTCAAGAGTCCAAAAAAAAAAAAAAAAAAAAAAACTATCTTTGAAAGACTAAGTGATTTTCAAGAGAGAAACTCCCAAGAACACTCCTTTACTCAACCAAACACATTCCCATGAGCATCTAGCATCATCCTAGCATCATCCAAGCATGGGTTTTCCTTGTTTATTTGACTAAGTAATTTCAACATGTTCTAGAACTTCTAGTTTCATCTTTTGTTCATGTTTGATTAGGATTAGCATTCATTTTGTAATTAAATGCTTGACTCTTTACTTAATGTTGTTTCTAACATGCTTGAGTCTTTGTTTGTTGGTTGAGATGTGTTATTTGTTGATAGCATGCATCTAGGTCTATACTGCCCTTTTAGCTAAATCTTCATGCTTTGCGTTTAGATATTGTGTTAGGATTTTGAGTTGTGTTGGCACTATTCTATATCAAAATGACATTTCCTTTGTATTGATTAGTTGTCTAGGATTCACGGTTTAACAAGCTTCAAGGAAATAAGGCAACATATCAAGTAAAGTAAAGCCTTTAAGAGGAGAAAACATTAAAGGTATATTTAGATCTCATTCCTCTTGCAAGACGTTTAGGCACACACATACATGACATTCATATGTGTCCCTGCATGGTTGTACACCATTGGTATAACACGTTCATACACTTGTTGAAGTATGCATATGCATTAGATTTATTTTGATAAACATTATGAAATTGCATGTTCTAGGACTATCTCTAGGATATGGCAAACTTGTGTGACTTTGTGTTTATTTATTTTTGTTTTATTATTTTTGGACTTGAACATGATCTCATATGATTCCTTATTGAGTCCCGGTCATTTCGGTTACTCACTCATTAGGTTTCGAGTCCAAACTAGGAAGCTACGCTACTTTACGTTCTCATACGTTGTGTTGTCTTCGTTGTCATATACCGAGTTGAATTCTCAACCTTTTTGCAAAGTTTTATAGTCGTCCTTGTGTGAGAGAGAGTCACGGTTCATAATCTAAAGATGGATTTGAATTTGGAGTTCGGAGGCCCGAATATGGCTGAAGAATGCGAAAGGAGCGTAAGGGAGGCAAGCAATGGCCAAATGCCATTTTAGGATGAGCCCATGAGGGGTGCGTGAGGCTCACGGCCCATACACCCTTCTGCCCCATGAGGCTTGCGCGCCTCTCATAGGGTGTTGACGTGGCAACCTTCATTGGCCACAAAAATTCCCACTCCCCCCTCTTTTATATATCTCATTTACCTCCCATTTCATTTCAAGAAGAAAAGTTTGAAAAACACAAGTGCAAATTTTGTCTTTAACTTTTTCACCTTCCAAACACCATAAGTTTCTCATTCAGACTCTGAATTGAGTGATTCAAGTTGAAGAATCTTTGTAATCAAGTCCTCTACCTTTTCTAAGAGTTTGCAGCTATTTGATCAAGTTTTGTGGTGGCTCTACCCTCAAAACCGAATCAACTCGTGATTCTTAGGTATTTGACTAATCTTTGTGTTTTCTTCTTTTTAAACCTTCAATTACCTTGGGTTTTCTTCTTCTATATGTATGTGTATGTATGATAAATGCTATTGAGAAAGATAGCTTTAAATCAAATCTAATCAAGTCAATTTAGAGAAAAATGTGAACTAGTTTTCTATGATTCTAGTTTTTCACATGTTTGAGTGTTATATTGTGATTAGTTTGATATCTGGGGTTATTTGTGATTTGATTAACTCATTTTATGATTAATAACCTTAGCATGTGCTTAGATCCTTTATTTGAACAAATCTAGGATTAGTACATTTGATTTGGTGTTTAGAGCTAACTAGGATTTAATTGATTATTCATTATATCCTTGCTCTAATTACTTGCTAGAATATTCATTGATCATATTTTGTGATTCTAGCATTTTTGGTGTATGTTTCTAATATCTTGAATATGTGCTTCATGTATATGATTTATTCAAGTGTTAGCTTTGTGAATGAAATTAGGAATCAGATGTGTTAGGTGTTTCACATGCTCTAGGTTTCAATTCATGTTTTGTATCTAGACTATCTTTGACTTGTGTGCTCACATGACTAAGTCTAGTTTCCATAGAATGTATTGATCACATGTTCTATGTTGAAGTGCTTGTTCGCATTGTTTGCATTCGCTGATCACACTTAGGAAGTTCTTGCAAAAGGCATGAAGTCTTGGTTAGGACAAGAGGTCCGGATAACCAAGCAAGAAGTCATGGCTAGGATCGGGAAGGTCTATATAGCTATGCATGGGAGGCTCTCTAGAGGCATGAGTGCCTTGGATAGGGAGGCTATGACATTGGTAGGCCTGGGCTTTTGGATAGACATAGACTCCAATAGAGAGTGTTGCATGGGATGTGTATTCACTCTTAAGGAATTTCTAATCTTCCAACGATGTTGTGTAGACATAAACTCTAATATAAAGTGGTTTTGCACTTTTGAGGAATTTCTAATCTACCAATAGGGATTGAGTAAACATAGACTTCAATAGGATGTAGATCATGAGTTGGTCACTTCTGAGGAATTTCTAATCAATCATCAAATTTATATAGTACCATATGGTTGTAATTCAACTCGTGGATGTTTCCTCCTTGGAGATTTTACCACGTTAAAAAATCTCTTATGTTAATTCTTCCTATCTCTATCTTTCATATTTGTATATGTGTATGTTTTAATCTTGTTTCATAATCTTCACTTGTGATGTATTTGTAAACAAGATTTTGTTAAGTGTGAGATGTAAGCACATCATATTGAACATAGTTGTATATATAATTTTTTTTGTATATTGATACATTTGTGTATAGTTATATATTGATTGATACTTGTACATATTGGACATTATTGTGAATACAAGTATTATTTGTTTTAATTTTAATATAGTTCATTCATTAGCAAGTTGTAGAGTTCTACTTAGTGTTCTTACATTGTAATATTGAAAGTACAACTTGTGGAATGTGCTCTTCATTGAATATACTTGTATATGAGATACATTGTTTCTTGATATATGTTTTGTAGACTAAGGGTGGTGAATTGAGCATACATGTGTTAATTGTTTTCTCATAACAATCTTGTTAAAGGTTAATTTGCATGCTCACGAAGGTTTTGAGAAAAGTCACGAAAGATTTTTAAAATTAGAGTGTCAAACCTATTCACCTCCCCTCTAGGTTGTTTAGTATAACCTTATAGGTATTTTCAATTGGTATCAGAGCGGATCACTTAAAGTAATTAGTATGATTTAGGATCTACAAGGTTATTTACTAGGATAGCAACCTTATGTCTATAGTTGTTTGTAATAGTTGTCCTCCTTTGTTGTTCGAAAAAATGTTTGTTTTGTTGAAAATGCTCATGAAAGACTTCACTAAGTTTAGTGATGAGCAAGCTTGGTAGGATTGTCAAGAAAGGTTTCTATTATCTGAATTCTATATTTGATGGAGTAGTTTCTTCAAACCAATATGTTCATGAAGTATGAATGAGGTTTATTTTTGAGAAGTTGAAACTTTAGATCTTTTTGCCATTCATAGTGGTGTAAGTTTTGAAACACCTTTCTCTTAATAAAGATTCAAATATGGCAAAAGAGGCATGGAATAGATTCCAAGCTATTTGTGAAAAAGGTTCTTCTTGTTTTACATTTCATTTTTATATTAACAATTTTGTTGATAAGCTTGAAAAGAATGTTAGTGACAAAAGCAAAGAAGAAGAAGTTTTCCCGAAGGATAATCAAGCTAGACATGATCACTTGACTTTGCAACTCAATGAAGAAGATTGCAAATCAAAGACCACCTACTTCAAGTTGATGTCAAGAGTTCAATCTCTTGAGAAGGAAAGAGATAAAACTAAGAAAGAAGTTGAAGTGAAGAATGAGGTGATCAAATGTCTAGAAGAGAAGACGGTTGAAGATGCTCTTGTGTTAGATTGTTTAATGAGTGATTTTGCTAGTAATTTGGTTTCTTTTTGAAGGAAACTATCAATGGCAAGGAAGAGGAGTTGGCAATCATGAAGGCCAAAGAGCTTGGTAATCTTCATGAAGATTCAAATAACTTAAGCTTTGTAGATGAACAAGTTGAGTCTCCTACAACTAAGGGCAAGTAACTAAGGAGCAAAAGGATTTCAAAGGCCAAGTCTTCCAAGGTCAAGTGCAAAATCAAAAAGAGTAAAGAGCCTTCACCATCGGTACATTCTCACCTAAATAGTATCATCTCCATATGTATTCCGGTTTGTCATTTTTGAAATGTTATAGTGCATACTAAATCTAGATGCCATGAGTATATTAGACAATGCAAACTAGGGAATGAGATGCATGTTAGTGAGATGAGAAAATCTTTTATGAATGTTTCTTGCATGATAACACTTTGGATTTTGTGCGTATTAATGATAATCATGTGAGGAAAATTGTCAAGAAGATTTGGGTGAAAATGAGTGTTTCACATGATCATATGTATAGTCTTGATAATATCTTTGTTGATGGCAATAATGTTGTGTTTTACATGAGAAATATCTTTATAGAGAAGATAGTTGATGATTTATCTTCTAGATATAATATTGCCATGAGAAATGATCATGATGGTTTATGTGTTTGTGCTCCCAAGACCAAATGGATCAAAGGGTGAGTGCTCTTACCATTAGTGTAAGTTACACATGTGAGTTAGTTTTAATATTAGTGTTTAGTTTTGAGTAATTTAGCTAGCTAACTTTGTTTCTCTATGACTTTGACATGAACTTAGATATCTCACAAATTTCACTATGATAGTCGAAATCCATTGATTAACTTTTGAGAAGTTGTTTTTAATGATATCTATATGATGACATTCATGTTAAGACTTTTGGAGAAAGTTGTTAACGAAAAATTGTCACCGGGGTGAAATTTCCAATTAACAATTTAAGGAGGACCAGGATCGGGATAGATCTTGGTCGGCGAGGTATCAAGTAGTTCGATACCCTTCTGCTTCCTAAAGATCTACTAAGAATGGTGTGTGATAGTAGTAAGATAAGAAGGATTCTGATATATGGTAGAATGAACACTCGACTTATTGTATTCAGAATATCATATAGTAAGATTACAGTCAATCGATAGCACTACTACTATTATATGAACAAAGAAAAACAAAAATAAGCCGGATGGGCAATGGCGATGGAGCTTTTCGTGCCTGTCGATAAGTGGAAAAGATGTCAGGTCCCCTTTTTCTCTTCATCATGTGATGAATATATAGGTCTATGTCTTGCCATGCACTCCTATAATTTCGGTCTAGGGTTTTAGCATTTTACAGATCTTTCCTTGGCGATCCATGAATTCGTCGAGGATTCGATTCCCGAAATCAATGGTTTCCTTTTAGAATTGAAAGAGTTGACTTTGCTTTTGAATGGGACTCTTGAATGGCGGGAATGCGTGTAATATTCTGTCTAGAACGATGGCGTTTAATGCTTGTCTTCCTTCTCGGTTTGCTGTTCGAGGTAACCGCTTCTCGCTTTAGGCGGGGTCGGTGCACTGGGATATTGGTGTTAATTAGCTAAGTGTCTGCCACGAGTTTTGTGGGTCGGGATACTTCAGGTACCCCGCCTTCCTCTTGCTCTCCTTAAATGATGTTTACAGATATCGGGCTACCAGGATACCGGGCTACCGAAGTACCGGGGAGTAAATGGGCGCTAGGATCTCGTGACAGTAGTGTCTCTAGGGCCTTGTCTTCGAGGTTTCCTTGATGCTTTCTTGGTCCTAGAGGTTTTGGACCTGGCTGGGGTGAGTAGAAGTTCATACCCTAACCTTTCTATAGGTAGGCGGGGTTCCCGGGTACCTCTCCCGTTGTTTCTTTCTACCCCGACTCATTTTTCAAAGTCGGTGGAAAATTCTTCTTTGATCCCTGCCAATTTTGGCGGTTAACAAAAGTCATTTTTGTATGTATTTGAGTTGAAGTGTTAAGTCTTTATTCTCTTGGGATGACACGTCAACAACTTGTTGTCATGAGGATAAACAAGCCAAGAGAGCTCACAAAAAGAGCAAAGGCTTTGTATTTGATATCAAAACTTGCTTAGGTATTTCTATATCCTGATGCTTGCTTTCTAGCTTTTCATCTTTTGACTCTATGTTTGCATTACATCATGTAGCATGTCATATTAGAGAACTAGTATAGCATTCATATGGTTCTTGTTGACATTTGCTCTCTAAAGATCTTTTAGTGATGTGTTCACAAAGATCTTATTCATGATGCTTGAAATGCTTGTGTGATCGTTGAGTGGTTTGATGAGCAAAACTTAATTTGAATATCAATATCTTTGAGAGCTACTGATCGCGCTATGAATGTTCACATTTAGCGCCCCTTATTCCTACCTTTTGTGTTCGTATTCGAGCACTTTTGTGTGCATAAACATGTGTTTTTGTTAAGTTCAGGTAATCTGACCAGTCAAGAAGGTTTTTGCATCAAAGTGATTAAAAGAGGAGCAAAACCATGAGAAGTTGTAAGGCAGGTTCATGAGGCGAGAATATGCCAGCCTTCCCAAAGGTTTGAAGTCACCATAAATCAAGGCTAGTTGCATGGCGGGTTCATGAGGCGGGAATATTCCAGCCTTCTTGAAGGTTTGAAGTTGCCAGAGAGCAAGGCGAGTTCGCGCGGCGGGTTCATGCGGCGGGAAATTAGCCGCCTATATCTTTTCTGAAGCAAGGCGACTTCGTAACGGCGGGAAAGAAGACTTCGAGAAGCTCACCAAGGGCAAGGCGGGTTCGCGCGGCGGGTTCGTACGGCGAGAATGAACCCGCCCAAGGCACGTCCAAAGGCCAAATTTGGCATTCCTTGCCTCACTTGAAGAAAAACATATATATACTTCTCTCTCCTCCTGAACAAAATATAGCAAAAATCACATAGAATAGCAAAAATCCTAGAATAGCTTAGACAACCCACCACCTCAACACTACATAGTTCATGTGGATTTCTAGCTTGGAAGAAGAAGGATTGGTGCTCTATTGAAGAACAAGAAGCTTACCAACTTGTGGTTTCTTCTTAATCTTTTACTTCTCTTCTTATTTGTTTTCATGAACATGTATGTGTAATACTTTAAATGTTGAGGAATGGATTTTATATGAATTATTCTTATAGTTAATTGATCTTATCTTTACCATATCCATCTTGAGTTATCATATGTTGAATTGAATTAGATTGAATGTATACATGTTGTTAATTGATCACTAGTAACATGTAAACTTTGTTTTCCAACATTGATTAACTCTAGTGGAGAGGATTAGGTTAATATTTGCATGTCCATGCATATTAGCTAGTTCTTAATGTTCTAGGTTGTAAACCCTCTATTATTGTCATTCTAATAACTATTAGTTGATAGTAATTGAGTGGTAGGATTATATTGCATATTCCATAGAACATAGGTGCTTAATTGAGGTCAATTAGTATATACCTCTTCATTTGTATCTTTGCTCTTGCATAATCTTTGCAAGAATTAGTTAGTTAGGTTAGTTAATGATAAATTAGTTAGTTGTATTAATTAGTGTAATTTAATTATATTGCTTTAGTGTTAATTTAATTATTTGCTTTAGTTGCCATCTAGTTAGTTTAGGTTAATTATAATTGTCTTTGTAGTGTAGAGATTGCATATCCTAGATCATAGGATTCGCATCGCTTTTAGTTTTCCGCATTAGTGTAATCGCATTAGATTAGTTGTAGCTTACTTACGACCATCTCATTTACATTTTCATGCATTGTAATTATTATAAATATAGTAATTAGCTTAATTAGAACATAAGACGTAGAACCGACTTCACGTGTACCAACCAACCATCCCTCCCCCGTGGGAACGATACCCTTACTCGTAACCACTATACGTGGCCAACGATTCGTATACTTGCGAAAAGGGTAGAAATACACTCGCACGCATGTACCATCATTTACCGATAGTTATAGAACTATCGTGTGTCCCGTGCGTCGATCAAGTTATTGGCGCCATTGGGGATATTTTATTAGAACAATTACGTGCGCATCAAGCTTGTCCAATACACCTTACCACTTAGATATTATTAGATATTTTCCATCTTTTAACTTAATATACAAAATATCTATCATATGTCTTAGTTAATAAGTAATATACACCATATACTACACTACACACTTAATGAGAAGAATATACTTTAGTTTTAATTAGACTTTAGTTGTAGAATTAAGAGAGAGAATAACTCTCTCAACTTTAGTTAGTTTTCTCATCATTTTGTAGGGAAAAATACGGTCACGCAGCGGAAGCGAGACTAAAATAGAGTTAGTAGTTTTAAAATTTTTCCATAATTTGAACCTTAACCCTTTAATTAATTAACATATAATACTAAAGATATCATACCTTTGTCGCGTGATCCGATTGACATTGCGTCGATGGTAATCCGCAAGATCTTCCAATCCAATCACGAACGTGAATCACCTAGGAGCGTGGTCTCCCTTCTCTTTGAATTGTGTACCTGAGGATGGATTAACAAAACTTTTTCTTTTTCGTTAGTCATAACAAATTCCAAGAGGCTACAAAGAATGTTCCGGTCACTTTTGAATTCACAATTGTTAGATCGAAACTCGCGTGAACCTTATTCGAAATTGTGCACAAAACCTTTTGATATAAAAGTTACTAGTGCACTATCGAAATAAGAACAAACTTTTCTCTCTTTTCCTCTTGGCCGAATTCTCACACTAATCTAAGAGTTGGATTCTATTTTTCTCTAGCAAAAGAAAAAGCTCTTGAGCATAAGACCTAGGGTTAGCCGCATTCTTTTCAAAGAATATATAATATATGTGCAGCGACCACTTGCCATATTAAAGCATATAAGTTAGTGCACCGAAATCTGCACTTAATAAATATATAACTATGTGCAGCCAAATCTTCACCTTATAAATATATAAGTATATATATATATTTATATATGCGTACCATAAAAAATAAAATATATATCATTGACCACTTCTTTAATATATATCTATATATTAGGCGAATTCTTGCACAATATCATATCTATATTTTGTGGCCGAAATCCTTTACCATGTAGGATTTGTGTCTTTTGACTTAAATCCTAACCCTAGGTAGATGTCCTTAGAATTCCAAACCCTAATCCAACTCTTTAGTGTATTTGTGACTATATCAAAGACTTCCTAATTTGACTAGATAAATAAATTCCCTTTATTTATCTACTTACCAAATAAAGTCCTTAATTATATTTATACTACCATAATAGTATACTACTAAGAAACATATTTCCTAGTCAGAAAAATATTTTGATTTTTAATTAAATAATTAATTAATCAATTAATTAATTTCCATTTAATCAAATAATAAAAATAAAACAATATAATATCATATATATATCTCGGCCATGTGCCATATATATTAATATATCTATATATTGTTTTTTTATTTTATTAAATCCATTGGACCTTAATAAAAGGCCCACATGTGAACCAGGCCCATTCTTACTAAAAGAAACAAGCCCACATGCCTTTCATTAATATATTAATATAATTGATCAGCCCATTAAATAAATAATGTGCAAATTATATTCTTAATATATTAAATACAATTCTAGATGGACCCATAAATTGGTCCGGTAGAATATATCAAGTGATCCATGCAAGTCGGTGTGGATTGGGGATCTTGGCGGGCCTATCTAAATTTAAGCTCCAATAGACATAACCCAATCACAATCAACAAATGATTCACTTAGGTTCAATCTATTAATTTTAGTTCATTCCACTAAAGAACTAAAATTGCACTCTTAAATAAAGATGGAATAAGTAAATGATTCTCATTCATACCCTAGACAATCTTATAGGAGATGGTGTATCCTCGTGAAGAATATCAGTAATCGCCAAGAGCTCATAGACCGCCTATAGCTCTCCAAGTTACCATATTTACTCATATTACCACATTTTGAACTTGGATATTTTGACTTGTCCAGAAGCCATATTTCAATAGACTCTATCGAAAACTTAACGTTAAGATTCAATATCCAATACCTCAAAACATCCATATGATGATATTCTACTCTCATTTAATAAATGGAGCCACGATGTCCATATCTATAAATGAAGTCCTCTATCGATTAACAAATGAATACCACCAAACTATCGAGGATAGACTATACTATATAATCGTACTCATTGATAACTCAAATGATAACACTTGCAACCGTAAGTCCATCATTTATCTCAGGATTAAGATAGACTCTCCGATTGTCCTGATAATGAAAAGACTTTTATCTACTGACGGTTCTAGATAAAGTATTTCATTGTGATCCAGTTCAATACACCTAGTGCACTAGATCTTTTACTCAAAGCCACTTTGATGATTTTAGACTCATCATAACACATTTGATCCCACTCAAATGCCAGTAAAAGAATCTACAACTTTAACAAGATAAAGGTGCCCAACCTTTAACTTAAGTTGTGAACATTATTCAAGACTAACTAAAGAATTGTGTCTACCTCATACATATCCAGATGTATGAACAATTCTTCTTTTCTCATAGTCTTTTGACCTTATGATTATTTACTTTTGACAATTATAATAATTAAACTATAAATGTTATAAGATTTGTTAAACCAAAAATCACATTATTAATATGAATAGATTGTCAAAAACACTATTACACTCTTGCTATTGAGCATAATCCTAACAATCTCCCACTTGCGCTATAGCAAATGTGTTATATCTCTCATTCCCATGTACCCCTATATACAATTTCCCTTAAAAGATGATACTTCCTTTCAATGTGTTTTCCTCTCTTACGACTTCTTGGTTCTTTCGAATTAGCCACTGCTCCACTGTTGTCACAGTAGATAGTGTTCTGCTTATTCGCACTGGGAACCACTTCCAAGTCAATCAAGAATTGGCGGAGCAAACAGCCTCTTTGGCAGCCTCGCATGCAGCAACATACTCAGCTTCCATGGTGGAATCAGCAATACAAGATTGCTTGATACTCCTCCATATGACTGCTCCTCCTCCAATAGTAAACACAGCCCCTGATGTGGATTTTCTGAAGTCAGAATCTGTATACCCAACGGGAATCAAATCCCCTCCAGAGTATACAAGCATATTATCTCTCGTTCTCTTGAGATACTTGAAATATGCTTGACTGCCGTCCAGTGATCAGGACCAGGTTTCGATTGAAACCTGCTAACTATGCCAACAGCAAAACAAATATCTGGTCTAGTGCAGAGCATTGCATACATGAGACTTCTAACTGCCGAGGCATATGGAACTCTACTCATGAATTGCTCTTCATGCTCATTCTTAGGAACTTGTTCCTTAGAAAGCTTGATTCCATGTCTGAAAGGTAACATACCTTTCTTGGAATCCTGCATGGAAAACCTAGACAAGATCTTGTCTATGTATGAAGCTTGGGATAATGCAATCGTTCTATTCTTTCTATCCCTTATTACTTGGATACCTAGAATAAAACTTGTTTCTCCTAAGTCCTTCATATCAAATTGTTTTGCTAACCATTCTTTTACTGATGTCAATACACCTACATCATTTCCAATGAGTAGTATATCATCAACATAAAGAATCAGGAAAACCAACTTGTCGCCATTAATCCTTTTGTATACACAAGGTTCGTCAGGATTCTGAATAAATCCAAAACCTTTGACAGCTTGATCGAACCTTATGTTCCAGGATCTGGATGCTTGCTTTAATCCATATATGGATTTCTGCAACTTGCATACCTTTTCCATTTGGCCCTTTTCAATGAATCCCTCTGATTGCATCATGTAGATGCTTTCGTCAAGACTTCCATTAAGGAAAGCTGTCTTAACGTCCATTTGCCAAATCTCTAGATCTAAAGATGCTGCAATGGATGAGAGTATCCTAATGGATTTAAGCATGGCCACGGGAGAGAAGGTTTCCTCGTAATCGATACCTTCTTTCTGTGTATACCCTTTAGCTACCAATCTAGCTTTAAAGGTTTCCACCTTTCCATCCATACCTCTTTTCCTCTTGTATACCCACTTGCACCCAATGGGTTTTATCCCTTTAGGCAAGTCTACAAGGGACCAGACTTTGTTATCGAACATAGATTCAATCTCAGATTGCATTGCTTTTTGCCAATGGCGACTATCAACATCCTCCATAGCTTCCTTGTACGTGTAGGGATCATCGTCGTCCAGGAGATTCTCCACTGATTCTCCCAGACCGATGTATCTTTCAGGTTGTGTTCTAACCCTCCCACTACAACGAGGAATGGTAGGTTGTTGATCTTGTGTTGGATCGGAACTTACAATTGGGTTAGGTTGTGTAACCTCTCGTGGAATTGTATCTCCTGACATCTCATTCAGGACAATTCTACTTTTAGGCACAAAATCATTCATATAGTCCTTTTCCAGAAATTTAGCATTTGTCGAAACAAATACTTTAAGATCTGAAGGACTATAGAAATAATATCCTTTAGTTTCTTTTGGACACCCTACAAATATACATGTTTCCGAACGGGACTCCATCTTTTCTGTCTTTCCTTTTAACACATGCGCAGGACAACCAAATATCTTTAAGTGTTGTAAACTAGGCTTCCGCCCAGTCCACAACTCATGTGGTGTTTTAGGAACAGACTTAGATGGTACATCGTTTAGAATGTATATAGCAGTTTGTAAAGCATATCCCCAAAAAGAAATAGGAAGTGTTGAATAACTCAACATAGACCTAACCATATCCAAAAGAGTTCTATTTCTCCTTTCTGCTACCCCATTCTGTTGAGGTGTACCTGGTGCAGAAAACTGAGAAACTATCCCATTATCAATAAGATATTGCTGAAACTCACCAGATAGATATTCTCCACCACGATCAGATCTCAAGATTTTTATGTGTTTCTCAAGTTGATTTTCCACTTTAGCTTTGAATGCTTTGAACATGTCAAAAGCATCCGACTTATGTCGCATGAGATACACATAACCAAATCTCGAGTAATCATCTGTGAAGGTGATGAAGTATTCATATCCACCTCTAGCTTGAATGCTCATAGGTCCACATATATCAGTGTGTATCAATCCTAAACATTCAGTGGCTCTTGCACTTTTGGCAGAGAACGACCTTTTGGTCATTTTACCTTCCAAACAAGATTCACAAGTTGGTAGATCATCAACCTTTAAGTCACTTAAAGGTCCGTCACTTACCAATCTTTTAATCCTATTAAGGTTAATATGACCTAGGCGTAAATGCCGAAGGTAGGTTTCATCTATTGATAATTTTACTCTTTTATGATTAGGTTCCGTTAATTCTGTGTCTAACGAGTGAGAGATATTTCTATGCAAAAAGTATAGACCGTTTTCCAATGTACCTTGGCAAATAATTTTGTCATTCTTACTAATAATAAAAACTTTATTAAAAGTAACCGAATATCCAAATTTATTCAAACAAGAAACTGAAATTAAATTCCTCTTGAATTGAGGTACATAATAAACGTCTATTAAATCTAAATGCCTTCTAGAATCCAAATAAACTCTAATATCTCCCACTGCACTTGCAGACACTAACGTTTCGTTGCCCAAGCGCAAATTGATTTCATTCTTATTCAACTTTCTCCTTTCTTGGAACCCCTGTAAGGAATAGCAAACATGATTTGTGGTTCCAGAGTCTATGATCCAAGAATCTGTAGAATCTGCCAGAAAACATGTTTCAAGATAATTAATATTACCTTGTTCCTTCTTATTCTGGGACTTTGGGCAATTTCTTTTCCAATGTCCCTTTTCACCACAAAAGGAGCACTTCCCTTTGATCTTGGTTACTTTCTTGGTCTCCTTCTTAGTAGGCCCAAGTTGCTTTTTCTTCTGTTGTTCCTTGACCTTTTGACGGGCCTTAACAGTAGCAACTTTACCAACCATATGAATCTGAGATTCATAAGTAGGAGCAGGTGGTTTAGGAGCAGATAGAATAAACTTATGTTTTTCAGCTTGCAGCAACAACCCAATTTTCCTTTTCCATGTGACATAATTATCTCCGGTTAAATTATTATCTTTTAAGATGTTCATTAGGGATGGGGTCATGATTTCTGAATATAACAAAATTATATGAGTAAATAATCATGATAAAGCACTTTCGAATATTTATCTTGATTTAAATAAATAACTCAATCATAAAAATTCAACGGTGATCCAACACCCATAAATGTTATGCCTCCTTTGGGAGTTCGCACCATTTACTAGTTAGACTAGGTCCCACCTAATTGTTAACATAACAACCAGCGTTTTCAATTTTAGCCTTGCAATTTTATTGACAAGAACTCTTGGGAGGATATCAATAAAATTACATTGAGTGTGTTACCAAGATATCGACCCTCAATTTTCTCTCACGAAAATCCCTCCTTGGGGAGTAGATCTCGTTTGAGTCCACTGTTTAGTTTATCCTTGTAAGGAAGTATATTGCTAAATTCCATTCATGGACGCCCCTTGGGGGGATTACCAATAAATAATAAAGCTCAACTAACCTTGGAGGCCATAGGTGTTACAAAAACACCTTCTCCCACTCAATTATTTAAGGCGTGTGATTAAATCCCATAGAATGATTTACCAAGTTATCTAGATGCCAATTTAGATACCTAAATCATTCAATGCATGTTCATACCAAAAGAGATATATGAGTGGCACTCCTATTCTATATGTCATGTTATCATACAATAACAAATATTGTAATATTTATGCAAAAAATAAATAGCAACAATTTTGGTCAATCCTAGAAAAGCAAGTAAATTACAATTGTCAGGAATACAAGATCTTCAGGTGGCCATCAACCATATCGCTCATCCCTCGGCCTCCTCCCATGGGCGTGCACAGCCCACAGCCCCACAAAGGGGCTGCCATGCGCAGCCCATGAGGCCACACAAGGCTGCCGTGCGCAGCCCACCAAGATTTGGGCTTGCCATGCGCAGCCCAATCCACTCCTAGGGTGCGTACGGTGCTCGTTCTTGGTTCCGGTTGCTTCCTTTTCTTTATGTCTTCGAATCTTCAATACCCGAATACATTACAGCAGTATTTAAACAAATTAAAATACTGCAGTATTTTTTTTTTTTTTAATAACTGCAGTATATGTTACAAAAAAACTGCACTAGAATAAATAAAAAAAACTGCAGTAAAAACTGCACTTAAAATAAAATAAAAATAAAAATAAAAAACTTAGCAACTACCAAGAAGGAATTATGGCGATAATAGACCACCCTTCTTATTACAATTCAGAAACAAAAATTACATTGAAAATCTAGGACCAAAATCGAGCAACAACAATCCACATAAAACATATATAAATCCATACATCCACATGTAATTATATATGCGAATACCTAGAGTGCCATCTCTTTCTAAACATGCATAATCACAATAAAAAGAAATAGATTCACGTATATATACGTTAATTAATTAAAGGGTACAACCAGGCTCTGATACCAATTGTAGGGAAAAATACGGTCACGCAGCGGAAGCGAGACTAAAATAGAGTTAGTAGTTTTAAAATTTTTCCATAATTTGAACCTTAACCCTTTAATTAATTAACATATAATACTAAAGATATCATACCTTTGTCGCGTGATCCGATTGACATTGCGTCGATGGTAATCCGCAAGATCTTCCAATCCAATCACGAACGTGAATCACCTAGGAGCGTGGTCTCCCTTCTCTTTGAATTGTGTACCTGAGGATGGATTAACAAAACTTTTTCTTTTTCGTTAGTCACAACAAATTCCAAGAGGCTACAAAGAATGTTCCGGTCACTTTTGAATTCACAATCGTTAGATCGAAACTCGCGTGAACCTTATTCGAAATTGTGCACAAAACCTTTTGATATAAAAGTTACTAGTGCACTATCAAAATAAGAACAAACTTTTCTCTCTTTTCCTCTTGGCCGAATTCTCACACTAATCTAAGAGTTGGATTCTATTTTTCTCTAGCAAAAGAAAAAGCTCTTGAGCATAAGACCTAGGGTTAGCCGCATTCTTTTCAAAGAATATATAATATATGTGCAGCGACCACTTGCCATATTAAAGCATATAAGTTAGTGCGCCGAAATCTGCACTTAATAAATATATAACTATGTGCAGCCAAATCTTCACCTTATAAATATATAAGTATATATATATATTTATATATGCGTACCATAAAAAATAAAATATATATCATTGACCACTTCTTTAATATATATCTATATATTAGGCGAATTCTTGCACAATATCATATCTATATTTTGTGGCCGAAATCCTTTACCATGTAGGATTTGTGTCTTTTGACTTAAATCCTAACCCTAGGTAGATGTCCTTAGAATTCCAAACCCTAATCCAACTCTTTAGTGTATTTGTGACTATATCAAAGACTTCCTAATTTGACTAGATAAATAAATTCCCTTTATTTATCTACTTACCAAATAAAGTCCTTAATTATATTTATACTACCATGATAGTATACTACTAAGAAACATATTTCCTAGTCAGAAAAATATTTTGATTTTTAATTAAATAATTAATTAATCAATTAATTAATTTCCATTTAATCAAATAATAAAAATAAAACAATATAATATCATATATATATCTCGGCAATGTGCCATATATATTAATATATCTATATATTGTTTTTTTATTTTATTAAATCCATTGGACCTTAATAAAAGGCCCACATGTGAACCAGGCCCATTCTTACTAAAAGAAACAAGCCCACATGCCTTTCATTAATATATTAATATAATTGATCAGCCCATTAAATAAATAATGTGCAAATTATATTCTTAATATATTAAATACAATTCTAGATGGACCCATAAATTGGTCCGGTAGAATATATCAAGTGATCCATGCAAGTCGGTGTGGATTGGGGATCTTGGCGGGCCTATCTAAATTTAAGCTCCAATAGACATAACCCAATCACAATCAACAAATGATTCACTTAGGTTCAATCTATTAATTTTAGTTCATTCCATTAAAGAACTAAAATTGCACTCTTAAATAAAGATGGAATAAGTAAATGATTCTCATTCATACCCTAGACAATCTTATAGGAGATGGTGTATCCTCGTGGAGAATATCAGTAATCGCCAAGAGCTCATAGACCGCCTATAGCTCTCCAAGTTACCATATTTACTCATATTACCACATTTTGAACTTGGATATTTTGACTTGTCCAGAAGCCATGTTTCAATAGACTCTATCGAAAACTTAACGTTAAGATTCAATATCCAATACCTCAAAACATCCATATGATGATATTCTACTCTCATTTAATAAATGGAGCCACGATGTCCATATCTATAAATGAAGTCCTCTATCGATTAACAAATGAATACCACCAAACTATCGAGGATAGACTATACTATATAATCGTACTCATTGATAACTCAAATGATAACACTTGCAACCGTAAGTCCATCATTTATCTCAGGATTAAGATAGACTCTCCGATTGTCCTGATAATGAAAAGACTTTTATCTACTGACGGTTCTAGATAAAGTATTTCATTGTGATCCAGTTCAATACACCTAGTGCACTAGATCTTTTACTCAAAGCCACTTTGATGATTTTAGACTCATCATAACACATGTGATCCCACTCAAATGCTAGTAAAAGAATCTACAACTTTAACAAGATAAAGGTGCCCAACCTTTAACTTAAGTTGTGAACATTATTCAAGACTAACTAAAGAATTGTGTCTACCTCATACATATCCAGATGTATGAACAATTCTTCTTTTCTCATAGTCTTTTGACCTTATGATTATTTACTTTTGACAATTATAATAATTAAACTATAAATGTTATAAGATTTGTTAAACCAGAAATCATATTATTAATATGAATAGATTGTCAAAAACACTATTACACTTTTGCTATTGAGCATAATCCTAACACATTTTCCCATCATTTTCTAGGTAGCCAAACACCAATTTGAGCTACTTAGACTTGATCTTTCCAAGTTGCTCTAGAAGGATATTGTTCTTAGATTGCAAAGAGGAGTCTTCTTGGCCAAGAAACCAATCCAAATGGGTTTGTTTTACTCTTCCTTTGTATTTTCTTGTTCATGTATTTCTATGTGTAACTAATCCTTTTGTTAAGTGATTGATGTAACTCTTGTAATTAAACCAATGATTTAATCAATCCATTTGTTATTCACTCTCTAAGGCTATGTATGTGTGTATTATGAACTCTAATGATATGTTGATGATATGTCTTGCATAAACATATAATTGTACACACTTGGTAGTTGATTTCATACATAAATGTGTCACACTTTGTGTATGAAAGGTTCAATATCCATTTCATAGAGATTTCACTAAGTAATCCATGTCTTGGGTTAATTAGAGAATCTCTACATTACTATTCCCAAATCCTCTCTTAATCACTTATCTATGATATTAGATTATGTGTTAGATGATGGATTTTGTGCTTAACATTATTGATAATGAATTACATGCCTTAGAATGTTGTGAATGTGCTTAATGAATGATTGGTTAATGAATGGGTAATTACTTGAATGAATCAATCCCCTAACATCTCTTAGTCTAGCTTAATCATCTTTTAATCAAGCTTTAATCTTAGTTAATTGCAATCTTAGTATAATTGATCTTGATAGCATTAATTAGTGAACTTGTTAGCAATTAGACATTCAATAAGTAATGATCACCTAGAACTTACTTGTTAGCTAAGACAACCTTCCTAGTGGGAACGATCACCCTTACTCGTGTACACTTTACTACTCGTACGACTCGTGCACTTGCGAAGGGTAAATCTACCTCGCGCCCCTTTAATTGCCGTTGTAGTTAAGTAGCTAGAATCCTTGACCTAGGATCCAATAGTTTTGGTTAGCCTCATTTAGTGTAATTAATTAGAACCGGTTTGGGCGTGTCAAGATTTATTTTTGTATGTATTTGAGTTGAAGTGTTAAGTCTTTATTCTCTTGGGATGACACGTCAACAACTTGTTGTCATGAGGATAAACAAGCCAAGAGAGATCACAAAAAGAGCAAAGGCTTTGTATTTGATGTAAAAACTTGCTTAGGTATTTCTATATCCTGATGCTTGCTTTCTAGCTTTTCATCTTTTGACTCTATGTTTGCGTTACATCATGTACCATGTCATATTAGAGAACTAGTATAGCATTCATATGGTTCTTGTTGACATTTGCTCTCTAAAGATCTTTTAGTGATGTGTTCACAAAGATCTTATTAATGATGCTTGAAATGCTTGTGTGATTGTTGAGTGGTTTGATGAGCAAAACTTAATTTGAATATCAATATCTTTGAGAGCTACTTAGTTGAGAAGTAATGATCTTAAACAAATAACTTTTATTGTTTCTAGATTATGCACTTGAGCTTGAAAATCTTATTTTTTAAAAGTGCACTAATGCTTCTCTTATATGTTTTAGTTTTGAGTAACTAAGTTTGAAAATATGTAGATTATAGATGCATCTATAAGCCTATTACTTAATACATGATAGATGACCTATGATATGTATCCATTTGCTTCGACAACTACATAGAACTCAACGAGCACCTTCATGGAAAGGGCTACACACCTTGGTTGTGCAGCCGCCCAATGTAGGAAAGGGCTATACCATTGTGATGAGTGAAAGCCGCCATGAAACATATATGTTTATGTTAGAAAAATCAAAGAAGTGTTGAAAAGAATCATTTAAAAAAAAAATCCTTGATTCTAAGCCTAAAAGAAATGAAAAATAAAAGGCTTAATGGAGTATAGTTGAGAATTGTAAAATGCTTGGATTGTCAAATAGAAATGAGTAAACGAGCCACATGCACACACACGCTCACATGTTGAAATCTATTCTTTTTAAAGCAAAAACCCCGGATGAATATCGGTTTGACCTAGATTGGAAATGCTTTAGATGGATAGGTGTTGATATGGTTTTCATGTTGAAATCATAATTACTCCTTGAGTATATGCTAGAAGCATTCATACACAGTCACACACACATATTTTGCTTATAGTGTTTGATTCATTAGCAATGTGAGAATATTTTTGAGAGATTAATGAAAATCTATGATTCTCTCTTGAACTTTGAAAAGTGATGAAATATTTTCTCTAATTGCTTGAATGTGTGATTATGTGGATTTCATTGTGAACAATATTCTATCTTGATCTTAGATAGAGCACTTATCAAGGGGGAGTATAGTATGCTAGACTTTGTTCTCTTTTTATGATATGTTCACATGTTTCAAGTTGATAAATGTTGGCATTTTTTTTTGGTTGATATGATGAATCTTGAAGATGTTATTTCATGTCTTTATATGCATGATGATTTTTCATAATGTTATATGCCTTTGTATGTTTGATCACAATTAATGCATGATTTTTTTTGTAATAATTGTATGATTGTGTTTGCAATCACCTTCTCCTTGTTTGGGGTTATATAGTAGTTGAGATTGTAATCAATTTCTTCTTACTTGAGGTTGATAAGATTGTAGTTGTAATGAGTTCCTCTTTGTTTGGGGTCGATAGTAATTGTAGTTGTAATCAATTCAATTGAGTGTAGTTGCAATGAGTTTCTCTTTGTTTAGGTTCGATAGTAATTGTGGTTGTAATCAATTCAATTGATTATGGTTGCAAAAAATTCCTACTTGCTTAGGATGATAGTAATTGTGGTTGTAATCTATTTAATTGATTGTAGTTGCAGAAAATTCCTCCTTGCTTAGAATGATAGTAGTTGTGATTGTAATCAAATCTCTTTTTGTTTGAGGTTGAGATGATTGTTGTTGATACCAATTCCTTCATATTTGGGGTTGATATGATTGTTAATTCAATTGTTGAACCTGGTAGAAATGACCTATGTGCTTAAGAGTAAAATTTATGCATTTGTGATTCATTTTACCTTGATGAGTTTGTTGTGTTGTATAGATTTGTATAACCTTTGATAGGTTAACATGGATAACAAACAAGAATCAAGGGAGAAGATAAAGTAGCTAAACACAAAGGTGGTTGATCAAACCAAAATTGGTATGATTTTGGCTCTCACTTCCTTCTTTATTTGCTTAATTCTCGATCAATATCCCGTGATTTAATGGTGTAAATTAAGTGTTTTCAGGAATTTACAAGTTCAGGGGCATTGGAGTAATTTTGGAGAATTAGGGGCAAACATGTAAATTATGAAGAAGGTTTGGAGTTATCGCAAATTCAGAAGAGATCAAGGGAGTTGTTCGTAATTTGCCAAACAAATCAGCCAAGACACGCCACGTCACCTGATGCTGTGCGTTTTGATTAAGTAAGAAATTGGGCTCATGCCAAATACAAGCCCAAATGACAGGCCCGAGTTAAAATAGCCGAACTTCCTTAGCTAAATTGAAACAGTGCATTTCAATAAGTAATCAAACCACTCTTGGCCCAAACGCAAGCCCATACCATGACCCAAGCATCTGATTAGCCAAGCCTGATTACACCCTAGTACTTTGCTAACTACACCCTAAAGAAGACAAACAACTTGAGCCCAAATGCACCCCAGCCAAAGAAACCCCACCTTCTTCAACCTTCAGCTCTTCCTCACGCCATTAACGACCAGCCAATCCTAGCTCACCGATCTCCATGTAACAGCTGCCGGGACGCCGCCATCACTTCATCTTCTCGTTGGGACGCCATCGCACAATCACCATGACCAGATTGGTGTCCAGTTCAATTAATCGTGGTCTCACCCAAAATTGTCGCTCTTTCCAAACCGCGACACATCCGCGAAATTTGTCCAATCAATTGTCGCGGTTTGCTTTTCAATGTCGCCCCAGCACCAGAGAGTTGTTTTGGCACCTGATTGCGACGCCAAATGTGTCACTACGAAACCTACCGCAAACCTCTCTTTGTTTAACCCTAATTGGTGGGGAAAATTAGGGAAAGGCCCCATTGAGGGGCCAAAATGGCAATTTGACATGTCCATGAGGTGTTTTGGTAATTGACCACCCGAGACCTAATTTGAAAATCCTATAAATTCATCATAGTTTTCAATTGAAAATCTCATCCTAGAATCCTTTCTTCAACCTAGGATCACCATCAATCATCTCTCAACATCCTCCATTTCTTTACTTGGACTAATCTCTTCCATCCCAAACTCAACACCTAGTCTAGATTACTTTCCCCTAATCATTCCTTTCTTCCCATCTTTTCCACATATTTCCTTAGTCACTTCCCATTTGACTCTACCTATCTGGACACATCCTCATCATCCACTCTTTGCACAAGGAGCATCAAAGGCAAGGAAATGATCAAGCTCTACAAAAGGAGGCCCAAGGGTGATTTCCTAATCTTTTACTTGCCTTCCCTTTGATTGTAATATGTGTAACTAAACCCCCTTTCTAGGGATTTGATGTGGGAACATTTGGATTGGGTTTTGCTTAAGCTTTAATATGTATTGAATCTCTATTTGAGTTCTATTCATTTTATAATTAGATTCTATTCATTATATAATTGACATGTATACCCACTAGTTGATTATACTCTTGTTTAGGATAAATTGTTATATAATCTTGATTGAATTGACACCCTTGATGGATTGAGAACATAGTGAGTAGGATAGATTGTCAGAGGGTATATCAACCGCGATAATCTAAACCTTTAATTGTAACAAACCGATCCTGCTGTGACCCCCTCTCCTTAATTAGTTATACATTGCGGTGGGAAGTTGTTTAGGGTTCATAGTGATGGTCTAAACACATTCAATAATACAATTGGTTAACATTTGTGAGATTGGTTCATTAAGGTGGCTTGAGAAGCATTGTCCGTAATCCACTTGCGACTCCATCAATTCCCTAGCAATTCTCTTAATTGTTTATTCCATATATCTTATCTAGACTTGTTGAGCATTCTATTTTCCCTATCATATTTTATTGGTTTTATTAGTTATATTTTACATGTATGTTTGATGGTTTGACAAACCATACAACCATCGATTTCTTATGATTTACTTTATCGTATTTAGGAATTGTTAATTTATTAAACTAATTACTTTAATTCCTTAGGGAACAAATCCTACTTACCGTTTTACTAATCTTTACATTCTAAGAGGATTTTCTAGTGGTAAAAGGTGGTTTTCTAAATGAACACATAAAAACATTATTTTGTTGTGCACAAACGGCCACATCAAAATTGGCACCTCTGCCGAGGAATTGGTAGTGATCATTGAATCAATTAACTTTTCTTAGTAGTGGTTGGTTTAGTTTTGATAATTTTTAGTGTCTTAGTTGTTTTTAGTCTTTTTAGTTCCTTTTTATTTCTTTGGTAGTTTTTGTTTATTTTTGTTTCAGGATTTATGGAGTTCTTCATGCAAAATCAAGGGCCGAGCTACAAGACTCTCTAGTGTAGCTATAATGCAGATTGGTGGATTAACCAAGATTCCATCTCATCATACCAATCAAATGCCATTGATGATGAGAGGAAAAATTTCATGGAGAACCATTTTCGGGAGATTTAGAACATCTAAGCTTCTCAACAAGAGACCATGGAGTTATTTCAATCTGCACAACAAGCACATGAGAAGAAGATAAGCAACCATGTGATTTTTAGTCGGCCGGATCAATCACTAGAATTGGTCTATCCCAAGCAAGGGAGGACAAGGAACCGTTTACACGCTATTGTATAAGTAATGAGAAGGGTGCAGAAACCAAGGAAGAACCGCCAAAGAACCAAGAGTGAAGCACGAAGTTAGAGGAAAAATTGGCTTTACTTCAAGAGAGATTAGTGAAAGCCTCCCAAGAGAAAGAAGAAGTGAGGGAAGAATTGGAGAGAAAGTTACAACTCTTGATGAAGGAGTTGGAAAATAAGGAGGCCTTGGGAAAGGTGAAGGTTGATGAGCTTGAAACTCTAAACAAGAAGCTCACTCTTGAAGTAAACATGCTCAAAGAGGAGAATGGTACCTTTCGGAGGAAGGTAGGAGAAATCTCCAACAAGAACAAGGAATTAGAAATACAAGTTGGGAGACTTGAAGTTGAGAGGAATTCTGCATCAAAGGGATTCAAAGACCTTGCAAAGCTATTTGAAGAATTTGAAGAAGAACATGCAAGGAAGACAAGGAAGTTGCTTATGGAAGTGGAGCGAAAAGCAAAAGCTTTGGAAGAAATGAAGGAAGCGCTTGGTAGGAAGGATGAAGCCCTCAATGTAGCCAAGGTAAAGGAATGTGACTACATAGTCTATCTAGACAAGGTGGAGAAGGAGGTCAAAGCACTACAAATGAGACAACACCATGGACCTCATAGTCACCAACCAAGAGGGAGTTTTCTTAACCATCCTCCTACTTGCTATTTTTGCCTGCAAAAAGGGCACCTAAAAGCTCATTGTTTTAAATTCCATAAGCATAAAAAATTGAGAGAGTCTAGGAATAGGAAGAGTCCATCTAGAGTTAAGCGAATTTGGGTAAGAAAAGACTTGGGTTGACCGAGTTAGACCCAAAAGAAAAGAAAAGAAAAGAAAAGGGGAAATCAACTCAACTTGTTTGGGTTGAAAAAAAAAACCAATTTCCAAACTTGGTAAAACCTCTTTTAGTTGATGCCACCCCTAGCACAAGTACATAATATAGAAAAATTCTTTTTGTGCATTTTATTTTTTATGCTTTATGTTGCTTGAAAATTGTCCAATCTATTTTCCTTCTTTAATCTAGTATTTCTCTCTATGTGCGGAATTGTACATGGTAATAGAGAAGGGAGAAAACATTAGGTTTTATGGTAAAATCTATTGTGGGATTTATTTAGTTTATTTCTTTTGAATAATTGGTGTTCCAAACTCTTGTTGGCAATTGCATGTATTGAGTAAATTTTTAATTGCCGGAACTTTCTAATTGCTTTATGTATGTGTAGATTTTCTATTGCTTCTTGAGGAAGCGTGTTGTGTTGCTTATGTGATCTAGCAAGGTTTCTTTATCTCTTGGGATGAAACAAAGACAACTTACGAGTCTTGGAGGGGCGAGCAAGCCAAGAGTGCTCATAAAAAGGGCGAAGGCCTTATTCTAAGGAAAGCAACATTTTAGAGTTCGAAGTGCGTGAGCACCATGCCATGTCTTGCCTAGACGTTAAATCGTGCACTTGGTAGGGGGCAACCCACTTAGGAACATTTCATTTTTAGTTTAAATTTTATTTTTATTTAGTCATTTAATTTTTTAATTCTATTTCTTTATTTTTGCTTAGAATAAGGGTGTGAGATGATTGTGATAGTGGATATAGGACTTTGATGACATATCATTTTATATCCTTGGATTATGGATGGAAATTATGATTGAACTTCATTTTCATATCTTTTTTTGATGAATATCTACATAATGGAATAAATGCAACAAATTTTTGTGATAATGGACATTGATTGTGGTTTTGAAACTCTTTGATTGTAGATGTGTGTTGCGCCGCATTTACCGGTTTATATGCCCCAAAGGCATTGAAGACAATGTCTAATTTAGGTTTGGGGGTGTGTGCGCAACACCGTCTCTTGTTTGCAAATTGTGTGCAAATGTTTTGAGCATAAATTTTTCAAAATTTTCAAAAATCTTGCGATAATGCCATGCTTGAGCATATTTTGCTTGTTAAGATTGTGCCATTGTGTGTGCGAGTAAGGAATTGTGCATCTTTGCCTTGCTTAGTTTAGATTAACTTCATGTCATTTAGGGTTGCATTGCACAAAGCGCGCTAATTCTGTCCTCTTGATGTTAGAGTGAATATTTAATTGTGCTTGAAGGTTAGGAATTAATAGTGGAGACTTCCTGTGAGGTTCACAAACACGGCCTTAAAAAGCTTATTTCGAGGGAAAGTTTTTACTCGTTAAACACTCATTCAAACACACATGTTAAGCATATTTAAAATGTCTCATTCGCACTTAAATGTTGATTGCCATAGGACATATGGACTGCTTGTGGATGCCTTAATTGACTTTGTGGACAAACCTTTAGAGATAATTTTAGGCAATGCATGTGAAAAACCACTAAATTGGCCTAAATACTTCCAATCCCTCTAATGTGTTTGCTCCATTGCCCATTTGAAGCCAAACACAATTAAGCTTTTCATTCATGAACCACATCAATATAAACCATATAGCCTATACACTAGACTTACCTTGTACCAAATGGTTTGCTAAGGCTTAGGGGTTGAATGTAAACTTTGAGTTGTAGAAATTGTAAGGCGTGTACCTAGGCAAGTATGTATGTGCAAACACATTAAAAAGATGAAATGCAATGCTTGAAAAGAAAAGAAAAGAAAAGCAAAACAAAGAAAAGAAAAGAAAAAAAAAAACAAAGAAAAGATGAATGAGGCATAAATTGCCTAGTTGAAAGTAAATGAGCTACTCAATGAAAATTAAGAGTAGTAAATGCACATAGTAAATTGTAAGCATGGATGCCAAAGTGTGGAATTTGCAAAATTGTAATGAGCAAAGTGTGCTAAATTTAGAATGTATGCCTTAGTGTGACCTTTAGGTGTTTGTTATTGAATGTACACAAACGAAGTTAAATTGCTTAAAGCATACCTAGAAGGGGGGGGGGGGGGGGGGGGGGGGTGAATAGGTTTTTACACCTTTTTCAAACCCTTGAACAAACTTTCGTTTGTCCCTCAAGGTAGCCTTGCACACAACACAATAAGCCAAGGTAGACATACATAGACAATACTATAATACATCATAGGAGCAAAGTCTAAGCATATCAACAAGTTATGTGAGGTATAAGAACAAATAAACATAATAACAAAATAAGCTTGTATTTCATAAGATGTTCAATGTGTTACAAGAGTGAACAA
This sequence comes from Acer saccharum, assembly GCA_030490815.1. NCBI lineage: Eukaryota > Viridiplantae > Streptophyta > Magnoliopsida > Sapindales > Sapindaceae > Acer > Acer saccharum. The sequence goes on from CM059874.1 coordinate 10,174,977, forward strand.
AATGTCACTAAACAAAAATTACAATATACAAAAGAATCAAAGATACAAATTGATCTATATAATGAATTCACTAATCACACTATATAAAGACTTGCTTTACAATACATCACATGTGCATAGTATGAATCAAGACAATAAAATATACAATTAAAATATAAGAGAAAGAGATAGGAAGAATTAACACAAGGGATTTTTTTAACGTGGTAAAACCTCCAAGGAGGAAACATCCACGGGTTGAACTACAACCATTGGGTACTATATTATTGGAAAGTAAACATAGAACATTCATAAAGTGACCAATCTTTAGCTCACCCAACCTAGTGAAGTCTAAGCCTACCCAACCCTATTGGAAAGTGTGAAATCCCTCAATGATGCGGAACCACCTTATATTGGACACCACACACAACCAACATCGATGGTAGATTAGAAATTCCTCAAGAGTGCATACACCTCCCGTGTACCCCGCTCTATCGGACTATATGTCTAACCATACGCCTATGCCTACCAATACAATAGCCAACTCCCTATCCAAGACACTCTTGCCTCTAGGGAGCCTCCCATGCATGACTATCCGAGTCCTCCCGACTCTAGCCATGACTCCTTGCTTACCTATCCGAGTCATCCCGACTCTAGGCAAGACTTCTTGCTTGGCTATCCGAGTCATCCCGACTCTAACCAAGACTTCATGCCTTTTACAAGGACTTCCTAGTGTGATCATGTGAATGCAAATGATGCAAACATTCAATACAACATAGAACATGTGATCAATACATTCTATGGCACAAATAGACCTAAACATGTGATATCACAAATAATCAAGTCTAGATGCAAAAATACATGAATAGAAACCTAAGTATGTGAAACACCTAACACATACACTCAAAGTCTCATTCACACACATAACACTTGAATCACAATATATTTATGAAGTACAAATTCAAGATGCTATCAATGTACAATTAAATGCTAGATATATGAGATTAAAATCAATCAATATACTGGACAAAAATATAGAGCAAGGTTTTGAGATTTACATCAATCAAAACCTATATTCTCTAAATCACAAACAAATACACAAATCCTAGATTTTATTAATCAAAGGATCAAATCAAATCTCAAAGTCATTTTAACACAAAATTATTTCAATTAAGTATCAAACAACCTAAGATGCCATTCTAATCACAATACAACTCACTCATATGTAAAACCTAGAATCATAGAATCTAGTCAACATTAGTCCACAAATTGAGTTTCAATTAGAATGATAATCAAGCTATCTTTCCAAATAGCTTTTACCAAACATTAACATAGATATAGAAGAAGAAACCCCAAGCAAATGGAAGGTCAAATAACAAGAAATCCCAAAGTTGAGACTCATACCTCGGATTTTGCAGCTGGTTCGGAAATCAGTGTTCAACCACTAGAAATCATGATCAAACAGCCACCAAACCACTTGGAGATGTTAGAGGACTCAAATACGAACACTCTCCAACTTGAATCACTCAAATCCGACTCCGGATGAGGAAGATATGGTGTTTTGAAGTTTGGAAAAATTGGGAGAGAATTGTGACGGGAATTCTAAAATTTTCTTCTTAATTTTCAAAATGGAGAGAGAGAGGGAAGAAATAGGAGGAGAGAGAGAGAGAGCATTTTGGCCAATCACATGGTGCCAAGTCACCCCCTGGCCGTGGGGGGCGCGTGGCCCACATGGGAGCAGAGAGTGCTCCAGGCCATGGGGCCCACGGCCTCATCCACGGCCAGCCCATGTGGCCCACGGCCTGGGCTGTCCTCTCGCGCGCTCCCTCGGTTCGTCGGCCCGTATCTTGGGCGTCCAAACTCCGATTTTGAATCCGTTTCCGGATTATGAACCGTGACTCTCTCACGCACGACGAAGACTATACAAATTTGAAAAACGGTTGAGAAATCATCTCGGAAATCATCGATGAAGTCAACTCAACGAAAGAGAACAAAAAGTAGCATAGTCAACTTGTTTGGACTCGAAACCTTATGAATGAGTAACCGAAACGACCGGAACTCAATAAGGCATTGAATAAGAACATGTTCAAGTCCTAAACACAAAATACGGAAATATACAAACACAAAGACACACATATATGCTAGTTTCCGGACATAGTCCTAGAAAATGCAAAACACAAAGTTTATTAACTAAATATGAATGCATGAGCATATTTTGCCAAGTGTGTGAAAGTGAAATGTAAATGAAATTAAATCATGAAGGAACACACAAGAATGATATGTGTGAGTGTGTGCCTAGCCTTGTAAGAGATAAGAGGTCTTTGAATACCTTTGTCGACCAATAATGCCCGAATCTCTTAAAAGCCGGCAACTTGAATGAATTGTGGTTGAGACGTCCTTCGTCTTCGAAATTCTTCAATTACTAACCACTAAACATTACAAGTTAAACACGTTTTGATATGGAATTAATGCCAATACTAATTATCAACCTTACAATCTCCCCCTTTGGCAAATTCCATGTCAAAACCCCTAAACAAACATTAAAACAATTACAAAGAAAATTTGGTCACAATGAGTACAATGAGTTACACATATAGACACAAATTATAACAACAAGTCTTGAACTTCATCTTGGTCTTCTCTTGATATCACCTAAAAAGAACTTGAAAGCACAAGAATATCCAAGAGACAACAAATATGGCAATATCCAATCTTAGGCAAGAAAATAGTAACATATAAGTTCAAATGGATCAAGTATGCTCCCCCTTAATACATACTATCCATCAATATATTCTAAGCCAAGATTCAACAAAAAATATTACATGCCGTATAGGTCAAGCTAGATACCAAATATACAAAAATATAAAACAACTAACATAAGACTAAGTAAGTTAGATTTCTCCCATGTGTTTCTCATATTTCTCCCCCTTTTTGACATGATATGAAGCCAAAGGGAAAGAGTAAGAAAATATACCTCATGAAACTCTCTAGCCACTTGTGCCACCAAGGAAAGAAGAACGGTGTGCGGATCTCACATATTGCCTTGTTAGAGTTGATTTTCCTTCCAACTCTTTGATCCTCTCATCTTGAGCAACAAGTTTGGCACTAAGGTCTTCAATCTTCCTTTGTGATGCCTCAATCAACCTATGAGATTCTTCAACCTCTTTCCACAATTTTAAAGCCTAACTAGGAAGAGCGGGTGAGTTAGGGACATGGTTAGAATCAAGAGAATCACCAAAAAGCCTAAGTACATCATTAGACTTTCCCTTGTCCTTGTACGATATGGTTGCCATACGTTTCTCACTCAACTTCTCTAAGGGAGGAAGCATAACATCACCATCAAGATTCCTCACACCTTTAGCTAAGCACAATTGATTTATAAACCCCGGAAAAGCCAATTTCTTGTCCAAATGACTAGTACAAGCCGCAATTTCAATTTGCTCCACAAGCAATTCACCAAGGTTTATAGGTTTGTTAATCACCAAGGCATATACAATCTTAATTTTGTCTCTATTAAGCTCCAAAGCATTAGTAGAAACAACAAGATTGGAGCACACAAATAAATGCCAAAATGCACTAATTTTTGTTAGCTCACCTTGCCTAATAAAAGAACGTTTCCCCCACACAAAATCATTATCATCACATAGAGTCCTACCCATTAAATCAAGGTTTTCCAAGATATCAACATCAAGGAATTCCGATTCAATATCATCGGGCAAGTTAAGAAATTCATTAACCTTCCTAGGACAAACTCTAAAGACAACTTTCCTTATGCTTAGAGTAGCACTAGTCACAGTAGAACCGGATTTGTAAGCATGATAAAACTCTCTAACAACGGTCTCATTAGAGATTCCTAACATGTTCACCCATGAAATCCAATTTCTACTCTTAAGCATATCATAAACATAGGATCCAACACAAGAGTCCAAGTCAATACCTCTTTCTTGAATTATCTTTTTGCAACCAAAAATTCCCAATTCATCCACTTTGTTACCTTTGGAAATTTTGGAAGAAATTGTAGGTTTGGACTTGGCAATGGGAGTTGAAGAAGTATTTCCACCAACCTTCTTTGCTTTTCCCATAATCTTGCTACACAAAACAAACTAAAAACCAAGTGAGAGGAAACAAAGAAACAAATAAAAAACCAATAAACATATACAAAGGCAAAACACTATATTTAATAAATCACCATGCAAGTAAGAATTTAACATAGCATCTTCATGATTTATCAAAAATAAGAATAATGCCAACAATTAACAACCTTGAAGAACATGTGAACATGTCATAAAAGATAACAAGAATTTAGCATATTATGCTCCCCCTTGACAAGTGCCTCATCTAAAATCAAGATAGACAAATGTTCACAAAAATCACCACACAATCACATCACAAGCAATTTTTATTAGATTTGCAAATAAGCTTCACATATCTAAGAGAGTTACATCAAGATTTTCAATCACTCTCATATGTCATCAAAAATTGCTAAAGTATCAAAAATACTAATTAAGCAAACGTGAGTGTGTGAAGATTTTGCTTTAAGTATATGAAAAGAAGTAGTTTGATAATCAAGCATGCATACAATTTCAACATCTATTCATCTTAGGCCTTTCTATAAAAAGGTCAAACCGGTTATCATCCGAAATTTTGCTTATAAAGAGAATAGATTTCAACATGTGAGCGTGTGTGTGCATGTGGCTCGTTAACCCATTTCTATTTGTCAACCCGAGCTCATTTGATTATTCAACTATACTCCAAAAGCCTTTTTTCAATTTTTTTTTATTTAGGCTTGAATCAAAGATTTTTTTTTTTTATGATTCAATTCAACACTTCTTTGATTTTTCTAACAAAAACATATACACCTCATGGCGGCTTTCACTCATCACAATGGCGTAGCCTTTTCCTACATTGGGTGGCTTCATAACCAAGGTGTGTAGCCCTTTCCATGAGGGTGCTCGTTGAGTTCTATGTTGCCGAAGCAAATGGATACCAACCATTGGTCATTTTAAATGTACTAGTCCTTAGGACTTCAAGGTGTATCCAAAGCAAACATCAATCAAGCTCAACATACTTAACAAAACATACAAGAGAAGCAAAGTGCATTTTTGAAACCAATTTCTAGGCTTAAAAGCACATGATCTAGAAGCAAGTAAAGAGACTTACTTAAGATCTCTACTTCTCAAGAGAGTAGCTATCAAAGAATATGAAGCTTACATTATTCAAAAATTAGCCACTCAACAATCATACAAATAACAACACACTTCATGAAATAAGATCAATGTGAACACTTATCACCAAAAGATCTTAAACTAGCAAATGTCAAAGAGGACCATATAAACACTATATTAGTTCTCAATTATGACATGCTTCATGAATGTGATACAAACAATGAGTTGATAGATGAAAAATCAAGTAAGCAAGCAATATGATATAGAGATACCTTCGCAAGCTATTTTCACCAAATACAATGTCTTCACCCTTTTTATGAGTCCTCTTGGCTTGTAAGTCCTCATGACTACAAGTTATAGGTGTGTCAATTCCAAGAGACTAAAGACAATGTAATCCAACTCACAAAAAAAAAAAAAATGACTTTCTCTAAAAGCCATAACAATTATGTTACCATATAGATTCCAAAAAAAAACTTCTCAAAAGTTAATCAACAAATTTTGACTATCAAAACAATCAAAGTGAGATAGCTAAGTTCATGTCAAGTTGTAAAGATACAAAGCAAAAAGCTAAGCTTTTTATCAACAACACTAGTCTTAAAGCTAACTCACATGTGCAACTTACACTAATGGTAAGAGCACTCACCCTTGACAAATTTTGTCTTGGGTGGACATACACGAACATCATCAAGATTCTCTTTGACCACAATGTTGAACCTAGAGTAAAGTTCTTCCACAACTTGATTCACAATAATATCATTAATACTCTTTTTCTCAACATTGTTAGCAACACATATAAGGTCAAATTTTGAATGATATGCATTCTTCACCTTCCGGACATTCTTAACATGCTTTGAAAAATTATCATGCTTTCCATATTCAAAAACGTTAGCATGCATAGAATTAGGTCCAATCTCTCTATTCCTAGATGCATTTTCGAAGTTACAATATTTAATGAATTTATAGCACTTGGGCTTGATATGGCCTAAGGTATTGCAAAAATGACATATGGGAACAAAATGAGAGATTTTACCTTCTGGTGATGGTGGAGGACAAATGGGAGTTTCAAGGGGTACCTTATTCTTCAATTTGTTCTTCTTCTTGGAACGTCTCTTTTTAAGAGCTTTCTTGTCAACAATGACATGATCCTCGCTTCGTAGGAAGTGATGCTTCTATGAGCTTCTCCTCAACTACAAAGTCGCTTGAGCCTCCTAGAGATAAACTAGAGATGATCCTATCCCTTTCAAGAACAAACCCTTCAACTTCTCTAAGCTTCTTGGCAAGAGCATTCTTTTCACCTAAAAGCCTCCGAGTTGTTGAGACAAACTCATCCACTTGTAGCTTGATCAAATCATCTTAAGCACTTTTAATGATTTGGATCAACCTCCTAATCCAACGAATCTTAACATACATCCTTTAGGATAGAGTGAGAGGTCATGAATGCAACAAAGTTGCTTACCAACTCTTCTTCACTAGAAGACTCATCACTTGAGCTCTCCTCATCACTTGAGCTCTCCTCATCACTAGAGACATCATCACTCCATGTGGATTTCTTCATTATGTTGCTTGAGTAAGTGATCAAATCTAAATTGATCATCCTTTGGAACACAAGAACATCTTCTTCTTTTCTTTTGTAACTAACACACTTTCAAGCTTATCAACAAAGTTGTTAGTAGACAAATGCAATGAAAAATGAGAAGAACCTTTTTCACAACAAATAAAGGAGGACAACTATGATATAAAAAACCTAAGCAATTTACACGTAAGTATAAACCGGATCTCGTCAAGTGCCGTCCGACGACCCGCTCTGATACCAATTGAATGTACACAAACGAAGTTAAATTGCTTAAAGCATACCTAGAGGGGGGGGGGGGGGTGAATAGGTTTTTACACCTTTTTCAAACCCTTGAACAAACTTTCGTTTGTCCCTCAAGGTAGCCTTACACACAACACAATAAGCCAAGGTAGACATACATAGACAATACTATAATACATCATAAGAGCAAAGTCTAAGCATATCAACAAGTTATGTGAGGTATAAGAACAAATAAACATAATAACAAAATAAGCTTGTATTTCATAAGATGTTCAATGTGTTACAAGAGTGAACAAAATGTCACTAAACAAAAATTACAATATACAAAAGAATCAAAGATACAAATTGATCTATATAATGAATTCACTAATCACACTATACAAAGACTTGCTTCACAATACATCACATGTGCATAGTATGAATCAAGACAATAAAATATACAATTAAAATATAAGAGAAAGAGATAGGAAGAATTAACACAAGGGATTTTTTTAACGTGGTAAAACCTCCAAGGAGGAAACATCCACGGGTTGAACTACAACCATTGGGTACTATATTATTGGAAAGTAAACATAGAACATTCACAAAGTGACCAATCTTTAGCTCACCCAACCTAGTGAAGTCTAAGCCTACCCAACCCTATTGGAAAGTGTGAAATCCCTCAATGATGCGGAACCACCTTATATTGGACACCACACACAACCAACATCGATGGTAGATTAGAAATTCCTCAAGAGTGCATACACCTCCCGTGTACCTCGCTCTATTGGACTCTATGTCTAACCATACGCCTAGGCCTACCAATACAATAGCCAACTCCCTATCCAAGGCACTCTTGCCTCTAGGGAGCCTCCCATGCATGACTATCCGAGTCCTCCCGACTCTAGCCATGACTCCTTGCTTACCTATCCGAGTCATCCCGACTCTAGGCAAGACTTCTTGCTTGGCTATCCGAGTCATCCCGACTCTAACCAAGACTTCATGCCTTTTACAAGGACTTCCTAGTGTGATCATGTGAATGCAAATGATGCAAACATTCAATACAACATAGAACATGTGATCAATACATTCTATGGCACAAATAGACCTAAACATGTGATATAACAAATAATCAAGTCTAGATGCAAAAATACATGAATAGAAACCTAAGCATGTGAAACACCTAACACATACACTCAAAGTCTCATTCACACACATAACACTTGAATCACAATATATTTATGAAGTACACATTCAAGATGCTATCAATGTACAATTAAATGCTAGATATATGAGATTAAAATCAATCAATATACTAGACAAAAATATAGAGCAAGGTTTTGAGATTTACATCAATCAAAACCTATATTCTCTAAATCACAAACAAATACACGAATCCTAGATTTTATTAATCAAAGGATCAAATCAAATCTCAAAGTCATTTTAACACAAAATTATTTCAATTAAGTATCAAACAACCTAAGATGCCATTCTAATCACAATACAACTCACAAACATATGTAAAACCTAGAATCATAGAATCTAGTCAACATTAGTCCACAAATTGAGTTTCAATTAGAATGATAATCAAGCTATCTTTCCAAATAGCTTTTACCAAACATTAACATAGATATAGAAGAAGAAACCCCAAGCAAATGGAAGGTCAAATAACAAGAAATCCCAAAGTTGAGACTCATACCTCGGATTTTGCAGCTGGTTCGGAAATCAGTGTTCAACCACTGGAAATCACAATCAAACAGCCACCAAACTACTTGGAGATGTTAGAGGACTCAAATACGAACACTCTCCAACTTGAATCACTCAAATCCGACTCCGGATGAGGAAGATATGGTGTTTTGAAGTTTGGAAAAATTGGGAGAGAATTCTGACGGGAATTCTGAAATTTTCTTCTTAATTTTCAAAATGGAGAGAGAAAGGGAAGAAATAGAAGGAGAGAGAGAGAGAGCATTTTGGCCAATCACGTGGTGCCACGTCACCCCCTGGCCGTGGGGGGCGCGTGGCCCACACGGGAGCAAAGAGTGCTCCAGGCCGTGGGGCCCACGGCCTTATCCACGGCCTGGGCTGTCCTCTCGTGTGCTCCCTCGGTTCATCGGCCCGTATCTTGGGTGTCCGAACTCTGATTTTGAATCCATTTCTGGATTATGAACCATGACTCTCTCACGCACGACGATGACTATACAACTTTGAAAAACGGTTGAGAAATCATCTCGGAAATCATCGATGAAGTCAACTCAATGAAAGAGAACGAAAAGTAGCATAGTCAACTTGTTTGGACTTGAAACCTTATGAATGAGTAACCGAAACGACCGGAACTCAATAAGGCATTGAATAAGAACATGTCCAAGTCCTAAACACAAAATATGGAAACATACAAACACAAAGACACACACATATGCTAGTTTCCGGACATAGTCCTAGAAAATGCAAAACACAAAGTTTATTAACTAAATATGAATGCATGAGCATATTTTGCCAAGTGTGTGAAAGTGAAATGTAAATGAAATTAAATCATGAAGGAACACACAAGAATGATATGTGTGAGTGTGTGCCTAGCCTTGTAAGAGATAAGAGGTCTTTGAATACCTTTGTCGACCAATAATGCCCGAATCTCTTAAAAGCCGGCAACTTGAACGAATTGTGGTTGAGACGTCCTTCGTCTTCGAAATTCTTCAATTACTAACCACTAAACATTACAAGTTAAACACGTTTTGATATGGAATTAATGCCAACACTAATTATCAACCTTACAGTTATCAATTCTTCCCATTTATTGACTCACCATTCACCTTAGGCTCCATTACAACCAAATGAAAGACTTATTTGATCTTTAGGGATGTCCACTTTGAAAATTTTGGTTGATGCATGTTCTTTTCAGTTCATGGTTTTCAATTCCATTCATGAGACAAATTTTCAGAAATTGTGTTTTAAAATGATCATATGCAAATTATATTTGATATCTTGAGCATAAACTCATATTGCATATGGATTGTGAGTGAAGCCTAGGAATCTGTGTGAAAATGAGAGAATCCGGTGAGGATTAGATGTCGAGTTGAATTACATTCTTTACCGAATGACACTCGATCAACTTTAGCATCTTGAATGTAGGATCGCGTTACATGCAATGTTTACTTAGAATAGAATGACCTTAATCTTCATTTAGCATCTCTTACATGCAAATTTTTCCTAATGAGCACAACGTTGGTTAAATCTTTTCGCTTTTTGGTTTTGCAAGTCGAATATTGACTGTTGAGTCTTTTACAAAAGAGTTGGTGCTTCAATGATTGATTGTTTGATATTTAGACACATATCCATGTGTGCTTATGTTTGTTTTGCTTGAGGATGAGCAAAAGATAGGTTTGGGGGTATTTGATCAAACCAAAATTGGTATGATTTTGGCCCTCACTTCCTTCTCTATTTGCTTAATTCTCGGGCAATATCCCGTGATTTAATGGTGTAAAATAAGTGTTTTCAGGAATTTATAAGTTCATGGGCATTGGAGTAATTTTGGAGAATTAGGGACAAACATGTAAATTAGGAAGAAGGTTTGGAGTTATCGAAAATTCAGAAGAGATCAGGGGAGCTGTCCATAATTCACCAAAAAAATCAGCCAAGACACGACACCTCACCTGATGCTGTGCGTTTTGATTAAGTAAGAAATTGGGCTCATGCCCAATACAAGCCCAAATGACAGGCCCAAGTTAAAACAACCCAACTTCCTTATTTAAATTGAAACGGTGCTTTTTAATAAGTAATCAAACCACACTTTGCCCAAATGCATGGCCCAAACGCAAACCCACACCGTGACCCAAGCATCTGATCAGCCAAGCCTGATTACACCCTAGTACTTTGCTAACTGCATCCCAAAGAAGACAAACAACTTGAGCCCAAATGCACCCCAGCCCACTGCTAAAGAAACCCTACCATCTTAAACATTCAGCTCTTCCTCACACCATTAATGACCAGCCAAGCCTAGCTCACCGATCTCCATGCAGCAGCCACTGGGACGCCGTCGTCACTTCATCTTCTCGTTCGTACGCCACTGCACAAGCACCATGACCAGATCGATGTCCAGTTCAGCTGATCATGGTCTCACCGACAACGACCAAAACTGTCGCTCTTTCCAAACCGCGACACATCCGCGAAATTGGTCCAATCGATTATCGCGGTTTGCTTTTCGATGTCGCCACAGCAACAGGGAGTTGTTTTGGCACCTGATTGTGTCACCAAATGTGTCGCCATGAAACCCACCACGAACCTCTCTTTATTTAACTCTGATTGGTGGGGAAAATTACGGAAAGGCCCCCTTGAGGGGCCAAAATGGCAATTTGACATGTCCATGGGGTGTTTTGGTAATTGACCACCCGAGACCTAATTTGAAAATCCTATAAATTCATCATGGTTTTCAATTGAAAATGCCATCCTAGAATCCTTTCTTTAACCTAGGATCACCATCAATCATCTCTCAACATCCTCCATTTCTTTACTTGGACTAATCTCTTCCATCCCAAACTCAACACCTAGTCTAGATTACTTTCCCTTAATCATTCCTTTCTTCCCATCTTCTCCACATATTTCCTTAGTCACTTTCCATTTGACTCCACCTATCTAGACACATCCTCATCATCCACTATTTGCACAAGGAGCATCAAAAGCAAGGAAATGATCAAGCTCTACAAAAGGAGGCCCAAATGTGATTTCCTAATCTTTTACTTGCCTTCCCTTTGATTGTAATATGTGTAACTAAACCCCCTTTCTAGGGATTTGATGTGGGAACATTTGGATTGGGTTTTGCTTAAGCTTTAATATGTATTGAATCTCTATTTGTGTTCTATTCATTTTATAATTAGATTCTATTCATTATATAATTGACATGTATACCCACTAGTTGATTATACTCTTGTTTAGGATAAATTGTTATATAATCTTGATTGGATTGACACCCTTGATGGATTGAGAACATAGTGAGTATGATAGATTGTTAGAGGATATATCAACTATGATAATCTAAACCTTTAATTGTAACAAACCGATCCTGCCATGACCCTCTCTCCTTAATCGGTTAGGCATTACGGTGGGAAGTTGTTTAGGGTTCATAGTGATGGTCTAAACACATTCAAAATACAATTGGTTAACATTTGTGAGATTGGTTCACTAAGGTGGCTTGAGAAGCATTGCCCGTAATCCACTTACGACTCCGTCAATTCCCTAGCAACTCTCTTAATTGTTTATTCCATAAATCTTATCTAGACTTGTTGAGCATTCTATTTTCCCTATCATATTTTATTAGTTTTATTTTACATGTATGTTTGAAGGTTTGACAAACCATACAACCATCCATTTCTTATGATTTACTTTATCGCATTTAGGAATTGTTAATTTATTCAATTAATTACTCTAATTCTCTGTGGAATGAATCTTACTTACTGTTTTACTAATCTTTACTTCCTAAAAGGATTTTCTAGTGGTAAAAATTGGTTTTCTAAATGAACACATAAAAACATTATTTTGTTGTGCAGAAACGGTCACATCAGTGGTTCAACAAGATGCAAAAAAAAAAAAAAAAAAAAAAAAAAAAAGCATTTCTCCAAACAAAGCATCCACCTCCAAATGTGAGATCAACAAATCGTTCAATGTTCTTTGGTAGCACAAGTGGCTAGCAAAGTTTATGTGATCTTAAGGTACCCTTTTTCTCTTTTCCTTTTGGCTTCATTTTATGTCAAAAAGGGGGAGAAATATGATATTGTTTTAGCATATCTTCTTTGTGTATGTGTCAAGTATTGAACATCATATGCACCATATGGCATGTAATATCTTATATGAGATATCTTTGATGGATATGCATGTATTTAGGGGGAGCATACATGTATCCATTTTGAACTTAATTATCATATTCCACATTGATCTTAAATGTCATATTCTTGTCAAGTATATTGCCATATATTCTCTTGGATATTCTTGTGCTTTCAAGTTTATTTTAGGTGATATCAATAGAAGCTCAAGTGAAGAAGTTCAAGACTTGTTTGAAGATTAGTCTAGTGATTAACTCATTGTAATGTAAGGGTGAGTTTCTGTGACCAATCTTCATGTTTTATGTTTTAGTATTTGTACGGGTGTTTTGACATAGAATTTGCCAAAGGGGGAGATTGTTAGGATTTTAAGTTGTGTTGGCACTATTCTATTTCAAAATGAAATTTCTTTTATATTGATTAGTTGTTTAGGATTCACGGTTTAACAAGCTTCAAGGAAATTGGGCAACATATCAAGTAAAGTGAAGTCTTCAAGAGGAGAAAGCATCAAAGGTATATTTAGACATTATTCCTCTTGCAAGGCATTTAGGCACACACATATTTGGCATTCATATGTCCCTGCATAGTTGTACACTATTGGTATAACATATTCATACACTTGTTGAAGTATGCACATGCATTAGATTTATTTTGATAATCATTGTGAAATTGTATGTTCTAAGATTATCTCTAGGATATGGCATACTTGTGTGACTTTGTGTTTATTTATTTTTGTTTTATTGTTTTTGGACTTGAACATGATCTTATATGATTCCTTATTGAGTCTCGGTCATTTCGGTTACTCACTTATTAGGTTTCAAGTCCAAACTAGGAAGCTACGCTACTTTACGTTCTCCTACGTTGTGTTGTCTTCGTCATCGTATACCAAGTTGAATTCTCAACCTTTTTGCAAAATTTCATAGTCATCCTTGTGCGTGAAGGAGTCACAATTTGTAATCCACAAACGGATTTGAATTCAGAGTTCGGAAGCCCCAATATGGCCGAAGAACAAGAGAGGAGCGCCAGAGAGGCAAGCAATGGCCAAAGGCCATTTTGGGAGGAGCCTGTTAGGTTTTTGATTTGTGTTGGCATGTATTCCATATTAAAATGTTGGTTTATCTTGTATTGATTAGTAGTCTTAGAAATGATGATTCAAAACTTCAAAGAAAAACTCGGCTACGATTCATGCAAGACGGTGTCTTGAAAAGGGGAATAAGCTACGTCGTTCATCAAAGGTATAATTGACCTCATTCCTCTTACAAGGCATAGGCACACACACACATGACATTTATTTGTGTCCTTGCATAGTTGTACACCATTAGTATAACACATTCACACACTTGGTAATGTATACACATGCATTAGATTTAATTTGATAAACATTGTGAAATTGCATGTTCTAGGACTATGTCTAGAAAATGGCGTACTTGTGTGATCTTGTGTTTATTTGTTTCTATGTTATTGTTTTTGGATGTGAACATGATCTCATATGATTCCTTATTGATTCCCGGTCATTTCAGTTACTCATGTCTTAGGTTTCGAGTTCAAACTAGGAAGCTACGCTACTTTGCGTTCTCATTAGTTGAGTTGTCTTCGTTGTCGTATTCCGAGTTGAATTCTTAACCTTTTTTCAATGTTTCATAGTCATCCTTGTGGGTGAGGGAGTCACAATTCGTAATCCGAAGATGGATTCAAATTCGGAGTTCGGAGGCCCGGATACGGTTGAAGAACGTGAGAGGAGCGTGAGGGAAGCAAACAGCCAAGCTAGGAGAGGCGCGTAAGGAGGCCGTGAGCCTTACAGCCCACACATCTCTCTGCCCCTTGAGGCTCATGTGCTCCTCACGGGCTGTTGAGGTGGCACACTCTCATTTTCCCATTCCTTCCCTCTCTCCATTTCATTTAAATGTTCTCATTTTCCCTCCCATTCATTTTAAGAAGAAAAATTAGAAAATGCAAGTGTAGAATTTTCTCTCAAACTTTCTCACCTTCCAAACACCATAACTTTCTCATACGAAGTCAGAATTGAGTGATTCAAGTTGAAGAAGTTTCATAATCAAGTCCTCTACCTTTTCCAAGTGGTCTTGCTACTATTTGATCGAGTTTTCTAGTGGTTCTATCCACAAAACCGAACTAGCTCATGAATCATAGGTATTTGACTTATCCTTGTGTTTTCTTCTTTTATAACCTTCAATTACCTTGGGGTTTCTTCTTCTATATGTATGTGTATGTATGATGAATACTATTGAGAAAGATAGCTTCATAATCAAACCTAATCAAGTCTAATTAGAGACATATGTGAACTAGTTTTCTAGGATTCTAGGTTTTTACATGTTTGAGTATTGTATTGTGATTAGTTTGATATATAGGGTTATTTGTGAATTGATTGATTCATTTGATGATTAATAACCTTGATATGTGCTTTGATCCTCTTATTGAACAAATCTAGGTTTAGCACTTGTGATTTTGTATTTAGAGCCTAATAGGATTTAATTGAATATTTATTATATCCTTGCTCTAAATATTGGCTAGATTATTCATTGAATATATTTTGTGATTCTAGCATTTTTGTGTATGTTTCTAACATCTTGAATATGTGCTTCATGTATATGATTGATTCAAGTGTTAGATGTGTGAATGAAACTAGGAGCTATATGTGTTAGG
Source organism: Acer saccharum (assembly GCA_030490815.1). Taxonomy (NCBI): domain Eukaryota; kingdom Viridiplantae; phylum Streptophyta; class Magnoliopsida; order Sapindales; family Sapindaceae; genus Acer; species Acer saccharum. Next base: position 10,190,378 of record CM059874.1, read on the forward strand.
TGTTTTTCACATGCTCTAGGTTTTAATTCAAGTTTTGCATCTAGACTATTTGACTTGTGTTCTCACATAATTTAAGTCTAGTTTCCATGGAATGTATTGATCACATGTTCTATGTTGAATTGCTTGTTTGCATCATTTGCATTCATGTATCACACTAGTAAGTCCTTGTAAAAGGCATGAAGTCTTGACTAGGACAATGTATCTGGATAATCAAGCAAGGAAGACTTGGTTAGGACAAGAGGTCCGGATAACCAAGCAAGAAGTCATGGCTAGGATCGGGAAGGTTCGGATAGCTATGCAAGGGATGCTCTCTAGAGGCATGAGTGCCTTAGATAGGGAGTTGGCTACATTATTGGTAGGCCCTGGCGTTTAGATAGACATAGACTCCAATAGAGAGTGGTACATGAGATGTGTATGCACTCTTGAGGAATTTCTAATCTTTCAACGATGTTGGTTAGACATGGATTTCAATATATGGTGGTTTCGCATCATTGAGGGATTTCGTGTCTACCAATAGGGATTGGGTAGACATAGACTCCAATAGAGAGTAGATCATAGGTTGTCCACTTTTGAGGAATTTCTAATCTATCACCCAATATATATAGTACTCAATGTTTGTAGTTCAATAGAGAGTAGATCATAGGTGTTTCCTCCTTGGAGGTTGTATCAAGTTAAAAAAATCTCTTGTGTCAATTCTTTCTATCTATTTCTCTCTTATATTTGTATATGTGTATATTTTAATCTTGTTGCATAATCACTACAAGAAAATATTGGATTTGTACCTCCCCCGCCGTCGCTTGCAGCCATTTTTGATAATAATGACAATTAATTGTCATAAGTGGGAATTGAACTTGAGACCTCAAGTCAACAGTTGGTAGTCCTTACCATTTGACTACAAGACTTAATGTGTTAACAATTGAACAATATTTATATATAACCTATATGAGTTGTTACAAATAAAATAAAAAACATTTTAAGATAAATTTAAATTTATTCAGCTAATCAAAATTCTAATTTCTACGACAAACATATATTAAAAAATATTTATTGAAACTTTTAATAAAATTATATTTTTTTTAAAATATAGTCGAGTTATTGGTCAATACTTTATGGTCACGTTTGGTTACATGTTGGAATGATAATTAGAATGGAAATGAAAGGAAAACTAAGTTTTTTGTTTGGTTGGAACTTCAAAATTAGTCTTTGAATCGGTATTATTTTGTTTGATTAACAACGGAATGGAATGGAGTTAACTGTATTTTGGCCAAAATACCTCTAATTATAAAACATTCATAATAATATGATATATTTTGAATAATAATAATAAAATATAAAAGTATATTATATACATATAATTATATATTATTTAATATAATAATATATTATATATAATATATAATATATAATATATAATATATAATACATATATATTATACAGTATTTCTATTATCAGTTCGAACTAATATAAAATATATCAGTTCCTGGTATGTGGGCCATTGGATTTAAAAGATGCTTTGACAAGTGCATGCAGCTAAGTTAAAGTATTTAAATTTAATGGTTTACATACGAGGAACTGATATATCTTTTGTCAGTTCGAACTGACAATAGAAAAATTAATATATTATATATAATACATATAATAATAATAATAATAATATATATATATATATATATTATTATATAATATATATAATACTGCATATATAATTTATAATATATATATATCTTATATTATATAATATAATAATATAATATAATATATATATATATATATATATATATTTATATTATATAATACATATAATACATATAATAATATATATATATATATATATATAAATATTTATAATATATATTATATATAATAATAATATATATATTATTTTATATAATATATTTATATAATATAAATATATAATATATATTATTTAATATAATAATGTATAATATATATAATAATATAATATATATATATATATAAATATATTTATATAATATATATAATATTAATATATATATACATATATATATATATATTATATAATATAATATATATATATATAATAGTATAATATATATAATTTATATAATAATATAATATATAAATATACTATATTATATACGTTTATATATCGTTATATATATTATAATAATATAATATATATTTATATATCATTAATATAATATATAATAATAATATATTATTTTTGGAAAGGATGGTATTTTTGGAATGGAGTTGGAGCATATGAGGGTATTTATAGAATATAAATTTTAGTTTGGAATGGAATAGGTATTCCATTGGTTTTTGGATGAAATGGCGGTGGCTAGCCGACGGCGACAGCGAGTGGTGATCCGGCGGTGAGAGAGGTGGTTATTATAAATATAAAAAATGTTATTTAATTAAATATTATAATTAAATATTAAATAATGAAAATTTAAAAAAAATTATAAACATTTCTTGACAATTTTTAACTGTCAAGAAAAAAAAAAACTTATAATTTATGACAGTTTTGTAAAACTGTTATAAAATAACTGTCATTTATGAAGGTTTTTCTAGTAGTGAATATTTTCTTGTGATGTATATTGTAACAAGATTATGTTAAATGTGACATGTAAGCAAATCATTTTGATCATAATTGTATATGTAATTCTTTTATTCTTTTATTCTTTTGTATAGTTATATTTTGAGTGATACTTGTAACATATTGAACATTATTGGAAATACGAGTATTCTTTATTGATGAGATTTTAGTGTTATTCTTCCTCTTGATTCTTGTTGATGTATGGATAATGCTTTAATGATCACATGCTTATCTTGTCTTTACTTGTATGTATGGTTTATGTGTTGTAATATAAGCTACCTTAAGGGACAAACTTGAGTTTGTCTCACGAAATTGAAAAAAGTGTAAAAACCTATTCACCTCCCCCCCCCCCCCCCCCCCCCCCCCCCTTTTTTTCTCTCGGTATGATTTAGGCAATTAAACTATGTTTGTACATTTTCAGAGCCCATGAGGGGCGCATGAAGCTCACAACCCACACACCCCTCTGCCCTGTGAGGCTCACGTGCCTCTCACGGGGTGGTGACTTGGCAGCCCTTCATTGGCCACGAAAATTCCCTCTTTTTTTTTTTTTTTTTAATATCTCATTTCCCTCCCATTTCATTTTAAGAAGAAAAGTTTGAAAAACACAAGTGCATAATTTTTCTCTCTAACTTTCTCACCTTCTAAACACTATAACTTTCTCATTTGGACTCCGAATTGAGTGATTCAAGTTGGAGAATCGTCATAATCAAGTCCTTTACCTTTTCCAAGAGAGTTTGCAGCTGTTTGATCAAGTTTTGTGGTGGCTCTACCCTCAAAACTGAACCAGCTTGTGATTCTTAGGTATTTGACTAATCTTTGTGTTTTCTTCTTTTTAAACCCTCAATTACCTTGGATTTTCTTCTTCTATATGTATGTGTATGTATGATGATGGTTATTGAGAAGGATAGCTTCAAATCAAATTTAATCAAGTCTATTTAGAGACAAATGTGAACTAGTTTTCTATGATTCTAGTTTTTCACATGTTTGAGTGTTGTATTATGATTAGTTTGATATCTAGGGTTATTTGTGATTTGATTGACTCATTTTATGATTAATAACCTTAGCATGTGCTTGGATCCTTTATTTGAATAAATTTAGGATTAGCACATTTGATTTGGTGTTTAGAGCTAACTAGGATTTAATTGATTATTCATTATATCCTTACTCTAAATACTTGCAAGAATATTCATTGATCATATTTTGTGATTCTAGTATTTTTGGTGTATGTTTATAATATTTTGAATATGTGCTTCATGTATATGATTTATTCAAGTGTTAGCTTTGTGAATGAAACGAGGAATCACATGTGTTAGGTGTTTCACATGCTCTAGGTTTCAATTCATGTTTTGTATCTAGACCATCTTTAACTTGTGTGCTTACAGAAGTAAGTCTGGTTTCCATAGAATGTATTGATCACATGTTCTATGTTGAAGTGCTTGTTTGCATCATTTGCGTTCATCGATCACACTTAGGAAGTCCTTGCAAAAGACATGAAGTCTTGGTTAGGACAAGAGGTCCGGATAACCAAGCAAGAAGTCTTAACTAAGACAAGTGGTCCGAATAGTCAAGCAAGGAAGTCTTGGTTAAGACAAGAGGTCTGGATAACCAAGCAAGAAGTCATGGCTAGGATCAGGAAGGTCCGGATAACTATGCATGGGAGGCTCTCTAGAGGCATGAGTGCCTTGGATAGGGAGTTGGCTATGACATTGGTAAGCCCGGGTGTTTGGATAGGCATAGACTCCAATAGAGAGTGTTGCATGGGATGTGTATTCACTCTTGAGGAATTTCTAATCTTCCAACGATGTTGTGTAGACATAGACTCCAATATAAAGAGGTTCCACACTTTTGAGGAATTTCTAATCTATCAATAAGGATTGGGTAGACATAGACTCCAATAGGAAGTAGATCATAGGTTGGTCACTTTTGAGGAATTTCTAATCAATCATCCAATTTATATAGTACCCTATGGTTGTAATTTAACCCGTGGATGTTTCCTCCTTGGAGGTTTTACCACTTTAAAAAATCTCTTGTGTTAATTCTTTCTATCTCTATCTTTCTTATTTGTATATGTGTATGTTTTTGTAAGGTCTCATATTTTGATTGGCTTATTTCGTGGACAAACCACATTTTGGGGATTGATGTAAGGGTAGCTTAGGCTTCTAATGGTTAGTGATTTGCACAACCAATGCCCTCTCAAGACCTTAAGAGAAGAAGCACCAAAGGTAAATTCTAGTGCTTACTTGCTTTGAAGAGATCTAGTTGCATACACACACAACTCATGCATATCTCTAACACTTATATGTTGTGTGTTTTTATATGTGTGCATTCATGTTCTTGAAATATCTCTTCATGCATGTTTAATTGATTGCATCTTGATTCATTGAAATGCCATAACATGTTTAGGCATTAAGATGCAAAGTCATGAAGTATCTTCATGCATGTTTAATTGATTGCATCTTGTTCATTGACATGTTAGGCATTAGGATGCATTCAAATGACACCTTTCACACATACACTTCTTTGTTGTATATTGTTGTGTGTTAGTGTGTCTAGTAATTCATTTTTCGAATATTGTTCGGAAACGTCTGTGCTTGCACCTTGGTGTGCTTGTCTTGCGCGAAGATCGCCTTCGGAGAATGCTCTTGGCTTCTCATTAGGATTCACCACTTTGCACAGTTGCACATTGTGCATAAAGTGGAAACAGGGTATTGTCGCCATTTGTTGGTGTCGCCCTTTGAAGGTATCGCCATGGTGACAGAAAGATTTATACTTGAAAAACCAAGCAGGTATAGTATCGCCATGAAGTGTTGCCATGAGAACAAAGAGTGACAAAGAAGAAAAAATGGTGTCGTTTGGCGTCGTCATGAAGTGTCACCATAGTGACAAAGTGGCGACAAAATGGCGACAAAGAAGAAAAATTGGTGTCGCCATGAAGTGTTGCTCTTACAAATGGCGATAGTAAATGGCGACAACTGTTTTTGTCCAAAATGACATATCTTCTATTTGTCCTCCTATAAATATGCCTATTTGTTTTTAGGTTAAAGCATGATTTTTCAAGAGAGAAAATCTTTTAAAGAACTCAACTTTATTTACACAAACCCATTTCCTTATGTATAAATCATCATCTAAGCATCATCTAGGAACATCTAGTATGTGCTAATGTATAGGTCTTCTTCAATACACATGTATGGTAAGTTGAACACTATTATCTTACATAATTTGTGTTCTTACTTGTCAGTTTTATCTCATTAAAATGATTGAGATTAATTTCTTCATACATGATTAAGATTATGTGTTGATTGGGTTATTTGTGATAGCTAGGTTTTCATGTTTATCTAACATCTAACTAATTGATCTCATTAAAATGATTGAGATTATTTTTTGATAGCTATTGTATCTAGGATTGGTTATCCTTAGCATAGCTATGCTTTATGTCATGTCATTTAACATTTGATATCTAAGATTGATTTAATTGTCATATTATAATCCTAGATAAGCATTTAGTGTTCCCTAACATTACTTGCATATTTGGATATCTTTGTATATTCACCAGTGTTCGAAAAAACGGTCTGGGCGGCCGCCTAGACACTATGCGACGGTCGGCCGTCCCGATTAGGCGAAAATCGGTTAAAAAATCGGTCAACGGTCAACGGTCAATGGTCAACGGTCAACGTTTTTTTGGGGAAAAAAATCGACCGACTTGTTCGGTTTAGGTCGATTAATCGGCTTCGGGTGGAGTCAAAGCCGTTGACTCCGCCTAGACCGATTTTTATTTATTTTATTTTTATTTTTTATTTCTTAAACCTGATTTTGGGACGGTGGATTTGCTTCTCTAAAAGAAAAGACTTTGAAAGAAAAAAAAAATAAAGATAGGAGAAGAAATGTGGCAGTATAAGGCCTGAAGAATCATGTGGAGAATCAGATCCAGTCAAGAAGCTGAACTTGCCTTCACTCTTCGTCAAACTTTAACATCAATTTCATATTTTTCAAAAACCAAAGCATAAAAAACAGAGCAGAGAAATAGCAGCTGAACTGGATCAATGGAGAAAATATGAGCAAAATCAACCCACAAATTATCATTCGAGTGCTGTCAATAAACAAAACCCACCAAGATTTAATGAAAAATAACTCAAAAATAAGTTTTAATAGAGGAGAGAGAAAGCTTGAAATGAGAGAAATGGTTGAAGAGAGAGAGAGAGAAGAAGAATGCGTGAGAGAGAGATGAAAGAAAGAGAGAGAGAAGAAGAATGCGTGAAAGAAAGAGAGAGAGAAGAAAACGTCTTTGACTTTTAAAATGTAGATTTGTAAAATAACAAAACTTACCCTCTTACAATGTAAAAATCTAAAATATACAATAAAAAGTAAAACTATATTAAATAGGTACAAGACATACAAACAAAAGGGGAATTATGTTGATGATTTTGTTTGAATTTTGTCATAATATGAGTTTTATTATTGGTTTTATAGGTAGGAAAAACAAAAAAAACAAAACAAAAAAAAAACCGGCCGCCTAGAAATCCGCCTAGGCGCCGACTAGGCCGCCTAGGCGTTAGGCGCTGGTCCACCGCCCAACTAGCGCCGATCCACCGCCCGACTACCGACTAGTGCCTAGTGTTTACTAGAACACTGATATTCACATAGGGTGTTGATCTCTTAATTGAGAAGTAAGTCTTGTGTAGCTTCCGGGATTAGATTGCGTAAATCACAAGCAATTGGTCAAGTGCCTCTATAAAAGGCTTGCGGGTAGATTAAGGGGTGCTCACGCCAATAGTAGTGTATTAGGGGATATCACTAGGGATTAAACCAAGAGTGGCGAGTGGTAGTGTCCATAGCCTGAGGTTATCTGGGGTGAAAGTCCGAGAATCACTTGAGGGTGTAACCGTTTTTTTCATATAGTGGATTTCGGTGACCGTGTGTGGCGCACATAACAGTCCGTGGTTTTTCCCTGTTGAGGGTTTCCACGTAAAAATCAAGTGTTCTTTAAATTTCATATTTTATACTTGATTTTGTTGTTTGGTGAATTGGGGTTATATTTGTAATATTGACTAATCCGAAAAATTTGGTAATAATGGATTAACAACCCATTCACACCCCTCTAGGTTGTATTTATTGGACACGCACGCTAATACGAGAATTCATTATTCCTTCCAATTGGTATCAGAGCAGGTTCTTAGACATACTTAGGTGATCCTTGCCATATTTGTGTGTCTTGCATTTTGTGTGTTTTGATTGATACATACATGTGCATTCATATTACTCAAACACTATGAGTGGATTTGAGAGACTAGAGAGTTATTTGACCTCCAAAGGAGAGAGGAAAGAAATAGACTCTGATAAGGAGGTGACCATAAGAGCTCATCCTTGAAGACTCCTCCAAGGAACCAAGCTCAATCTCAACCCATGAGGATACCTCATTCAAAGGTCCACCATCCTTTGAGGCAAGTTATTCATGCTCAACCTCAAAGGCACTAACATTCGGCGAATGCTCCAAGGAGAAGCTAATCGGTGCATCATCAAAGTCAACCTCATCACAATGGCCATGCCTCAATGAGAGCTCAAAGCGATGGTATAAATTCTCTCTTTATACCTACTTGTCTTTATTGTGGTATGATTGGTCACATTTGACCAAATTGTTTTAACTACATCAAGTTATGTAGAATTAAGAGCATGAAAAAAAAGAGAATGAACCGTAGGGCTAGCTTGCATGAACCTAGAAATATGTCTATGACCATTAAAATGAAAAGGTGGAAACTAGGTGGGTTAGAAAATTTAAACCCGATTGCAAATGTGCTAATACGTCACCCATAGATGCTACTAGGTCTAACCAACTTAGTATATCTATTGGGCTTGTCCCTTCCCCTGATACGGTACATGATTGACCCTATATGGGGAACTCAAGCAAAGAGAGCACTTACATACTTGTTGCATGCAAAAATTTGAAAATTTTTATGCTTCTTTTTAATTGCTTGAGTAGCTTGGTTGCACATGTGCTTATGTGTTTTTACTTCAATAAGTGTGGACCAATGCTTGTATTGCAATCCATGTTATATTTATGTTTAAACATGCATTTTTGGATTAGGAGATTTATACATAGGAAGTACTCTTTGAATGACCTATAATGATCTCCATGACATGATGATTGTTAATTGATATGTTTAAAATGAGAAAAGCATGATTTTATATGACATGCTTAAAATGTGAAAAACATGATTTCAAATGACATGCTAAAAATGAAAAGCATGAATTGTTGATTGCATTTTCTTAAATGCAAAAATAATGTGTGAAAAGCAACAGAGACTCTAATGAAAATCAAAATGTCTCTCTTTCTTTACTTGTGGAACATGGCTACTATCATACTGGTATCTTACTCGGAAAAATCGAATAGGGTGCAAAAAGTCACTCATGCCATGTTGTGCTTGTAAAGTTGGATATAGTGCTCTAAAATTGAATTCATTGAATTTCCTATATCCTTGCTTTTAATCATGACAAAAGGTGAAATTGGTTTGAATTCTTTACGGAAACCTTTGTCATTTGCTTTGCCAAATACCATTGATTTTGGATTTGAATGCAACATGTCTTGCATGCAAAGCATTATAATCACACTTTTTTTTTAATAAAATAAATCTCCTTGTTCTCTCCAATTCATTGAGTTGCATAAAGTGCATTTTATGATTATGCAAATGACTTGTATGCTACTATCTCTCTTTGCTATAAGTAACCCGTTTGGGGACTACTCATTTGCCCATCTCATGACAAAAATAGGGAGTAGTATGTAGTTAGGGGGAGAATGCTTGTTGCTAAATTATTGTAGCATTCTTGCATGATTGGGGAATTTACCTTGAGGGAGAATAACCCGTTGAGGGGGAGCATTTGCATTGCACATTCATTGCATGATAGCCATTGCATGATGTTGCATGTTTTCTTTAATACAAAAATCTTTATTGCAAATGCTTGTTTTATCTCACTTGATCACCTTACATACACTTGTCTAGAAAGTGTAGTTCTTATTGTGCAGGGATGATTTATTCCACAAGAGATGGATTGCATGAAGATCTAGTTTGATTAGGCTTCTCTATTGTAATTTAGAATAAATTATTGTTGACCCTTAGCTTTTATTTTGTGAGGATCAATGTGAGTGGTGGTTTTGTCATGAAATAGCCAAAGAGGGAGATTGTAAGGTCTCATATTTTGATCGGCTTATTTCGCGGACAAACCACATTTTTGGGATTGATGTAAGGGTAGCTTAGGCTTCTAATAGTTGGTGATTTGCACAACCAATGCCCTCTCAAGACCTTAAGAGAAGAAGCACCAAAGGTAAATTCTAGTGCTTACTTGCTTTGAAAAGATCTAGTTACACACACACACAACTCATGCATGTATCTGACACTTGTATGTTGTGTGTTTTTATATGTGTGCATTCATGTTCTTGAAATATCTCTTCATGCATGTTTAATTGATTGCATCTTGATTCATTGAAATGCCATAACATGTTTAGGCATTAGGATGCAAAGTCATGAAGTATCTTCATGCATGTTTAATTGATTGCATATTGTTCATTGAAATGACATGACATGTTAAGCATTAAGATGCATTCAAATGACACCTTTCACACATACACTTCTTTGTTGTATATTGTTGTGTGTTAGTGTGTCTAGTAATTCATTTCCCGAATATTGTTCGGAAACGTTTGCACTTGCACATTGGTGTGCTTGTCTTGCGCAAAGATCACCTTCGGAGAATGCCCTTTGCTTCTCCTTAAGATTCACCACTTTTCACACTTGCACATTGTGCACAAAGTGGAAACAGGGCATTGTCGCCATTTGTTGGTGTCGCCATGGCGACAGAAAGATTTATACTTGAAAAACCAATCAGGTATAGCGTCGCCATGAAGTGTTGCCATGAGAACAAAGAGCTACAAAGAAGAAAAAATGGTGTCGTCAGGCGTCGCCATGAAGTGTCACCATAGTGACAAAGTGGCGACAAAGAAGAAAAATGGGTGTCGCCATGAAGTGTTTCCCTTACAAATGGTGACAACTGTTTTTATCCAAAACGACATATCTTCTATTTGATCTCCTATAGATATGCCTCTTTGTTCTTAGGTCAAAGTATGATTTTTCAAGAGAGAAAATCTTTTAAAGAACTCATCTTTATTTACACAAACCCATTTCCTTATGCATAAATCATCATCTAAGCATCATCTAGGAACATCTAGTATGTGCTAATGCATGGGTCTTCTTCAACACACATGTATGGTAAGTTGAACACTATTATCTTACATAATTTGTGTTCTTACTTGTCAATTTTATCTAATTTATTACTTGTATGTGTTTAGATTAATTTTTTCATACATGATTGAGATTATGTGTTGATTGGGTTATTTGTAATAACTAGATTTTCATGTTTATCTAACATCTAGCTAATTGATCTCATTAAAATGATTGATATTATTTTTTGATAGCTATTGTATCTAGGATTGGTTATCCTTAACATAGCTAAGCTTTATGTCATGTCATTTAGCATTTAATATATATGATTGATTTAATTGTCATATTATAATCCAAGATAAACATTTAGTGTTCCCTAGCATTACTTGCATATTTGGATATCTTTACATATTCACATAGGGTGTTGATCTCTTAATTGAGAAGTAAGTTTTGTGTAGCTTCCGGGATTAGGTTGCGTAAATCACAAGCAATTGGTCAAGTGCCGCTATAAAAGGCATGCGGGTTATGGGGTGCTCAGGATATCACTAGGGATTGAACTAAGAGTGACGAGTGGTAGTGTCCATAGCCTAAGGTTATCTAGGGTGAAAGTCCGAGAATTACTTGAAGGTGTAACCGTCTTTTCATATAGTGGATTTTGGTGACCGTATGTGGCGCACATAACAGCCCGTGGTTTTTCCCTTTTGAGGGTTTCCACATAAAAATCAAGTGTTCTTTAAATTCCGCATTTTATAATTAATTTTGTTGTTTGGTGAATTGGGGTTATATTTGTAATATTGACTAATCCGAAAAATTTGGTAATAACGGATTAACAACCCATTTACACCTCTCTAGGTTGTATTTATTAGACACACACGCGAATACGGGAATTCATTATTCCTTCCAAAATCTTGTTTCATAATCTTCACTTGTGATATATTTGTAAACAAGATTTTGTTAAGTGTGAGATGCAATCACATCATATTGATCATAGTTGTATATATAATTCTTTTGTATATTGATATATTTGTGTATAGTTATATATTAATTGATACTTGTACATATTGGATATTATTGTGAATACAAGTATTCTTTGTTTTAATTTTAATATAGTTCCTTCACTAGCAAGTTGTAGAGTTCTACTTAGTGTTCTTACATTGTAATATTCAAAGTACAACTTGTGGAATGTGCTCTTCATTGAATATACTTGTATATGAGATACATTGTTTCTTAGTATATGTTTTATAGACTAAAGGTGATGAATTGAGCATACATGTGTTAATTGTTTTCTCATAACAATCTTGTTAAAGGTTAATTCATATGCTCACAAAGGTTTTGACAAAAGTCACAAAAGAGTTTTAAAATTAGAGTGTCAACCTATTCACCCCCTTTAAGTTGTTTAGTATAACCTTGTAGGTATTTTCATATTGATATCTAGGCTTGCTTTTATTGCTATCATTTAATCTCCAGATAAGCATTTAGTGTTGCCTAACATTAATTGCATTTAGAATATTTACATATATTCACTTAAGTTGCTTAAACTCTTCATTGAGTCAAGTTTTGTGGCTAAGTGGTTTAGTGCACAAGCAATTGGTCTAGGATCACTGTTAAAAGCCTGCGGGTAGCAAAGACGAATTAGTAATCAATTAGGTGTGATGTGGTTAACCTAGATTGTAATCGTTTTTGCAAATAGTGGATTTGAAGACCGTGTGTGACTAGAAGGATAGCCCGTGAGTTTTTCCTGGTTGTGGGTTTCTCACGTAAATCAATCAACGTGTCATTTATTATTTTTCCACACTTTAATTACATTGATTGTTATTCATTGTATTGGGTTAATTTTTATAATATTAACTAATCTGAAAAGTTGGTAACTAATTAGATTAACAACCCATTCACCCCACCCTCTAGGTTGTTTAGAGTTAGACACACGCGTATATGTTGTCAATGTGAATATGCATCTCTATAATTTATTTATTTTTTAAAAGTGGGCCTGATGTGTCACTATTTAGAAAATTAAAAATACATATTTGCATCGGAGATGCTCTAATGACAGGGTGTATTTCATCTATTAATATTTTATCTATTAATTGAAACTAGAGGGCGGTTTTTTTGGCCAATATATCAAACTAGAGTAGTCGACAAAGGGTAGTTTTTAATAGGGAGAATTGTCTTTTAGTCCTCGTAGTTTGCCTTAATCTACGTTTAGTCCAGGGTTTCTTAGAATTGTAATATTTAGTCTTTCTGTGATAAAATCCGTCAAAAGAAAGATTATGTTATGTTAGACGTATTAAAAGACCTGAATGCCCCTGATGTGTGCTGATCCTATTAAAAAGACCATTTAACCCTTAATTTTATCTTATAATTACAATTTTACCCTTTAAGATATTCATTAAATAAAAAACATATTAAAAACATAAATTTAAAATATCTTTTATTATTTTTATTTAATTTTAAAGCAAAATTCTTTATTCATCATCAAACAACACTATCTCTAGATACAACACAATCATCAGATCATAAAAAAAAAAAAAAAAATAAATAAAAAAAAAAAAAAAAAAAAAAAAAAAAAATCTTCATTCGTCTCACTCATATGGAAAAAATCAAATGTAACATAACAAAATCATCAAACATATCATCTTCATCAATCCACAAAAAATATTTTAAAAAAAATCCACCTTCAATTACCATACCATCTTCTCTTCATCTTCATCAAATCCAAAAAAGAAATTCCATTTCTCCATCTTTTCCATCCATAACAAAATCCAACAAAACAAACACCACAATCATTAAACACAAACCCTCCTGATATTCGTCATTTTACCAAAAAAAAAAAAAAAAATCAAACTTGACAGATAAAGAAGAGATGGAGAGTTAAACCAGAGATGGAGACCCGAGATGAAGCACTCGAACCAGAAGCACGACGACAAAGCACTTGAACACAAACCAGGCGCACTCCATCAGATTGTCAGATTGATATATTTTTTTACAAAACTTTTTTTTTTTTTTTTTTTTTTTTTTTTTTTTTTTGTGCTTTTATTGGAAAAGTGAAGAGAGATCAAAGTGATTAGAGGTGGTAGCAGATGTGCAGCAATGACGGCGACGCGAATGGAGGGTTTTGCCTTCTTTATCTCTCTCACTCGTATATAACACAATCATCGATGATGGGAGGGTTCTGCCTCATGCGCCGTCATTGATTTTTGGGGTTTTTGATTTGGGGATTTTGATTTAGGGATTTTTGGGGATTTTGATTTGGTGGTGCCGATTTGCCGATTTGCCGATTTGGTGTCAGTTTGTGATGATGATGTTTCGGGGTTGTGGTGATGGTGGTGGATGATATGGATGGGGTTGATGATAATGGCGGTGTTCTGGGTTGGGGACACTTGGGAGAGTGAAATTATGAAATTTTGGAAAATTTATTTAGTTTTATTTTTAAATTTAATTAGTTTTGATTAGTTTTAATTAGTTTTATTTTAAAATTTAATTATTATTTAATTTTTTGATAATAATAATTAATTTAATAATATTTATTTGTTTTTTTTTTAAATTAATTTATAAATTACTATTATACCCTTCGGTTATATAAGATTCTATAACATTTGATGTTATTTTATCTTTTTACCCTCGTTGACTTGACGGAACCCTAACAGAATTGGACGGTAGGGACTAAAATACATATTGTCAGAGAAATAATGGACTAAAATTTACAATATCAAAAAACCGTGGACTAAACGCAAATTAAGGCAAACTATAGGGACTAAAATACGATATTCCCTTTTTAATAGTATCCCTATTAATGTTTAGCAAAAAAGTACAATAACACAATTTACCAACACCTAATTTTCAGTAAAAAAATCACTTAGTGATAGTGACAGGGATAGGCGGGGAAACTTGTTGGAAATTAGGGTTTATAGCTGCTTCCTCTGCAATCTTCAAGCTCCGTAAGTTAATCCTCCCTTTTCTCACTTTATCTTTATTTACCATTATAAAAAAAAAAAAAATTCATTTCATTTCTTGTATTTTTGTTGATAGCTAAACCTTGAATTTGATTCATTTCATTTGATTTATTGCTGTTATGTTGGTTGGTTGGCAGCTGAAAAAAATAAAGAACTTTGTCTCATTGAGCATTTTATTTGAGGGCTAGTAAGAATGGCTTCAATGGGGCAACATCCACCATCTCTTAAACGACGGGAAGCGCTGCCGGTAAATAGAGAAGGGGACTAGCTTATTATAACCCCGTTAGGAGCCGGCAACAAAGTGGGTCGGTCCTGTGTTTACATGTCCTATAAAGGGAAGACTATTATGGTAATGTCAAGGTTTCGGCATTTGGTTTATTTGTTTCTTATGTTCTTTTGGCATGTGATTGTGATTTTTTTTTTTCTTCATGTTTTATGCTTGACATGGGTGATAGTTTGACTGCGGAATTCATCCTGCGTATTCAGTAGAGATGCACATTTTTCCTCGGGGCCCCAATTCCCCGCGTCCCCATCTCCATTTGGGGATTTTTTTTGGTGGGAAAAATGGGGGGGGGGGGGGGGGGGGGGGGGGGTTGGGTGGGGGTGGGGGGTGGTTGTGGGAAGTGGGGATGGGGGGGAGGTCCCACATCCCCATTTCCCCCTTTCCCCCAAACATATATAAATATAATTATAATATATATTTTTAATTTTTTTGTTTATTCTTTGAAAACCCTAACTCCCTAAGTATATATACACATTTTATATAAAATGCACTAATGAATTTTATTTGTATTTGTAATGGAATGTTTATTTTTTTAGTTTAATTTGTAATTTTTAGTCAAACGGGGAAATGGGGGAACAGGGAAAACGGGGGAAATGGGAAAAAACGGGGAAAATGGGGAATTGGTGATGGGGATGGATATAGGTCCCCCCAAAATTCCCCATCCCCATTTTCCCCAAATGGGGAAATGGGGGAGGGGGGGGGGGGGGGGGGGGGTGGATGGGGGAAGGGTATGGGAAGTGGGGATGGGGATGGGGGGACCTATATCCATCCCCATTCCCCAAACGTGCATCTCTAGTATTCAGGCATGGTTGCTTTGCCTTACTTTGATGAGATTGATCCTTCTGTAATTGACGTCCTTCTCATCACTCAGTACTGAGTGATATTTGTTCTCTGTACTTTGTTTTTGTTTCTTATGTTTGACCCCTTAATTATATGTTGGAATGGTGATGCAATATGAACCATGATGGAATTGTAGATGCAAGAAACTCTAGAGAAATTCAAAACTAAGACTTTGAGCGGTTTTACTTTTACTTGAGGATGAGTTGAGTTTTCTAAAATTAGTTTTAAGGTCTATGATTTAATTTTTTTTTTTTAGAATCATTTTGATGATGTAATTTTAAGACTAGAGGGAGGCAAAGTGCAATAGGGTTTCTTCTGGGCATAGTTTGTTTTTGGTGTGTATATGTGACCAAGTAAATCAGGGTGTTGATAAGTTTACTTAAAACTTCTATATACAACTTCTGTAGAACCTTCGGGATGGTAGATTTTGTGTGGAAATTCACAATTCTTGTTATCTTTTCTTTCTTATATGTATGCGACATTCAATTTTCTTTCTCAGTTTCTCTATACTCTCTTTGTTGGAATTTTTAATATCTGGTCCAACATTAAATTTGCTGCGTTCTAGCCTTGATTTGAGTTTCATTTGGGTCCATGTGTCTATTTTTTTCATCGACTTCTGATTTTAGGCCATGTTGTCTAAGTGTTCCTTCTCAGTTTCTTACTTTGTTTAGGAGAATGAATTTTGAACAAAGTTGGATGGTTTTAGTTCAATTGTAATTGGACTTACTTAGGGCATGATTTAGGAATGACTTCGTGCAACATGTGGTTGATTTAAAATTCTGGTAAGTAGGCTTAAGAAAGCTGGAACTATTGGATTAGGTAGTTGAATTCTGTTTGGTAAGTGGTTTTGGAATTGCTATGGTAAGTATCTTGGAGCATATAAGAGTTTTTGTGGTTGTAAAACTTGTAGTGTATTGTTTATAAGAAATCTCAATTGCATATTTTCAGTGTTAGTGATTTTGCATGGCAATGAATATTTACATGAAAGTTCTGTGATATTCCTATAAAAAATTCTATGAAATGTCAATACATAATTTTCATCTGCCTTTGTTTCGTCAAAATGGCCATTGCACTTACTTTTCTTGCTCAATCTTAACAGTGCATGTCATTCATCATTACTTGATGCTTTTTTTTTTTTTTTTTTTCCTTTTTTCTTTTTGACATTACTTGCAGCTTTCATTTGGATCATGCTGCATCACTACCTTATTTTCTGGAAAAGGTTTGCTTCATTCTTAATGAATTAATATGCCATCATTCTGTATAGCTCTCATCTAGGTTAAACTAACATGTTTTAAATTTTTATAAACGAATTTCAAGGGAAGAGTATTTATGACTCATGCAACAAAAGCTATATACAAGTTACTTTTGACCGATTATGTAAAAGTGAGCAAAGTTTCAGTTGAAGATATGTTGTTCGATGAACAAGTCATTAATTGCTCCATGGATAAAATTGAGGTGTGAATTCATCAATGGTTGTATGATATAATTTTTATTATCAATGGACATTTATTGCCCATACTGTTTTCCATTTGTTAGAATTACATTGAACTAATCTGAAGTTCCTCTGAGATTCTTATACTATGATGAACTTGATTTACACTATATTTGCCTGTTGTTGTTTGTCATTGAATGAATGCTTTCAGCATGTTTGCTGTTTTTTTCTTTCATCCATGGTTTCTTCTAGCATTTTCTGTTCATGTTGATAAAAAGGAGCATTAAGACAGACCTCTACGAGTTTTGCTCTGCTCTGTTGCTTTTGAATTTTCTCCCTATATAGTTTTTAATCTCAAGGAATATGAATTTGACAGTTGGTTAGATATTCTTTCTTTAAGTTTTGCAATCAAATAAGATTATTGATTTTTTATTATTTTTTTTTTTTCATTATACAACAACTACCGGGACCGGCGAGATTGATTTTATTGTTGCAATTTTAGCATCAATTTTTTTTCTCTTTCGATGTAATCTTTCTTATTTAATTATGATGCAAAGTGTTTTAAGTTGTATGATTTGTGTAAACAGCATGCTAATAAAATCATCAAACGAGGGTCAATTAGGATTAGGAATCTAAAATTATGACTTATTCACAGATGAACCTCTTTCCATCCTCGTCCTTACATTATTATCCATCTCTTGCATTTGGATGTTAATTTAATCCAGATTTTCTAATGACTTTATATTATCAAATCATTACAGATTTCAAAATGCTAAACATTTTAGTTTCTTGACCACAGGTTCTTGATTTCCATCAAACATTGGAAGTAAATGGCATTAAATTTTGGTGCTATACTGCTGGTCATGTCCTTGGTGCTGCCATGTTTATGGTTGACATTGCTGGTGTTCGAGTACTCTACACAGGAGATTATTCTCGTGAAGAAGATAGGCATCTCAGTGCTGCTGAGCTCCCACAATTCTCCCCTGATATATGCATCATTGCATCTACTTATGGTGTCCAGCTCCATCAACCGCGGCACATTCGTGAGAAGCGCTTCACTGAAGTTATTCACACAACTTTTTCTCAAGGTGGTTGTGTTCTAATTCCAGCATTCGCCCTTGGTCGTGCCCAAGAGCTTCTCTTGATCCTTGATAAGTATTGGTCGAACCATCTTGAGCTCCATAATATTCCAATATATTATGCTTCTCCACTTGCCAAAAAGTGTATGGCTGTTTATCAGACATACATCCTTTCCATGAATGAGAGGATCCGCAACCAGTTTGCAAACTCAAACCCCTTCAAATTCAAGCACATTTCACCCTTAAACAGCATTGAGGACTTTAATGATGTATGCCCATCAGTGGTGATGGCAAGCCCTGGTGGACTTCAGAGTGGCTTGTCGCGACAGTTATTTGACATTTGGTGCTCTGATAAGAAAAAACACATGTGTCATGCGATGCGAGGTTATGTTGTTGAAGGGACTATGGCGAAAACCATAATTAGCTAACTGAAAGAAGTCACCCTTTTGAATGGTCTCACTGCACCTCTCAACATGCAAGTCCATTACATATCATCCTCTGCTCATGTAGACTATGCTCAGACAAGCACATTTTTGAAAGAGCTTATGCCTCCTAGCATAATTCTTGTTCATGGAGAATCTCATGAAATGGGGAGGCTCAAAACTAAGCTAATGACTGAGTTAGCTGACTGCAACACCAAAATCATCACTCCAAAGAATTGTCAATCTGTTGAAATGAATTTTAACTCTGAGAAAATGGCAAAAACCATTGGAAGGCTAGCTGAGAAAACCCCCAAAGTTGGTGAGACAGTCAGTGCTATACTCGTAAAGAAAGGATTCACTTACCAAATAATGGCTCCTGATGATCTCCACATCTTCTCTCAGCTGTCAACATCATATGTTACTCAGAGAATTACCATCCCCTACTCTGGTGCCTTTGGTATGATAAAGTACCTACTGGAGCAGATATATGAGAGCGTAGAGTCATCGACAGATGAGAAGTCTGGGGTTCTTACCCTACGAGTGCATGATCGAGTCACTCTGAAGCAGGATTCAGAGAAGCATATCTCCATGCATTGGACTTCAGGTCCTATAAGTGACATGGTGTCAGATTCTATTGTGGCATTGGTCTTAAATATCAGTAGGGAGATGCCGAAGGTAGTAGTCGAATCAGAGGCCATGAAATCTGAGGAAGAAAGCGGTAAGAAAGCAGAAAAGGTTATCAATGCATTGCTTGTTTCACTCTTTAGAGATGGAAAATTAGGAGAGAATGGAAAGCTGGTGATAAAGGTCGATGGAATTGTGGCACATCTCGATAAACAGAGTGGAGATGTTGAGAGCGAAAACGAAGGCCTCAAGGAAAGAGTGAGAACTGCATATATGCGAATACAAAGTGCTGTAAAGCCTATCCCACTCGCTGTAGATAAGTAATTCCATTTTCTGATTCAATTTGGCATCTCCTCCGGCATGTTTTTTGGATGTTGATGGAAATTTCAGTTAATGATTTGGCTAGAGTTTAACATGCAAGTTATGTAGAATTCAGTGATCACATAAGCTCCTGTTTTGTATAGCTTAGAAGTGAATTAGGTGACAAATATAGGAACTTTTCTCATATTGTATCTTTGTATCATGAATGTGCTTTATATTTTTCAAGGGGTTTTATCATTTTAGTCCCTATGTTTTGAAGTTTTGTCACTGTTTTAACAGTCTTTCCCTTTTTCGTTGAATGGTCCTTATGTTTTTAAAAACCCATCAATATAGTCTCTTTGACCAGATTTTTAACGGTCAACCCAAACAAAAAAGAGTGAATGACTATTTTAACCTTAGTCATTTATTTTCTTTTAAAAATAAAATCAAAGAAAAGAAAAACAAAAAATTAAAAATTAAAAAAGAGAAAAAAAAATGGAAAAAATATTTATATAATAAGAAAAAAAATATACAAAAAGAAAAATGTTTTAAATATCCACCGTCCAACTCTAAGATGAACGGTGGAGATCTATTTATATAAATTATTTTTTTTGAAAAATTCAATTTTTTAAGAACAAAATTCATTAAAATCAGTATTTTAAATTTTTAATATAAAAAAAAAAAAACCTTTTTTTTTCAAAAATAAAATAAAATCATCATGAACCTTCCATTGTCATCATCATCAATCTTTCATCATCATCACCTTCATCCATCAATTCCAAAAAATAAATAAATAAATAAAGAAAAAAAAATAACACACATAAAAATAAATAAATAATATCACAAATAGCTTTGTTATTAACAACCACCACAAATTAATCAAGATCTCAGATATTCTTGATTTCACACAACTTTTTGATTTCAAAACTTATCTATTTTTGCTTTCGGTGTTTGCTTTGCTTGCTTACTCTTTATTTTCCATACTTGATCAAACAGACCAAATCCCAAATTTCCCAGAAGCTGTCTCTCTCTCAAAATAGGTAAAGTTAATTATCTCCATCTTTCTCTCTCCCACTCTTCATGAATTGCCTTTTGATTTTTTATTTTTTTTCGTATATGTGTTTTAATAGGGAGTACTTGGGGTTCAAAACAAGGTGGGAGATGCAAGGGTTGATGGAATGAAGAAGAAAGATACAGAGCACTAAGGAGATTAGGGTCAAGACCACCAAGTTGTAATAGGGAGTACTTGTGATTTTTGGGTATGGTTTTGGTTTTGGTCTTTTTAAAATTCCAATCATGTAATCAATAGACCCAACCTTTCCAAGTTTAGCAAGAATTTCTTCATAGACCGATGAACTGGGTGTGAAATTGGGCTGTTTTGATGCCCAACTAAACAAACTAAACACAGAGGTCTCGTCGTGTTGACGATGAAGGGTGTCGAGGAGCTAAGACGAAGTGAAATTGTGAGATAGTTGATGAGAGAGAGAGAGAGAGAGAGAGAGAGAGAGAGAGAGAGCTGGTCACGGTGTTGTGTGGAAGCGAAAGAGACGATGGTGGAAACCCAAAACAAAAAAGAAAAAAAAAAAAAAAAAAACCAGAAGTCTAGAACACCAATTCTAGATTATTTTTTTTTTTTTGAAAATGGTTGACTTGAAAGGTGGAGGCCAATTTGAAAGGGTGGCGATGGAGGTGAAGATCACCAATTCTTAATATTTTTTTGAAAATGGTTGATTTTAGGGGTGGTGGTTGTGTTTGGGTTAGGGTTTGAGTTTGGGTTTCGTTGTGTTTGATAGGCAATAGTGGGTTGGATTTGAGGGTATAGATGGTTGGAGATGTTGATGATTTCTGGAAAATTGATGATGATGGTGTGTTTTGGTGGGTGTTCTTTGTATTCCGGAAAATTGATGATAGTAAATGTTTTTTTTTTTTTTTTAATTTAATTCTTTTTCTTTTATTTTTTTTTTAATTGGATCACCACCGTCCATATCTAAGATGGATGGTGGAGATACATCTACCTATTTTTTAAAAATAATAATTTTGTTATACAAATATATAATTTTTATATTAATAAATTATTTTTAAGAAACTTTTCTTCCCTTTTTGTATTATTTTTTTTTTAATTGTATTATTATGTTTTTTTTTTTTTAAAGTAAATTATATTATAAATATTTAAAATAAATTTTTTCCTATTTTTTTGGTGTTGACACATGGCATGTTTATGGTTAAAAGATAAAAATCCCTTGAGACCGTTAACTCCAACTAACGTTTGACTCACAGAGGGACCAAATTGATGGGTTTTTAAAAACATAGGGACCACTCATCGAAAAAGGGAAAGATAGTTAAAAAAGTCATCAAGGGTCAAAACCTAGGGACTAAAATGATAATATCCCTATTTTTTAATTCCAAATTTTGAGTATTATATATCTTGTGTGGTGTGGATGCTATTTTCCCCTTGGAGTGCATATACATATTTGGAATAAACATGCATGCATTGTCTTGTTTGACTTGGCTGAATTCTCACTCCTGAAACCAGTTGAAATCTAGTGTTTTGTTGAAAATCCATTTATAATTGGAATTTTAAACCAATTGTGTACTGATTACTGAAGTGGCATTTTTCACATTTTGTTTTGTTTTGTTAAAAATAAGGGATTTTCTTTTAGTTGTCATTATTTTTTCAATAAACAATAAAAAGGATTCTGGGGAGGTGATGGATCACTCTATGTCTTATATACCGAAAAATCTTTGATTCTCAACCTAATAATAGATACATAAAATGGTATAATGATATATTTGTTTAAACAAACAAGCACGTCAGCTAAATAATAATAAAAAAAACATTTATTTATTTTAGGGTAAATTGCACAAAAATATCCCGAGTTTAGTTCTAATTGCATCTATATGCAACATTTGCTCTAAATTACACAAAACTATCCTGTCGTTAGTTGAGTTCCCTTAGGGTGCGTTTGGTACAGGTACAGGGACGAGATGAGACATAACAGTTGTTCCATTTTGTGTTTGGAATATCTGGAACAGAATTGCAGACTGTATTGTTATGCGTTTGGTATGGTTAGGACAAGAGGTTCAAATGACTAGAGCGCCTTTCTTGTCCTGACTAATATTTGTTACCACATAATAGTGACACATGAGAGAGAACAAGTCAGTACTTATTTAATTTTATTAAATAAATATTTTTACATATCATATTTAACAAAAATAATAATATTGTAATTAAAAAATATTCTTAATTAATAATTTTTACATGATTATTTTTGACAATTTCCTCATTTTTTTTGTACAAAAAAAAAAAAAAATCCATATTACCCAAACCAGAAATTCAAAGTTGAATGATTTTATTTTATTTTTTGAAAATTCATCTACTTATCATTAATTAATTTAATTTTCTCACTTACTAACTTCATATTTATCTTTAAAAAAAAAAAAAAAAAAACTTCAAGTAGAGAAATGAATGAATATAACTTCATATTTATCTTTCACCCAAAATCAACTTATACACAGTATATATACCAAATTAAAGGGGCATGGCATTCACATATATGTTATTTGTGAAGCAAAACAGTGATTCTTTATTTTCCATATTGTCTAATACAGAAACTGAATCAAGCAGGTAAATGAATGAATGAACAAATAGAATTTGAACAAAATTATTACTCATCAGTGCAACTTAGCTAAGGCTACAGTGATTTAAAGAGATCTATCATATTTCTAAAACATCTATGCTAATCTCTCAGCCTCAGCCTCTTCCGATTCCCTTTGATTCTCTAGGCGCTTGCATAGTTTCTCTGTCAGCATTGATTTTTTGAAGTTGAGTCTCAACTCTGCTTCCAATATCAATTGTGTTTGATCTCAAATAACCAATACTATTCTCGCGTTTATGCAGTTTGAAAGTGGTGGCATCAATTGAACCCTTATCATGACCAACTGCAGCAGAACCAATAAAAACAATAGGAATGCAATTAAAGATGTATAAACTTCAATATATAGATGCAAGTTTTGAAGAAAAACGATCAAGAATGTAATAAACTAATAATCATGTGAAAAATAATTAGTTGCTTAAAAAAATGGATGTTGTTATTGTTTGTGTTTCAAGGAAATGCAAAGGGGTTTGCAGAAACTGTTCAAGTATGCAATTGTGTAAGTGTAACATGCAATCAAGTATATTGCTCATACAAAAATTAATACTTAAAAGCCCCCAAACAGCAAATAGACTAATCTAACTTGGTCATTTTGACAACCAAACCACACAATTTATCAAACCACATCTTAATTCTAACTGTTTCTTATTGTTGTAGACTTGCAGCCATGCAGGATATTAACTTCTTCTTTTTAAATCAAATTTAGCTTAATAAGATACTAGTGCAGTGTGGACTCCTACTCTATAACGCATCTGATCAAACAGTCAAACAGTCAAACACCTTATGACCAATGCAATAATTTTATAAACAGTTAAAAGTATGAATAATTTCATAAACACATGACAAATTCCATGGATGGCCTATCTTCAATGAAATGTCAGACATTATTACATTAGTCATAATAAAATTACCCTTTGAAATTTTACTTTGGTGAATAAATTGCATAGAGAACAAGGAGAAGAAGAAGACTCCTATGCAGTTTCTTTATATAACAAAAACCATGATAGTACGAAGCTTACTGATGAAGGTCGTCGTTATGCCTATAAAAAGATATTTATCTATTCTAATTACCTCACGAATGAAACTAGTCAAATGACTAGTATAGCAAGTAAGCAAGGGTCGTTCCCATAGAGAGATGAAATTCATTAACCATCTCTAGCTCTAGAGTTTATGAAAGCAATGCAAATGGAATGTGAAGTGGTGAGAATGGTGTGTGTGAAGTGTAAGCATAATACGGTTGTTGTGTGAGGTGAGTGAAAACAACCTAAAACTAAAGGCATAAGACTAAGGATAGAAATGTAACCGGGTGTTTACCTTTCTAATTAGTCTACTCCTAATTACGTTATTCTACTCCTAAAGGCAAGACACCCTAGCTATGAAAATAATGGTGAATTGGAGAGATGCAAGATATTAGACACATGGAAAATAAGTTCACCAAACACAAGATGCATATCATGTAGATTGTTAAGCATGTGAATATCAATTAATTCAAGTAAAGGGTTCGTTCTCTTGATTAGGGAATTGCCCCGGAATCAATTCCAACCAAGGGTATGGAATGAGCAATAGTGTCTAGCTATAGACCCATTAAGAACAAGAACACTGAACCAAAGCTATCCTAGAAAAGTTATGCATAGGCTTCTCCCATTCAATAGAGCTAATAGCCAAGCTCATACCTGGAATGGTTATCCAAGCACAAAGCTAGCTCTCAATCACTCTAATCATTCCAAACACATACATATTGAATCATCTACCAACATACATACACAAATAAGATATTTGATTACAATTACTCCTACATCATTAGGTTAATCTACTCCTAATCTCATCCATACATACACATCAATATATAACTCTCCATACACATGAATATCATAATAAGAAATTAATAACGATAGCAAAGAATAGAACAAAACAAAAATCAAGTCAAAGAACAATACAAACGTATATTAGCACAAGTGTTGGTTTACAAATATTCCCACATGGGGTTACACATCAAAGATATAAGAAATACAAAGAGAAGAGTAATAAAAGAAAACCCTTGAAGACAAGTCCTCCAAAAACTCTCAATATCCTATGAACTTCCATGGCTCGGTTTTGATACACGAGCCCTCATTTCTCTTCAGATCTAATCTAAGATGGGTGTAAGGAGTGTAGAAATGGTGGTGGAAAGTTTTCCATGGAGGAAGATCCTCCATGGAAGCTTGAAGGCTTCTCTCTCTTTTTAGTAGTGATGAGATCTGAGAGGTTTCTTAGAGCAAGGATTAAGGTTGTTCACCAAGAGAAATGAGGCAAAATGGTGTATTTATAGGCTGGGTTGTAAGATCTTAGATCTTTATTGGCTTGATTCCATTGCAAAACTCTCTTTATTTGTATTGATTAGTTGCTTAGGTGATTCTTGGAGAAAAGAAGCTTCAAAGGTTAAAAGCAACGTCTCATGCAAATGTTGTCTTCAAAAGGGAAAGCTCGTTCTTGGATGCTAATGTATCAAGATCTTTCTTCCTTTTGCAAGGCATAAGCGCACACATACACAATTCATATATGTGTATCCCTGCATCGTTGTGCAAACATTTGGTATAACACATTCACACTCATTTTAGTATGCACATGCATTATTCTCATATTAACAAACATTGTAGAATTGCATATTTTATGACTATCGCTTAGATATGGCATACTTGTGTGACATTGTGTTTATTTGTTTGTGTTTCTTATATTTTGGACTTAAACATGATCTCACATGATTCCTTATTGAGTCCCCATCATTTCAGTTACTCATTCATTAGGTTTCGAGTCCAAACGATGTAGCTACGCTACTTTGCGTTATCATTCGTTGAGTTGTCTTCGTCGTCGTTTTCAGAGATGAATTCTCAACCTTTTGTCAAAGTTTTGTAGTCTTCATTGTGTGTGAGAGAGTCACGATTTGTAATCCAAAAATGGATTCGAAATCAGAGTTCGGAGGCACGAATATGGCCAAACAACGCAAGAGGTGTGCGAGAGGAGAAAGCATGGCCAATGGCCAAGCTTGCTGTCCACGTGTGAGCCATGTGTGCCACATGGCTGGACAATCTCTCTGCCCACGTGTGCCACATGTGGAGGCTGATGCAGCACTCTTCAATTGGGTGCTTCCTTTCCCTCTCTCTCTCTTTTAAATATAATTTTCCTTCCCTCTAAACACAACTTGAACAACTTGAAGAAAATTTGAAAAGAAAATGTGTGCAGAATTCTTCATGATTTTTAGTTTCTTGTTTTGATCATAACTCTCTCATATAAACTCGAAATCAAGTGATCCAAAAGCCAAAAATATTGGTCTTGAAGAGAGCTACAAACTCTAAGTATTTTCAGAGTCATTTGAGTTTGTGATTTTCTCAGTTGGTAGATTTCAGTCCGAGACTCACGTGTTGTACGTGAAACTTCTTCTTTTCATTTTATCTTTTGATCATCTCTTTTAATCTTCCTATTTGATTGATGAAATATGTTAAGAAGGATGTTAGATCATATGCTAGGTTTTTATGATTGATTGTTTGTTGAGTTTTAGCCTTGTGATTCTCATTTGAACATATTTTGCTAAACTTGATTAATCTTGAAATTGATTATAGAAATGTTATATATGATGTGCCTCATGATATTTTCTAGGTTTAAATTCATGATCTAAGAACAAAGAATTTTTGTGTGATATATTGAATATTCTTGACTTGTTCTTATTGATATAAATGCATTGATTTCTAGGTACATTTGTGATTGGTTGTTGATAGCATATCCTAGGATATCTCTAAGCATATTCATAAAGCTTGTTTGATCATCTTGCTTTATTTGGTTGTGATTTGCATCATTTGCATCACCTAGATCATTGCCTTGTGAAAAGGTTGAAGTCTCTTGATTAAAGTGAGTGAAGCTTTATTTTGAGCAAGAAGACTTAGCTAGGAAAGGATTCCGGATAGCCAAGCGAGAAGTCTTAGTTAGGATCAAGAGTATCCGGATAACTAAGTGAAAGTCTTAGCTAGGAGTGTGATACTCCGGATGATTGAGCTAGAGAAGCTTGACTAGGATCTTTGGATCTAGATAGCTAAGCAATGAAATCTTTTTAAAGGCTTGAGAGCCTTGGATAGGAAGTTGCTTCCTAGAGGTGAAGGACTCACCTTAGATAGGAAGTAGGACAGTGATTCACTAGGTCTTGTGGATAGACTAGGAGTTGATTGCATTGAGTGTGTATCTCTTTCTTTCATGATGAATTGCTTTGCCAGTGGTTGTGGTATCAACCCGTGGATGTTTCCTCTTTGAGGTTTTACCACGTAAAAATCCTTGTGTCTATTTTCGTTTTACTTTTCATTATCTTCCATATTTTACATTGATTGCATATCTTGTATATTGATTTACTCATGCATTAGTTAAATCAATTCATTTGTTGAATCGATTCAAGTGTGCATTTTCTTTGTTATATTCAGCATATTTTTTAATATTGGAAGAATTTGGGCCTATACCTATTCACCCCCCCCCCCCCTCTCTAGGTATATAATACACTATTGCTTAAGGGAATTTCATGGGCAAAGTTAGGGCACGAATGGGGTGTGAAAAGACCGAAATACCCTTGAAAATCTCATCATTTCAGCTCTAACTAGGGTTTGGCTACTTTAGTCCGCGGGCAATTACTATCTGAACGAAGTAACTAGAGGCTTCGCTAGTTTAGTTCACTAGCATTTGCTAGCAGGCCAAAAAGTTATGAAGTAGCGGTGGGGTTCTGCGACTTCTTTCTGCGACCTATTTCCAGCGGACCAGAAGGCTTGTTCTTGCGCAGAATACTTTTCTTTTGGCGCGGCTTCTTATCCTGTGCTTTGCGGCTTCATTCCCGTAGTGAAACCCACGTGTTCTTCTGAAATTCTACCGCAGCTTCATGATCTTCTGTTCCGCGAGTTCATTCCCACATATGCAACCCGCGATGCTCTTTTTCTCTATATATTTGTCTTGTTTTGCCCACATTTGGTATAAACACCTTCTTTGTGGGACATTTACTTGCACATAGCTAAAACACACATTATATACACAAAAGTGCTCGAAAACGAGAACAAAAGATAGGAAAAAGGAGCGCTAAATGAGAACATTTGTAGTGCGATCACATACTAAAAAGCTAACAGCATAAACACTAAAACAAAGGGTTGTGTACTATAGAGAGGGGCTGACCAAATCCAACAATTAATGGGACCCTAACATATGTGATGTTTATTTATTGTTTGCTAATATCTTTTCTTGTCTACTATATCAGCAAGGGAGACTATATTTCTTTGTTATTCTTCCTCTGAATACTGAATTTGAACCACCCAATAACCCATGACATAAAATATGATGTGTCCTTGTCAAGTTTAATAATGAAATTAAAAGGCTGTAAATAATTGAGACTTGAGACAACGGCAACATAAATAACAATTTAGTTTAGCTAACCAAATAAATCTGTGGATGGCAAGTGGCAAGCAGATGTTTTCAAACATTTCAAAATAAAGATGAGATTGACATTCGTACAAAATAGAGGGTTTGGAGATGGATTTTGTTTGCGGATGAATCTAGTGAACACTAGTCAAACCGCCATGTAGGCCATTGACTGTTGTCGAAGAGGATTAGTAAACAATTAAAGAGAATTTGTCTATTAGTTCCGGAATTTTTTTATCAAGTCTTAAAGATACAAATCTTAAGAATGAGGTAAAACTCCAAAAGCCAATTTTTTCACCACCTTGGATAAGTTTTGCTCTTAGTATTTATATACCTCCGGGGATGTGTTTGGGTGTCCAAACTCGAGTATTTCGGCTGACACTCAAGGTAGCTTGGGCGGGGGAAACTTTCGACTGACACCCGCCTATTAATCTAGTGAATGTTTGGTTGACACGTGTTCATTTTGTTCTTAATGTATGGGTGCTAGGTGACCTATAAACCTAAAATAGGGCTTTCCATGTTGTCACATAAAAAAACTCAGTGCTCGAGGGATGTAATAGAGGCTTGGTTCAGTGTATGGCTTGTCTAAACTGACATAACCGATGGTATCTACTTCTCGTTGGGCGAGATTCTTTAGGCCAGTTTATTTGAATGGATCCATCCTAGGACCCGTGGGCTTCGGCCCAAAATGCACTTGTTTTGATGAAAAGTGAGAGAGATTACTTTGATGGGCCGATCTAGCATATGCCTTTTGGGCCTGTTTTCAGATATCTGGACCACATGACAATGAGCCCGAATTTTGGGTATAACATATTTCAAGCTAAATACACATATAAATCAATTAAGCACACATGCAATCATCACAAAAAAACAAAACAAAACAAAACAAAACAAAACAAAAAAAACCCTAACCCTAGATCAAATAAGAAAAAGAAGAAGATTCAACTGATTCCAACCATGGCAGTTGAGACAGTTTGTTTGTAATTTTTGGAACGAGATACGCAGATTAGGGGATCAGAGAAAGAGAGAGAAATCTAATTTAGGTTTTTTTCTTATATGTTGGTAATTGTTGGAAATTTTAAAGGGTAGAATGGTCATTTTCCTGGCCGAGGGTCTGGGGTGGGACAGATTTTTGTGATTTTCGTCCCACCTTGTCCCGTTTTGTCCCATGCCTAGGTCGTGCCAATTGTCCCACGTTGTCTTATCTCGTCCCGCGTACCAAACGCACCCTTAGAACTAACGATTGGCCAATTATTTTATGTCAATTATCTAAAATGCCCTTTTTCAATATATAATTATAACTGTTTAACTTATTTTTCACCTATGTCTAGCTAAAAAAACTGATTCACCTATGTTTGTCTAAAAAACTGATTGACCTATTAACCATTACATGAATATAAAAAAAAATAATAAAAAAAAAAAAACCAAATTTCACAAACTCACCTCTCTCTCTCTAAAGCTTTTCTCACTTCCCACCCTAAACATTCCTTCAAATTCCCTTCCTACCCTTTCTCCACCACCCTCACCCACTGCGCCTCCCACCTCTACCCTATCTCCACCGTCGAGGCCCCCGAGAAGATCGAGTAAATCAACACCCAAATTTCCTCTCTCACCCTTGAGGAGGCTTGCACTTTCATCAACTACAGTAAGGACAAGCTCAACATCTTCAACATTGCCTTCGCTCCCTTCATTGTCATTGCCTCCATAGATTGCCAAGATTGGTATTGTTTAGTTACGATCTTTTTTTTCTTCTTTTTGTTTGGGTGGAATTGGCTATTGTTTAGAGATTTTTTTTTTTTTTTTTTTTGTGCATTTTGTTTGGGTGGAATTGGTAGTATAAAAAGTAAATTGTATTTTTAATTTTTTGCTTGTCTTGATTCTTAATTTTGCATCTTTCAAATCATAACTAGTGTTGCTTATTTTGTGTTTGTTGAATTGCTTCAAATAGAAATTTTGTGGAGGCTTGGTTACGATATATTTATCTAAAAATAAAATTGCTCAATTATTTTGAAAGTGAGAATTTGCTGTTGTTGACGGTGAAATTTGGATTGCCACGCACTCAACAATTATATCAACTCAAGGTAAAACGAGAAAATAATCAATGCATACAAGAGATAGATTTTACGTGGAAAACCCTTGAATGGGAAAAAACCACAGCGCCCCAGAGGGCAGAAAGATAATACTAGGCTTATTGCTTTGTTACACATTCAGATCTCTCATACAATTGCTCTCTTCTCTCAGTTTTTCTGAACCCCCTCCTCGTGGGATAGATGGTTCTATTTATACATGATAATTAGGGTTTCTCCTTGATTTTAGCCGTGTTGGTGATAGGATTCCCCCTTTGATTCGTACTAGGATTCCCATGTAGTCACGGATCCGGATATGCTTTATCTCTTTCCCTTTTCATGATTCCTCGTTGTCGTGGGTCTTTTAGGAGTTAGGGTTTATTTATGTGTTTTTGCCGAGTCGGTTTGGGCCCAATACGCTAATACAGCGAACACCTCCACTCTTGGGTATTACCCTTCGGCGACCACGTTTCTATCTTTGGCGAGTATATATCTATCTCTGGCGACCACACCTTTGACTTATTGATTTAAGACCTTGACCCATATTGACTGGCCACGTTTTTCTCCCTTGATCCGGTCAACAAGTGACGTGGCAACCTTTTCTTCAGCATTTATTGACTCCTTTGATGACGTATCTGCTTGGTGAATTTATACATACAAAAATACCCCCATAAATACTTCGAGCCGAATGAATGATTTGGTCTTTTTAATTCGTTTGCCTCCGCGAGCAGTATTTATATCCATGCTTTTAAGATTTCGGCGCGTTTTGTAAATAACTTCCCTCTTTTTCCTTTTCACCACGTGTTGAATTAATTGGTTGATTCTTCTGGTGCAAGCCTTTATTCTTGGCCACACAACCTCTGGCGCTTCCACTCACTTGACAAGTGAAGATATGTTTTGATTGCTTGGTGATTCCCGAGGTGCCATATGTCCATTATTCGGTGGTAACTGTTGCGGCTAGTTACTGTGACCGTCGCTCACCTTAACTAAATATCTTTTTTTTTTTAATTTTCTTTTTGAATTTCAAAACTCCCTCTTTTAATGCCTGATCGTTTCTTCTTCCTCATTTTACTCTTCTCGTTTATACTTCCATTGTTTTTCTCAGAGCAAAAAGGAAAATTTCTAACCTTTGTTTTTATCTTCCCTGTTTCTTCGAGTATTTGCTACAGCCTTTTTCCTGCGTCTTCCATTGCCAGGCGGTTCATCTAACTCGACCATTCCTGTTTCTTTGCGTCCCCAACTCTCTTGCATATCTCTACGAATCTAGGGTTTTCTGGTGAGTTCCCATGGATCCTTACTTACGTTCTTCTCTTTTTAATCAAATGATGCAAGCCTTAGAACTTGGTGATAAGTGCACTGCAGACCGAATTGAATCCTTGATTCGTAATTTTCATCCGGATTCCCCAACCCCGATTTCTGTCTATATTTCTTCCTCTGAGGAAAATTTTGTTCCTAACATTCCTTCTCCCTCGTCTTTTGATAGTAGTTCTCCAACGATGACGAGGTCTTCTAAACCGGGTGGCAGTAGACGACGAGCTTCTAGGGTTCTTCGAGGGTCCCTGCTGGATGCTTAAACCACCGTCAATTCAGATGTTGAAGATCATCAGAAGAATAGACTGCACTTCACAGCTGATCACCCGTGTTCTTTTGATTGCGAAGTTAATGTGGTTGGCGAGGATGAACTTCGTAAATACAAGAGTCGCTTTGACATTCCGGATGCTGTGACTTTGACTCTACCGGGTGATCGAGCGGCATGGAATCTTCCCGAGAATGCGGTCACCATTTATGGCGTAATGCTTAGTTGCGGGGTTACACTTCCTCTTCAGCCCTTCATTGCTAGATTCCTCGTGGAGGCCCAGATTGCGCCGGCCTAACTCGCCCCAAACAGTTACAGGATATTGATGTGCCTGTGTCTAATGTGGAAATTGAAGGGTTATGGACCCCCTACGCCCCGCGAGATCCGCCATTTTTATACGTTAAGACAAGCGGGCAACGGTGGTACATATTTCCTTCTCTCCTCACCCGTGGAGAATTGGATCCCTGAGAGTGTGGCGAACCCTGGACAAGTGGAGGTTTCCAGCGACGAGAAGAAGAAGGGTTTTATTTGGGGCTTTCCCACTTCAAATAAAAGGTGGAAGAATAGTTGGTTTTTTGCTGGTGGCGAGTGAGGCAGAGATGTGCCAGCCAGCGGTCGCCGTAACCTTTCGGCAAAGAAAGTTCCCAGGCACTTCACTTCTCCTGAAGCATGGTCGAAGGCAACCCCCGTTTTGCTAGATTGAGAGATCTCTCATCTTGCCGCGGCGGCCGTCCTTTCTTTGGACGAGAGAGGTAGATCTTTCCTCTTGGATGAGGAGAAAATGATCGCCCAACGGGTTTTCACACGCCTACCTGCTAGGCTTCCTCGCTGTAAGCTTTATCAGCTTTTTCCTTTTTATATTACTATTTTGTTTATTCTGTTAGTGACACTGGGTTATTTTTCTTGCAGTGTGTGACTTCGATACCGTTTGTGATTTGCAAGCCCGGGTAGTGAAGAATTCCGAGGCTGCCAGTAAAAGACACGCTGCTGGTTTGGCTAAGGAAGGAATTGTTAGCCCGGATGGTGGTGATCCCTCGGACGGCGAGGAGGCCAGTGATGTTACTGGGGGAGGTGTCGAATCGGGGTAGCCCTCTATGCATACAGAGGTTGCTGCGAATACTCCTGCTGCGACTACCCCCAGCCGTAAAGGTAAAGAGAAAGTTGGCATTTCAGGGGGGTCAGTGACATCCCTATTTTTGACGCGGATGTCCCTAAGACTCCTCTTGATCCCGCAAGTGACCTAGCCCCCAGAACCGGTAGAGGTAAACGCCCAGCTGAAGGTACCCTTGACCATGTTGCTCGACTCCCTAAATGGGCGTCAAAGGTTGTGCAGTATGTTGTTTCTTCAGACGAGGAGGGTGCTGATGAACCGGTACTCGCTGAAACTCCCTCTATTCAAACAGCTGCTCACAAGGGTCCTGCTGAAGGGGCAAATGCAGCGGTGCCTCCCCCCGAGGAGGTTGATGAATTAAATGTCCCTGCTCCTACTCCGCCCCGAACAGCCTCTCCACCCGAGTAGCCTCTCCTCCGGTGGCCATGGGCGAGCCGAATGCTTCTTCTTCAGGTCAGCCTAGGCCATCTGGTCGGCCAGAGTCGGTTGATCGGCCAGGACCATCGAAGCAACTTGGGGCTTCTGCTTCTAGTTCAGGTGTTGCCCATGAAGCCCCTCCCGTGGGATCAACTGAAGCCGATGAAGGAACTGTGTCTCTTTCTGATTTTTCAACTACCGAAATTTGCTCGCATTTGATCAACAATGACGTGTACATTGGTGAGGGCTGGGAGCATGTTAAAGGCAAACCCTGCAACAGAAAGATGGAGTTTTTCTTTAACTGCCACTCTTTGGTAAGCTTCTTGCCACAATCCTGTTATATCTCTGTTTTATATATACTTCCTAATTCAGATGTTTCTCTTTTCAGATGATGTCTAAGTTGGCTGAGAGCTATAGGTATGGGAATAAAGTTTCCAGGGAGAGTAAATGTCTGCAAGAGCAGGCTTCTATTTTGGTTGCTGAGAAGCTCTCTACTGAAGAATCCTATGCTCAACAACTCGTTCAGCTAAGAGAGTCCGCAGATGGTTATCTGTCTGCTCAGCTAGTTGCCGAAGAAAAATTATTTGCTGCTAAGGAGGAGATTCGCTCGCTGAAAGAGCAGTTGTCTGCTAGTCAAGAATCCCTCGCAGCGCGTTTGGAGGCTGAGTGACTAGCTGAGGAGGCTAAAGAAAAAGCTGAACGTGAAGCATTGGATTTACGCAATCAGTTGTCTTCGCGTGATGTAATCTTTAACAATTTAAAGGCTGTATTGGAGGTTGAAGCAGTTGATCGTTTCAAGAGATCCCTTACCTACGATGCGCTTTTGCTGCGCAAATTTGAACGAGGCATGAGGCAGTCGAAGAAGTTCTTCGCCATGAAAGACCATTCGAATGAAAAGGCTCTAAGGCGCTTCGACAAGTCTCTTCAACTACATATGGCCAGCGGAGTGGGTTCAATTAAAGAACAGAGAAAACGATGGAAAGCCCACTGCCGTTATAACAGGACTAAGCCCCATCCCATGCATTTAGAAATTCCCAGTAAGCGGGCCTTCAACACCTACTACTCCGGTCAGAAGGGCAACTTTTCTGGTTCTGGTGCTGAACCCGATTTGGGTCCTGTTACTGGTAGGGATTATGGGCCTTCTATGCCGGATGGGGACGAAGAGGTGGTCTGGCCTTCTGAAGATGAGATCGAGGATGATGAAGACAGTGAGGATCCTCCAACAGCTAGTTGAGTTTATGCCATGCCTTTTGTGCTTAAGTTGTAAATAACTCTCCATATTTTTTGTAACTTCAGTTGTAAATAAAAATTTAACTTTATTCTGTTCAGCTGCCCTTGCTGAGTTTTCAGCTTTGTTATATATATTACTTTTTTCTTTGATTCAGCTGTCATTGCTGAGTTTTTGGCGTGTTTAGTGTTTGTCAGGACATATCCGACCATACACAAAATTTTTATTTAAACATACTATTGTTTTTTATTCAGCTGCCATTGCTGAGTTTTTGGCGTATTCAGTGTTTGTCAAGACGTATCCAACCATACACCAAATTTTATTTAAGCATACTATCGGGACGTCTCCCACTTTTGCTCAACTCTTTTTTTTATTTTCAACTAGCTTTTTTCGACCCCCAGCGTTTTTCCTTGAGATGTCTCATGAATGCTTTTTGATCGGACGCTTCTTGCGTTTTTCCAGGGGTTTTGTTCTACCATCGGTGGCAGTCACCGATCGGTTTTATAATAGGTTCAGGCTGTGGTGTTGTGTTCACCTCTAGCCTGCTATAATTTTTGGTTATCTAGCTCTCTTCTGCTGCTGCGAGTACTTAACTCGTCTTTACGCAACGGCGAGTAACTTATGATGCATGATGGCGAGTAATCTTTTGGACACTGGTCACTTTCAGTGGCGAGTCAAATCTTGAGTTCTCAGTAATAAATTACTCTTTATTGAATATCTCCTGCAACCTTTTGATAAAGTAAAAGGTAAATAAAAAATGCTAAAAAAGGAAAAAAT
Organism: Acer saccharum; assembly: GCA_030490815.1. NCBI lineage: Eukaryota > Viridiplantae > Streptophyta > Magnoliopsida > Sapindales > Sapindaceae > Acer > Acer saccharum. The sequence continues at coordinate 10,226,340 of CM059874.1, forward strand.
GCTTAACTAAAAATCATCAGAGTAAATTCTGAAAAAACGGTGAAGCCGTCACGGGTAGTATATCTTCAAGTACTGCGCATTGCATGGTCGAGGTAGTTCGCCGAAGCTCTCTCGTGTAATGCGATATGCCCCATGACCAGCTATGCCCGTAATTTGATAGGGCCCTTCCCATTTATCTGCGAGTGATCCTGCAGCTTTGTCTCTGGTCTCTGGTCCCCGGATTTACTCTTTTCAGCACTAAGTCGCCGAGTGTAAATTTTCTTTCACGCACATGTGAGTTGTAGTATCTGGCCGCCCTTTGTTGATAGGCAGCGTTTCTTATTTGTGCATGTTCTCTCCTTTCTTTTATCTTGGTCAGGCCACCTTTTAGCATATCAATGTTTAGTTATGGCTGGAATAGTTGTACCCTTGGTGAAGAAAAGGATGTTTCTACGGGGATGACAGCTTCAGCTTCGAAAGCCATGGAGCATGGGGTTTCACCCGTTGAGCTTCTTTCTGTAGTTCGGTACGCCCACAGTACCTGTGGTAACTTCTCTGCCCAGTTACCCTTCTTTGCGGCTAGTTTGGCCTTTAGGTTGTGCTTTATGATCTTATTTACCGCTTCAGTTTGACCATTTGTCTGTGGATATGCTGGAGTTGCGTAGTAGTTGTTGATTTCATACTTATCACACAGCTCCCTGAATTTCTTGCCATCGAATTGGGTTCCATTGTCGGTGATGATGGTGTTTGGTATTTCGAATCTGTATAGGATATTCTTCTTCACAAAGCTTGTAGTGTTTTCTTCCGTTATGTGCACCAATGACTCGGCTTCTACCCATTTTGTAAACTAATCCACAGCCACGATAGCATGTTTTGCTCCTCCGGGTGCTGTTGGCATTGGACCGATCAAGTTAATTCCCCACATAGCGAATGGCCAAGGCGAGGTGATACTCTGCAAGAATTCAGGTGGCTGGCGAATGTTGTTTGCAATTTTCTGACATGCCTCACACCTTGCTGCTATTCTTTTAGCATCGGCGAACAATGTTGGCCAGTAAAAGCCCTGTCTTAATGTTTTGTGGGCTAGGCTAACACCTCCAGCATGATTCCCACAATCTCCACTATGTATGCTTCTTAGGATCCCTTCTGCTTCTTCAAGCCCGACACATCTCTGCAGTGCCCTTGAGTACCCCCTTCTGTACAGTTCTCCATTGAGTACTGAATATCTTATAGCTCTGTACTTCAATTGTTTTGCTTCCAATGGATCGCTTGGGAGTTCATCATTGATAAGGTATTCTTTGATTGGCGTTATCCAACTATTTGTTTCGCCGAAGACTGCCCTAACTTCCATTTGTTTGACTATACTTGGCTGCAGTAGGTGAATCATGGAATAGTTCTAGGCCAGATGTTGATTGTGGCGGATGCCAATTTTGCCAAGGCATCAGCCTGTTCGTTTGTTAGGATTATGCTCAATAGCAAGAGTGTAATATTGTAATTAACAATCTTTTTCATATTAATAAAGTGATTTCTGGTTTAACAAATCTTATAGCATTTATAGTTTAATATTATAATTGTCAAAGTAAATAATCATAAGGTCTAAAGACTATGAGAAAAGAAGAATTGTTCGTACATCTGGATATGTATGAGGTAGACACAATTCTTTAGTTAGTTTTGAATAATGTTCACAACTTAAGTTAAAGGTTGGGCACCTTTATCTTGTTGAAGTTGTAGAATTCTTTTGCTAGCATTTGAGTGGGATCAAATGAGATATGATGAGTCTAAAATCATCGGAGTGTCTTCGAGTAAAAGAATCTAGTGTACTGGGTGCATTGAACTGGATCACAATGAAAAGCTTTATCTAGAACCGTCAATAGATAATAGTCTTTTCATTATCAGGACAATCGGAGAATCTATCTTAATCCTGAGATAAATGATGGACTTATGGTTGCAAGTGATATCATTTGAGTTATCAATGAGTACGATTATATAGCATAGTCTATCCTCGATAGTTTGGTGATATTCATTTGTTAATCGATAGAGGACTTCATTTATAGTTATGGACATCGTGGCTCCATTTATTAAATGAGAGTATAATATCATCATATGGATGTTTTGAGGTAATTGGATATTAAATCTCAACATTGAGTTTTCGATAGTGTCTATTGAAAACATGGCTTCTGGACAAGTCAAAATATCCAAGTTCAAAATGTGGTCATATGAGTAAATATGGTAACTTGGAGAGTTATAGGCGGTCTATGAACTCTTGGCGATTACTGATATTAATCACGAGGATACACTATCTCCAACATGATTGTCTAGGGTATGAATGAGGAACATCTTCTTATTCTATCTTTATTTAAGAGTTCAATTTTAGCTCTTTAGTGGAATGAGTTAAAGTTAATGGATCGGACCTAAGTGAATCATTTGTTGATTGTGATTAGGTTATGTCTATTGAAGCTTAAATTTAGATAGCCCGCCAAGATCCCCAATCCACACGGACTTGCATGGATCACTTGATATATTCTACCGGACCAATTTATGGGTCCATCTAGAATTGCATTTAATATATTAAGAATATAATTTGCACATTATTTATTTAATGGGCTGCTAAATTATATTAATATATTAATGAAAGACATGTGGGCTTGTTTCTTTTAGTAAGAATAGGTCTGGTTCACATGTGGGCTTTTTATTTAAAGTCCAATGGATTAAATGAAATAAGAAAATAATATATGGCCCATTTTATACATGTGGGGCGGCAAGGTTAAACTATTAACCTAATATATTATTTTGTTTCATTGTTTAATTAAATAAGAATTAATTAATTTATTAATTAATTGTTTAATTAAGAAACAAATCTTTTTCTGATCAGGAAATATATTTCCTAGAGTTATACTATTGGTAGTAGTATACTAAAAGTAAAAAACTTGTTTGATAAGAAAATAAATAATTAAAGTTTATTTATTTAATCAAATAAGAAGTCTTTTTATTTAGTCAATAAAAGAATAAAAATACTTATGAGTTGGATTAGGGTTAGAAGTCTAAAAGTTGATGTGTATTAGGGTGCAACACAAACCTTTTTTTGTATGGGATTTGCGGCAACCCTAATAGCATTATAGGAAGATTTCGGCAACCCTAAATAAAAGAGGAAGCAAAAATTCGGTCACCCTATATATTTCATATGATATGGTTCGGCCACCTCTAATGGTTGATGGATTCAATTTTCTTCTTCTTCCAAACTCATAGACAAGTATTTGATTATTCTACCAAGTCAAAAAGAGAGAAGAGATTATTCTTCTGATGGTACACTAATTGCTTGTTCATCAATAAGCTTGTGTGTACAACATCGAATTAGGTTCACGCGAGTTTCGATCATTAGATTGAGAACTCAAAAGTGACCGGAATAATCTTTGTATTCTTTTTTGATTGTTTTGTGACTACCAAAAGAAAAAGAAAAGTTTGTTTGTCCATTCTCAGGTTTGCAATTCAAAGAAAAGGGAGACCACGCTCCTAGGTGATTCACGTTCGTGCTAGGATTGAAGATCTTGCGGATTACCATCGACGTAAGTTAATCGGATCACGCGACAAAAGGTATTCTACTTTTGTTACTTGATATGTATAGTTAATTAATTAAAGGGTTAAGGTTTATAAAAAGGAAAATTTTTAAAACATACTAAATCTATTTTTAGTCTCGCTTCCGCTGCGTGTACTACGGAATTTTTCCCTACATCGTTTTCTTCTCTAGGAATCTGGATAATCCTGTACTCTTTAAACCTCCCCAGCAGCTCCTTTGCTAATTTCAGGTAAGCGATCATGTTTTCATCTCTCACCTGATATTCATCTAATACTTGATTAACAATGACTTTTGAGTCACTGAAAATTTCCACCTCATCGGCTCCTAGGCTGTGCAAACTCTTAGTCCTGTTATAAGTGCTTCATACTCGATCTGGTTGTTGGTAGCTTTGAAGTCAAAACGCAAGGCACATTCTACTGAATCTCCTTCCGGGGTTGATACCACGACCCCTGCCCAGCTACCATGCGCGTTTGACGACCCGTCAACGCGGAGTTGCCACCTGAATGTTTTCGTAGTTTGTTCCACCATCATTCTTGCTACTTCCATGTTTGGTTCGGTGAACTCTGCCACAAAATCCGCCACTGCTTAGCCCTTGATTGCTGTCCTTAGGAGATACTCTACATCAAATTCACTCAATTCGATTACCCACTTGGTTAGTCTACCGGATACCTCTGGCTTCTGCAAAATCAGTTTCAGTGGGCAATTGGTATATACTCCGATTTTATGAGCCTGTGTAAGGATTCCCGTTGTTTTTAATTGGCTTATTTCGTGATCAAACCATAAATGGGGATCCTTTGTAAGGGTAGTTTAAATGTTGTTATTAGTGCATTAGGCCCTTTGAAGACCTCATTATTGACAAGCACCAAAGGTAATTTTCTAAGTGCTTACTTGTCTTGAAGAGATAGTTGCACACACTCACAACTCATGCATATGTTTAATCTTTGTATGTTGTGTTTCTTTTTGTTGTGCATCAATGCTTATTTATATCTCTTCTTGCTTGATTTTATGATTGCATCTTGTGTTTATAACATCATAGCTTTTAGGCTTTTAGGATGCATTTTTTGTTTAACTTTGTACCCCTTGCAAAATTGCTTGTGGGATACATTTTTGGGGCTGTGCGCTGGTCCACTAGCGCCGCTCACCGGCGCAAATCGCCTAGTGGAGCGCCGCTGGTCGGCCGCTGGTGTGGACCAGCGCCGTCGACCAGCGCCGGCCGCCCAGTTTGGCGCCGCTGGACTGGCGCTGGTGGCAGCGCCTGTCGTCCAGCGCTCAAGCCAAAATTGGCTTGTGCGCTGGTCCTGCGCTGGTCCACCAGCGCAGGTCCACCAGCGCACAGAGTATTTTTCTGGCGAAATTTCAAAACGACCTCACTTCACTTATGACCTCTATATATATGCTAACTTGATTTTAGGTCACTAACAAGAGTTCTTATTCATGCTTCATACTTAGGATATTTTTCAAGAGAAGAAAAATACACAAAGAACTCATTTTTAATTACTCAAACACAATTTCATGATCATCAATCATCATCTAGCATCATCATAGATCATCTAGATGTCATCTTGCATGGAATCTTCATCATACTTTGCTTGGTAAGCTTTTCACTAATATCTTACATATTTTGTGTTTAATTTATCTAGCAATCTCAATTAATTACTTGATTGTTATTTTGTATGCTTTAGATACAAAATTGAGATTAGTATGATGTATGTTTGAGAAGTTGTATTGTGCTAGCATATTAGGTTTTGTGCTTGATATTGATTAGCTTAACTAATTGACATGTCATTTAGTTTTGATATCTAGGATTGTTCTTAATTGCATATTAATCATCTTAGATAAGCATATAGGGTCTCCCTTGCTCTATGTTGCATTTTGGATATTTTCACATATTCACTTAGGGTTGTATTCTCTTCAAGAGAAGGTAAGTCTTGTGTGTAGCAATCGGGATTAGGTTGCTTAGATCACAAGCAAATTGGACTAGGTTCACTCATACCGGGATTAGGTAGGTGTGTGATTACTTTCGGAATTAGGTTGTAATCGTTTGCACATTTAGTGGATTCGAGGTTCGAGTGTGGCTTACTTACATAGCCCGTGGTTTTTCCCGTGAGGGTTTCCACGTAAAAATCAAGTGTTGATTTAATTTCCGCACCATATTACACTTGCTTATTTATATTATCTTGAGGGTAAATTCGTAATTTTGACTAACACGAAAAATTGGGTACAAAGCTTAAAATCTATTCACCCCCCCTCTAGATAGGTTTATACACACCGTGCTATATTTAGTTTCAATTGGTATCAGAGCGGGTTCCTAGACATACATAGGTGATCCTTGCTTATTTTGGTGTGTTTTGCATTTTGTGTGATTTTTGATCATTCATACATTTGCATTCATTTCATTTCATTCATTCATAAACACTATGAGTGGAAACGGTGGAAATGGTGGTGGCAACGAAGGAGCTTCTAGCACAAGGCCTCCACTTCTTACCGGTTTGAACTATTCCCAATGGAAAGGGAAGATGGAATCCTACATATGCCAAATTCACGACCGTGCATGGATGGCGGTGGAAGACGGATATGATCTCCCTATGATGACTCCCACGGGTGGAGGAGAAGATGTTTTGAAGCCTAAGGCGCAATGGAACGCGCAAGAGTTTGAGGCTTCAAAGTGGAATAGGAAGGCGATGCATGCCATCTTGTGTGCTATAGACGAAAATCAATACAAGTTGATTCAAAATACTAGGATAGCTAAGGAAGCATGGGACATCCTAGAGATTGCACATGAGGGAACCGAAGTGGTGAAGGACTCTAAGCTTCAAGTCCTCCAAACTCAATTCGAGATGCTCAAGATGGAGGAGAATGAGTGCTTCAACGACTTCGAGATCAAGTTGATGGATATAGTCAACCAAAGTCATCAACTTGGTGATCCATATTCAGATAGGAGAATCAAGCAAAAGATTATGAGATCTCTACCCGATAGGTTTGAATCTAAGGTGACGGCTTTAGAAGAAAATAGTGGATATAAGGATATGAAGCCGAGTGAGGTGATTGGGAGACTTCTAGCTTATGAGTCTAGGAAGGGGCCTATCTCCACACCTCCTAAAAAGCAAAAAGGAATTGCTTTGAAGACCTCCAAGGATGAAAAGGAGGCAAAGAAGGTTGACTCGGATGAAGACCTTGCCTTGTTTGTAAAAAGGTTCAACAAGGTTATGAAGTTTAGAAGGAAGAGCTTTGGGTCAAAAGGTCAAGATTTGAAGAAAAAGGGCTCTTTCAAGAAGTTTGAACCTAGGCAAGAAAGGACCGAAAGGAAAGGGGTCCGTTGTTTCGAGTGTGGTGGCATAGGTCATTTTGCCCCCGATTGTGCAAATCATGTTGAGAAGAAAAAGGGGAAAGTGATGGCCGCCACTTGGAGTGGAAGTAGTGATGACACCTATGAGGGAGATGAGTCTTCGGATGATGAAGAGCTCATGGCTAATCTCCTAGCTTTTGCCTCCTCCCATAAAAGCAAAAGTGCTAGTGAAAGAGAGGAAATGAGTCAAGAGGAAAATGACTCAAGTGAAGTAGAGAGTGATTCCTCTTCTAACTCCATAAATGGATTTGTGGAGAAAAAGGTGCTTGCTAAATATCATGCCGAATTTAATGATTTAGCAATCAAGAGCACAAGAAAGATCAAGATATTGAGAGAAGAAAATCTTGAGCTTGCATCTCATAATGACCACTTAAGTGAACAAGTGGAGAAATTCAAGAAGATGGAAGATAAGCTAAAAGAGGAGTTAGTCTTATCTAGGAGGAATGAGGATAGTCTAAAGAGGGAGCTTGAAGAAGTTAGAGAATCTATGACTAGGATGGATTCTAGCACCAAGAAGCTTGACCATATGCTTGGTGTTGGAAAGAGTCCATGTGACAAGAGGGGTCTTGGGTATGAAGATGGCAAGAAGATCTCAACCTCTAACAAGACTGTGTTTGTCAAGAGCTTGAAGAAAGAAGAAACTTCATTTGTGCAACTTCCTAGGAAGAAGTTAGAAATAGGACAAAGTTCAAATGCTCAAGTGAAGATGGGGCCAAGAAGGCAACCTCAAGCTCAACCCCCTAGGGTTCCTCAAGCCAACATTCCTCCTCAAATGGCTCACAAAGGAAAGAGGCCTATCATGCAACCTCAAGCTTGGAAGCAACCTAGACCGGTTCAACAACGAAGACGCATTGAACCCTTTCATCCACAAAGACAAGGACAAGGTATGATTCCTTATTTTACTCCTATTTGTCACTTTTGTGGATTTGTTGGTCATATTAGACCACAATGCTTTCGCTATATAAAAATGTGCAAAACTAGAAGCATGATAGAGAAGAAAAAGAAAAGAGCCATGATGCATGTTCCTAGGAATAATAATATTGATTTGCATGATCCTAGGAATAATAGAGCACATATACCAAAGACCACTAAGAAAGCTAAAATTGTTGCTAAGTGGATTAGAAAGAATGAAAATGTTTGCCATGTTGCACAAATAGCCTTGAAGGCAAATTCTTCTAATTTTTGGTATTTGGATAGTGGGTGCTCTAGGCACATGACGGGAAACAAGAGTTTCTTCGAGACTCTTGTTATGGAGGAAGGTGGATATGTCACTTTTGGTGATGGATCCAAAAAGAAGGTTGTAGGGAAAGGATCCATTTCCGTTCCCGGTTTACCCTCCTTATCCGATGCTTTATTTGTTGATGGCTTGAAAGCCAATTTAATAAGCATTTCACATCTAAGTGATGAAGGATATTCCGTCTTGTTTAGTAAAAATGATTGCTCAATCCTAAAGCCCAATGGACAAACCTTATTGAAAGGTATGAGATCTAGCGACAATTGTTATTGTCTTGAAGCTAGAATAGTCTCAAACAATGTGTCCATGGATGAGCAAGTTGAGTTGTGGCATGAAAGACTTGGCCACATGAACTTTAGGGATTTAAGAACCCTTGGAAAGTTCGAGTGTGTGCGTGGCCTCCCTAAGCTTGGGAAGAAAGCCAATGGTATTTGTGGACCTTGCCAACAAGGAAAACAAACCAAAAACATGCACAAAAAGGGCAAGTATCTCTCCACCAAGGAGCCCCTAGAGCTTCTCCACATGGATCTCATGGGTCCTATGCAAACCGAGAGCTTAGGTGGAAAGAGATACATTTTTGTTTGTGTTGATGATTTCTCCAGATTTACATGGACATATTTTCTTAGAGAAAAATCCGAAACTTTTGATAAGTTTAAAATGCTTTGTACTAAATTGCAAAATGAAATGAATTCTAACATTAGAAGCATTAAACGGATTAGAAGTAACCATGGGAGGGAGTTTGAGAATGCCTCTTTTGAAAGCTATTGTGATAGCCTAGGCATCTCCCATGAGTTTTCGGCTCCTAGGACACCTCAACAAAATGGAGTTGTTGAGAGGAAGAATAGGGTCCTCCAAGAGATGGCCCGAGTGATGTTGCTTAGCAACAATGTCCCTAGGAACCTATGGGCCGAAGCTGTCAATACGGCTTGCTATATAGGGAATAGAGTATTCCTAAGGCCCGGATCTAGAAACACCTCCTATGAGTTATGGAAAGGCAAGAAGCCAAATGTTAGCTACTTCCACACTTTTGGGAGCAAATGCTACATTTTAAATGACCGTGATCAACTTGGCAAGTTTGATGCTAAGAGTGATGAGGGTATCTTTATTGGCTATGCCTTGAATAGTAGAGCCTATAGAGTTTTCAACTTGAAGACTCGAACCGTCATGGAATCATCGAATGTTGTCATTGATGATACAAGGCTCAAGTCCAAAAACCATGAGGAGGAGGAAATTTTAGAGGATGACTCTCCTTTGGAGAGGGTTGTGGTGACTCCCAATGTTGGGACATCTAATGAAGTCACACAACCTAGTACTAGAGTTCCTAACTTAGACTCTAATGAACCCGCTCCATGGGTTAGAAGACTCCATAACAAAGAGGATGTTATTGGAGATGTTAATGAGGGTGTTAGAACTAGGCGTCAAATAGCTAATCTAATTAGCTTTACATGCTACACCTCTCAAATAGAACCCAAAAAGGTTGAAGAAGCCTTAAATGATGAATTTTGGGTTCTTGCCATGCAAGAAGAGCTAAACCAATTCGAAAGGAATGAGGTTTGGACTCTAGTTCCTAGGCTTAAGACCACTAATGTCATAGGCACCAAATGGATATTTAGGAACAAATCCGATGAGGATGGCAACATAGTGCGGAACAAGGCTAGACTTGTAGCACAAGGGTACTCTCAAATTGAGGGTATCGACTTTGAGGAGACTTTTGCTCCCGTTGCCCGCTTAGAGTACATAAGGCTTCTCTTGTCCATCTCTTGTGTGCACAAGTTCAAATTGCACCAAATGGACGTCAAGAGTGCCTTCCTCAATGGCTTCTTGCAAGAGGAAGTGTTTGTGGAACAACCTAAGGGGTTTGTGGATGCACACCACCCCAATCATGTTTATCGCCTCAAAAAGGCACTTTATGGGTTGAAACAAGCACCGAGGGCTTGGTATGAGTGCCTCACTCAATTTCTTGTTGACAACAACTACACAAGAGGTAGTGTTGACAAGACGCTATTCATCAAGAGAGACAATGATGAGCTTTTCATAGCTCAAATATATGTTGATGATATAGTTTTTGGCTCCACCAACAACACCAAAGTCCAACAATTTGTTGATGTCATGTCTCTTGAATTTGAGATGAGTCTTGTTGGTGAGCTTAGTTATTTCCTAGGTTTGCAAATTAGGCAAATGCATATGAATGTGTGCTCCAATTGCCAATTTTGAGGCCAAACACAAACCATTCATTTCATCACCACATATATCCATACACATCATTCACATGAAATCTTTAGTTGTTGATCATAGTTTTGCATAAGTTATAAATGCAATTGATTAGCTCAATCTGTAAATAGCGTGTACTCAGGCGATGATAGATAATGTGCAATATAGAGGCTAAACTGTAAAAGTGTTCAAAATATAAAAATGCTTAAGGCCTTAGTACTTAATTGATTAAATACTCGAATAAAGTACCAATTAGCACAATCATTAAAATGTTAATCTTAGCCTAGACGCTTGTAGACATATGAATAATGAGCTAGTAGGACATCATTTTTAAATTGATCAACATCTTTAGATTTCCATTAAATTCATTCCATTCATTAAAAATCACCCATGGCTCCATTACAACCAAAGGGAAGCCCTAGCTGATCTTTTAGAAGTCTAGCTTGGGAATACGAGTCAAAACATGTTCTCTCCACGTTCTTGGTGCATCAATTCATTCATGAGATCATTCATTTTTAAAAGTGCGTTGTTTTATATATTCACATGCGTTGAATTCGAATTTTATGTACATAACTTCCTAGAACGCATGTGGTTAATGAGAGATTGCCTAAGACTCTGAGAGAAGAAAGAGCTAAATCCGTGAGATATAGAAGTCAAGGCGAATTCAACCCTAGGCGATTAGTTTATTGATTTATAGATCGAAGACATCCCAAGTGTTGGCAAACTAGCATTGCGTGTTGTTTTAATGAAAATGGAATTTTACTAGTCTTAATTTAAGATGCTTAGCTTGCATGATGTTTTTGTTTGTATGCATATTGTTGCATCTCTTTGTTGAAATTCAGAGTTGCGTTTGTGGGTATCGTATCTGGTAAACCCTCAAGAGACTTCACTCCTCCTACTAGGGGTACCTAGAGGTTTAAAAGGCTTGTGGCACGTGCTAAGTGCCATCGTTTCTCCCACGAAAGAGGACTAGCTTAGTTTATGTTTATTTTACTTAGTATGTTTTATTTACATTTTTGTTTTGTTTTGCTCGAGGACGAGCAAAAGTTTGGTTTGGGGGTCTGATCGCGCTCCAAATGTTCACATTTAGTGCTCCCTTTTCCTATCTTTTGTATTCGTTTCCGAGCATTTTTGTGTATTTAATGGGGTGTAAATAAGTGTTTCAAGGAATTAGGAAAGTTCAGGGGCAGTTGTGTAATTGTGGAGAAATTAGGGGCAAAAGTGAAATATTCGAAAATATATTGCAAATTCTGTGAATAGTTAAGAGATCAGGGGTGCAGAACGTAATTCGCCAGCCAAGGCGGGTTCTGAAGGCGGGAATATTCCAGCCTTCCCGAAGGTTTGAAGTCGCCTAAATCAAGGCGGGTTCATGAGGCGGGCATAAGCCAGCCTTCCCGAAGGTTTGAAGTCGCCGGATAGCAAGGCGGGTTCGCACGGCGAGCTCGTGCGGCGGGCAATTAGCCGCCTATATCTTTTCTGAAGCAAGGCGGGTTCGCGCGGCGGGTTCGACGGCGGGCAAGAGCTAGCCTTCCAGGCGAGAACAAGCCCGCCCACTTGACCGACCTTGGAGTTTGCACGTCCAAACTTGCCCAATTCTTCCCTACTATATATATTCATCTTCCCTAAACCTAAAACACTCTCCTAACCTCTCTCACACATCAAATAAAATACCTAAATTACCTTAGAATAATCCTAGTTTAGCTTAGAATCACACCTCAAACACTACATAGTTCATGTGAGTTTCCTAGCTTGGAAGAAGAAGGCTTTGTGCTCTATTGAAGACAAGAAGCTTACCAACTTGTGGTTTCTTCTTAATCTTTTACTTCTCTTCCATTTATTTGTATTCATGAACATGTATGTGTAATATATTTGAATGTTGAGGAATGGATTTTATATGAATTATTCTTGTATTTAATTGATCTTATCTTTACTACATCCATCTTGAGTGATTAATTGTTGAATTGAATTAGATTGAATGTTTACATGTTGTTAATTGATCACTAGTAACATGTAAACTTTGTTTTACAATATTAATTATCTCTAGTGGTAAGAAATTAGTTAGTATTTGCATGTCCATGCATATTAGCTAGTTCTTAATGTTCTAGGTTGTAAACTATCTATTATTGTCATTCTAATAACTATTAGTTGATAGTAATTGAGTGGTAGGATTATATTGCACATTCCATAGAACATAGATGCTTAATTGAGATCAATTAGTATATTCCTCATCATTTGTATCTTTGCTCTTGCATAATCTTTGCAAGAATTAGTTAGTTAGGTTAGTTAATGATAAATTAGTTAGTTGTAGTAATTAGTGTAATTTAATTATATTGCTTAGTTGTTAATTTACTTATTTGCTTAGTTGATAATTTAATTAGTTTAGGTTAATTGTAATTGTCTTTAATGTAGAGATTGCGTATCCTAGATCATAGGATTCGCATCGCTTTTAGCTTTCCGCATTAGTGTAATCGCATTAGATTAGTTGTAGCTTACTTACCACCATCTCCATTTACATTTTCATGCATTTGTAATTATTGTAAATATAGTAATTAGCTTAATTATAACATAAGACGTAGAACCGACTTTAAGTGTACCAACCAACCACCACTCCCCCGTGGGAACGATACCCTTACTCGTAACCACTATACGTGGCCAGCGATTCGTATACTTGCGAATAGGGTAGAAATACACTCGCACGCACGTACCATCATTTACCGATAGTTATAGAACTATCGTGTGTCCCGCGTGCGCCGATCAAGTTATTGGCGCCATTGGGGATATTTTATTAGAACATCTACGTGCGCATCAGTGCCCCTCTCTGATCAAACTCTCAATATGGTCACACAGCTAAAAACATTTCGAAGTGTCATGCCCATGATTTTTGTGAAATCGGCAGTATTTGGTTGTATCCCTTCGCGCATTATTTGACTGTTGCCGATGATACTTAGCGAGCCCCTTGTCTTCTACTACAGAAAGTATCTCCTTTTGATCACCTGTTAGAGGGGTGTAATGGCTATACCTTCCCTGAAACCTACTGGTTCGGTTGTTTCCTCTGCCTTCCCTAGGTTGCCCCTTTTGGTTCTTTTCATCTTTCTGACGATCACGCGACTGTGCTTTCCTGTCATCCTTGTGCTTTGATTTTGAATCGGGCTTATGGCCATGCATATAGCTACCTCCTTGTGCTACTTCTTCTTCCTCTGCCAGTGCGTAGTCGCCAGCTATTTCCATCATCTCTTCGTAAGTTTTTGGCTGGTCCCTACGCAGGTCAAAAGACAGTTGACCGCTTTGCAATCCATTGGTGAAGGCGGCGATGACTGCTACATCACTGGCGTCTTTGATTTGAGCGACCTCCTTTCCGAATCTTGCTAGATATTTCTTGATTGACTCACTACGCTCCTGCTTCAGGTTTGATAGATGGGCGAGCAACTTTCTTCTCTGCACACTTCCCATGAATTGCCTTATGAATGCTTTGCTGAGGCTCGAAAAGCTGTTAATGCTTCCCGGCGGGAGTCGCCCAAACCATCTGGAGGCGAGGTCGCTGAATGTTTGGGGGAATGTTAGGCATAGCAATCCGTCGTTGGATGAATATTGGGCCATGATATTGCGGAATCAGCGGACATGCTCTTTTGGATCCCTGTTTTCCTTATACTGCTCGATGGTTGGCATTCTGAATCTGTCTAGAAATTGGGTGCGAGCAATACTTTCAACGAATGGGCTATCTGACTCATCATCCGAAGATACGTTACGGCCATACCTTCGTGCCATCGCTGAAACCTTTCTTGATAGCTGTTGATAGTGATTTTTCGTGGTCACGTGGTCAACGATTGATTGAAGTTTATGATATCAATTGAATGAGAATGATTGAAACAAAACGAGAAGAATGACAAACACAATTACGTGGTAAAACTTCAGTGATGGAGAAACATCCACGAGTTGCTGCTAGGAGCAACGAAGCCAAATCCACTATTAAGAATCGTTACAAAATAATATTCTATGATCTCTCACTCTTTCTCGCGTCCCCCTATTTTGTGTGTTAAGGGGGGTATTTATACATGTTATTATTAGGGTTTGGGGTGGCCGCTAGGGTTTGGTGTCGTGGTGCCCAAGTTTTGGGCGAGTGTTTCCATCATAGACGGGTTATGTTTCCTTTCTTGTTGTATATTTCCTGATTTGGCTGAGCTTGAGTTTGGTTCTGATTCCTCCTCCTTTATTCACGGGAAAAACTATTTGTTTCCACGTTTAAACTCTGAGAAGCCACACCGTTGCTTATCGTGGAGATGCAAGTCGTTGATTCTGTTCTGCGTTTTGAATATGAACATTAGCGACTATCTCTTTGATTGAATCCCGAGCATGCCCGAGTATGCGCCCGAGTAGGGTTTACCGCCCGAGCTGATCGTCTTCGTCCGTGGTCGGGCTAACTCACTCTTTTTCCGAGTAAGTTATCGTGGGGAATTTCTGCTCCAGTTGTTGACTTATCTTGACTCTTGCTTACGTGGCCTTTTATGGTGATGACGTGTCCTTCATGACTATTTTCACCTATAATAGTACCCCCTTAAATATTTGAGCCGATTGTGCCTCAGGTTCCCTTGGGACAAATATTTAACTTCATACGTTTCTTTTGTAATTTGTCTTTGTTTGTCGTTTTCTTCATTAATACATCCTTGTTTGATTTGAAGCTTTTGATGACGTGTCTTAATTGCGACCGCACACATTCGATTCGTCACTTATTTTGGAAATCTTTTGATGGTGACGCTTCTGCTCTCTGGCGGCTCAAGATGTTCTCCGGTTGCCACTTGTCTCTTTTCGTTTGGCTGTGGCATAATGCATTTATGAGACATAACCTTTCTGCTCATTTGCGTGCAGCCCACGTCACGACCCACGCTCCTCTGTTTTCCTGCTTCTCTGCACTTCTCCTAGGGTTTTGGTCCTTTTTTGAAATCGATGTGTTGCCTATATATACTGGCTATGCACTCACCTTTCCATTTTTATTTCTTTTTCCATTATCTTCGTGTTTTCTTCGAAAGAGAAATTCGCCTGTGCCCCTTGTGTTTCTGGGTACTTTGTTCAGCTCTTCATCTCGTCTTCTTAATCTTACTTCATCAAGGCAATCTGCTTCGACCTCCGGACCTTTTCTTGAAGATTCTTCCTTTGTAGTCTACATCACTTCAGTTTTTCGCTACATCAAGGTTAGTTCTCATGGATCCTGAAGCTAGGTACCGTCTTTTTACTGTTGGTATGATTGCTATTGAAAGAAATGATGCTCTTACTGCATCGGTTGTCCACAGGTTACTAAAAGAACCTCTCTTTGATCAACCGCATTTTACTATCGCCGACGTTTCTGAAATTTATCGTGACAGCCCTGCTACTTCCGGAGTTCCTCCCACTCCCGAAGTTCATTCTGTTTCTTCGAATTCATCGCAGCCTAACTCCTATCAGCCTGAAACTCTGTCAGATTCTTCTGCTTCCACTTGTGTTGATACTCGGCCTTGGAGACGACCGGGTAAGAGGATGAGTACTCGTAAAATTTACAAGGATTCTCACTCCCTGGAGAGCCGAGTCGCGACCCAGAGGATTGTTGAGAACGACATTGAAGAGGAGCATAGGGCCGCTCGCATTCCTTTCTCTCCCGAGCGGATATGTGCCTATGACATCGAGCCGAACGTGGTCGGCCCTGAAGAGATAACAAAGTATATGCGGCGATTCGATCTGGACAGCAACGTGATTTCGCTGATTCCTGCTGATGGTCGAGCTGCATGGAACCCCTCACCTGGCCACGTGGCAATCTATGGGGCAATGCTCACTTGTGGTGTTACTCTTCCTCTCCAGCCTTTCATCGCTTGGTTTTTGGCTGAGGCCCAACTCGCTCCGGCGCAGCTAACTCCGAATAGCTACCGAATAGCTACCGAATTTTGATGTGTATGTGGCACATGTGGCATAGGATGAAGCGGCACCTCCCACACCTCGTGAAATCCGGCACTTCTATGCGCTGAGGCCCGTGGGGAAGACTGGGGTTTATTTCCTTCAATCGAACCAGCCCGAGTTCTGGATCCCAAAAGATGTGGTGGTCAAGGGTGAAATCGAGCCGACCACGGACGAGAAGATGAAGGGATTTTTTTAGGGCTTCCCCACTTCAAACAAATTTTGGAAGAACAGCTGGTTCTTTGTGGGCAAAAGCTGGGGCCAGTCAATCAGTTTTAATCTTGACGGTACTCGGATGACTTGCAGGGTTCCTCGGTACTTTTGTTCGCCCCTAATGGAACCATATGACTTCTGCCTTTACTGACGAGGAACTAAAGACTTTGGCTCGGGCAGCCGTCCGCCCTTTGGAGAAGAGGGGCAGACCTTATCTCTACAATGAGGGGAAAATGATTAAAGCTCGCCTTTTTCCCCAGATTTCTGCATGCCGCAAACGCCGTAAGTTAATTGTTTTGCTTGGTTACTCTTGTATTCTTGTTCTTAAATTAGTCTACTGACTCGGGCTCCCTTTTTTTTTTTTTTTTTTTTTTTTTTTTAAAGTGTTCAATGTAGACATAGTCTGCGATGCTCAGGCACACCGGATGAAAGGCATCGTGGAAGAAAGCCGAAAAGCGGCTCTTCGCCAGCGAGATGCTGGAATAGCCCCTCCTGAAGATGACTCTGATGGGAGTGCTCCCGAGAATCCTCCCGGGGGAGGCGATGAAGAGGGAGTACCCGATTACATACCCGAAGAGACCCATGATCAAGAAATGACTACACATTCAGTGGGAGCTGTGGGCAACCCGGAAGGCTTTGGAGCAAGTAGGACCGCTGCTGCGCAGAACAATTAAGCGGGTCCTTCTTCTAAGGGGAAAGAGAAAACTGGGCCCCACTTTGAGCCTGAGCCAGCGGCTTTCTCCCGTGGGAACAATTCTCCCCACTCTGCTACAAACATGCCAAGTCTACATTCTAGGGTGCTGAAGCAGCTGGGGTACATTCGGGCGCGATGGCTCTGGATATTTCAACTCCTGCCGAGCCAATTTCTACTCCTCCCGGGGATGGCGGTGTTGAAATGAGGCATCCCAATCTAGATTCTGAAGACCCTGTAGTTGACTTGAATTCTCGTAGGAGGCAATCGGGAAAGAGAAAAGCCTCGTTTTCTCCCGGCCGCCCGACCCCCAAGATCCCCCGAGTAGCTGCACATGTTGATTCATTTTCAAGTGATGAGGGGGGAGGAGAGGTTGGAAAAAACGCGGGTATGACCCCTCTACGGGACCAGATCAAAAACAGTGCTGGTGGCTCGGCTGTTTCTCCTCGGGTGGCCACGTCTGCTGGGCTCCCTGAAACTTGTGTTGATGGTTCGGGCCCCTCAAATCAAACAGACGATCCTGCTCCCGAGACTATGCTACGGGCCATGGCTTCAGGCCAAGCCTACATTGGAGAGGATCATTAGAGTCACCTTAGGGCTGGCACTGTTTCCGACCGGCTCTGCAACTTCTTCAATAGTGCCTCCTATATGAGTAATGCCTTGGTTATATGCATAATTTTGTATTATTATTTTTTCTTTACTTTTGCTCTCTTTTGTTTTTACTTCACTCCCGTTTACTGTTGATTTGCCGCAGATGGTGGCTGAGATGTTCGGGGCTTGCCAGGCTGGTGAAACTCAGGCAGAAAGAATAAGGCAGCTCGAAGCCCAACTGAAGGAGAGTGAGGACCATCGCTCTCGGGCTGAGTTAGCTTGTCAAGAGGGGGCTATATCAAGTCAGGTGCTCCTGGATCAATGCTTGGCACGGCAAATGGAGGCTGAGCAAAGAGCATCTTTCGCTGCTGAGGAGGTCAAAACTCTGCAGGATCAGTTGTTATCCACTCAGGATGCTTTGCTTCAGGCCGAGCAGAACGCTGAAGACGCCAAGTCATCCTATGAACGCCGAATCGAAGACTTGGAGCGTCAAGCCTTGACAGTCAAGCCCCTATCGAAGGAAGCTAGGCTGGAACTGGAGATACAAGGCGTTGACCGTTTCAAGAGATCTCCAGCCTATGATGCTTTGCTTCTCCGGGAGTTCCAGCGGGGAATGGTCTCAGCTAGAGAATTCTTCAAGCAGAAAAATAGGGCGACTGATCGGGCCAGGGCCAACTGGAGCCTTTCAATCAAAAAGCATGTGGACACATCTCTGGAGTCCCTTCGGATCCAAATGAAAGAGTGGCGGGCATATTGTAAAAGTAAAGGTAAAGCGCCATATCCCATGCACTTTGAGGTTCCTACTGCCGATTCTTTCTCCACTTTTTATGCCTGTGAGAAAGCGGGGATCGACAATGAGAAACCTGACTTGGGGCCCGTCCCCGGGACTGATTATAGCGCCTGGGTGGATGACGGAGAGGAGGATGTGATTGTGTGGCCCTCGGATGTGATTGTGTGGCCCTTGGATGACAGCCTTTTGAGTGAATATGTAATGGAACCTGATCCGAGCGTCGGCGGAAGCAGCTCACAACCCCCAGCGCCACCTACTTGATCTTTTAATTGCTGTCTTTTTGTAATACTCTTTGTATTCACCTTTTCCCATATATACATATGGATTTTTATTTTTATATTGTTCCTCTATTGCTAATTTCCTGCATGACAGACGCACAAATGGGATGAACTAAGTAAGCACAATTTGTTTTTTTGCCAGTTTGTACTCGGCTATTTTTGAACTTATGGATCTTTTGGAAATCCCCAGCTTTTCTTTGGCCGAGTATCTTATTTACTGGCAGTTTAATCAATTAAACCGAGTATCTTATTTAACTGGTAACTAATTTTAGCCGAGTATCTTATGTAACT
This sequence comes from Acer saccharum, assembly GCA_030490815.1. Taxonomy (NCBI): domain Eukaryota; kingdom Viridiplantae; phylum Streptophyta; class Magnoliopsida; order Sapindales; family Sapindaceae; genus Acer; species Acer saccharum. The sequence continues at coordinate 10,245,454 of CM059874.1, forward strand.
GGCTTTTATCTTGCGATTTTAAGTTTGCTTCACCTTAACGTTACGCCGAGGCTCGCCACGACCATATGTTAAGGTCTTTGCACAAGTCACCTAGGACGTCTCCCGGTTTTATTTGTGCAAGGTTTCGCCGAATCGTTGGGGTAACTTATACCGGCCAACACGGCTGCGCATCTCACTAGTCTTTCTAGCGGCGCTCTGAGTAGTTTTTCAGTTATTCTGGTGCCTCATATTTGACTTTTTGCTAAGGGATGCGTTTGTATCGCCTTAACTAGGCGGGCACGCTATTGCAGCTTTTTCGCCCTTCGAGCACTACTCGTCTGCTCTTTCGCGGCTTTATAGCGCCCCGAATCTTTTTTGATGTTTATTTGGTCGGTTCTTGAATGGCCGCTGTTGGAAGCATTTGCTCTTTTATCATCTCCACTGAATAACTTTTATTAGCAATTGAACTTTATTAGATAATCAACATGGCTTATGAAATCAATGAATAAATCTGAAAAAATCAATGCGAAGCTAAAACTGAACTAAAACGGAATAAAAAAACATGGATGTTTTCCTTAAGGATAGAAGATCTTGAGATATTGCGCGTTGCATGGTCGGGGCACCAAGCTACCCTCTGGTCGGGCTATTGTGTAAGCACCGTGCCCCGCGATTCCTTTGATGATGTACGGGCCCTCCCATTTGTCGGCAAGGGATCCTGTCGACTTGTCCTTGGTGTTTGGGGATACTCTCCTTAGCACTAAATCTCCGAGCTGGAATCTACACTCCCGAACATGGGAATTATAGTACCTTGCAGCCCTTTGCTGGTATGCAGCATTTCTTACTTGCGCTGTATCTCTGACTTCCTCAAGCTCATCTAGGTTTTGTTGTAGCATGCTCACATTATGCTCGGGGCTGTATAGTTGAACCCTGGAGGATGTAAAAGTTATCTCTGTTGGGATAACGGCCTCTGTTCCAAATGCCAATGCAAAAGGAGTTTCCTCTGTGGATGACCTGACAGTTGTTTGGTATGCCCATAGTACTTCGGGTAGTTTGTCCGCCCAGCTGCCTTTCTTTGCTTACAATTTTGCTTTTAGTGTGTGTTTGATCACTTTGTTTACAGCTTCGGTTTAGCCATTGGTCTGCGGGTGAGCAGGCGATGCGTAATAGTTTGCAATCTTATATTCTTCGCACATTTCTCTGAACTTGTTGCTGTCGAATTGGGTCCCATTGTCCGTTATGATGATGCTCGGGATCCCGAACCTATATATTATGTTCTTTCTAACAAAGCTGGTGGTGTTTGCCTCGGTGATGTGTACGAGTGCCTCTACTTCTGCCCACTTAGTGAAGTAGTCTACTGCCACAATAGCGTGCTTTGCACCTCCCTTTGTTCCTGTGGGCATTGGTCCTATTAGATCGAGGCCCCACATGGCAAAAGACCAAGGTGAGGTTAAGCTTCTGAGTAACTCTAGGGGTTGCCGAATGTCGTTTGCCATTCTTTGGCATGTTTCGCAACTTTCCGCGAATCTCTGTGCCTTTGCGAACAGAGTCGGCCAGTAGAATCCTTGTCTGAGTACCTTATGTGCTAGGCTCTTACCCCCAGTATGGTTCCCGCATACTCCACTATGCACATCCTTCAGGATCTTTCTAGTTTCTTCGCCGACAATACACCTTTGTAGTACTTTTGAGAACCCACTCCTGTATAATTCTCCCCTCAGAATTGTGTACCGGGTGGACCTGTATTTGATGCGTCTAGCTTCCACAGCATCTTCCGGTAATATGTTTTCTTCCAAGTATTTTCTGAGCTGTGATGTCCAGTCGCTTGAGCCTAGTCGGATCTCTGCTATCATGACTTCCTCAGATTCTGCTGTACTCGGCTTAGTCAGGTACGCCACCGGTATTGCTTTGGACCTAATACTCATTGTGGCTGAAGCTAATTTGGACAAGGCATCTGCTTTTTCGTTCTCTTCCCGAGGGATCTGGAAGATTTTGTACATTTTGAATTTTCTGAGCAATATTTTTGCAATATCCAAGTAAGCTATCATGTGCTCCTCCCTCACCTGATATTCGTCCAGTACTTGGTTAACCACAACCTGTGAATCATTGTAAATTTCCAACTCATCTGCTCCCAAAGCTATACAGACCCTCAAGCCAGCCAACAAAGCTTCATACTCTGCTTGATTGTTGGTGGCTTTGAAATCAAACCTCATGGCGCACTCCACAGCGTCTCCCTCCGGGGTTGTTATGACTATCCCTGCCCCGCTGCCATGTGTGTTTGATGATCCGTCTACATGCAACTTCCATTGGAACTTACTCGTCTGTTCATCTTCCATTATCCTTCTTACCTCGACATCCGGCTCAGTGAATTCTACTATAAAATCTGACACTGCCTGCCCCTTGATTGTCGCTTTTGGTGTGTATTTGATGTCGAATTCGCTCAACTCCACCGCCCATTTAGTTAGCCTACCCGACAGTTCTGGTTTTTGCAAAATGAGCTTCAGCGGGCAATCGGTGTATACCTCTATCGCATGTGCTTGAAAATATGGTCTTAGCTTCCTGGCTGCCGTGATCAGGGCGAGTGCTATCTTTTCTGCCGGTGAATACCTAGTCTCTGCGGGCAGTAACGTCTTGCTGGTGTAATATACTGGTCTCTGTATCCCTTCCTCCATTCGGATCAACACCGAGCTTGTTGCCACTTCTGTGACCGAGAGGTATAGGTACAATGTCTCCCCCACCACTGGCTTTGAGAGGATGGGTGCACGCCCTAAGTACTCTTTCAACTTCTGGAAGGCTGCTTCACATTCTTTGCTCCACTCGAGCCCTTTTCCTTTCTTTATTGCTTTACAAAACGGGGCATATCTATCCGTTGATTTTGCTATAAATCGGTTAAGTGATGCAAGACATCCCGTCAGTCTCTGTACATCCTTCAGCGTACTTGGCGAAGCCATCTCTTCTAATGCTTTGATCTTTTCGGGGTTCACTTCGATGCCCCTCTGATGTACCTGGAAACCTAAAAACCTACCTGATGGTACCCCGAACACACATTTGTTCGGATTAAGTTTCATCTTATACCTTCTTAGAACCCTAAAGGTTTCTTTTAGATCTTCCGCGTGTTTCTCTACCGTGACACTCTTGGTCAGCATGTCATCTACATAGACTTCCATGTTCCTCCCAATCTGCCGAGCAAATATCCTGTTCACCAACCTCTGGTACGTTGCCCCGGCATTCTTCAATCCGAATGGCATCACCTTATAGCAATACAACCCTTGGTCTGTGGTGAATGTTGTTTTCTCTTCGTCAGCTTTATTCATTCGAATCTGATTGTACCCCGAGTATGCATCCATGAAGCTTAACAATTTGTGCCCTGCTGTTGCGTCCACTAGCTGGTCGATCCTTGGCAGTGGGAAGCTGTCTTTCGGGCACGCCTTGTTTAAGTCTGTAAAATCCACACACATTCTCCACTGGTTGTTCTTTTTCTTGACCAACACCACATTGGCCACCCATTCCAGGTACTTGACTTCCCTTATTGACCCTGCGGAAAGTAACTTTCTTACTTCATTTTTAATAGCTGTATTCCTTTCGGGGTTGAACAGTTGTCTTTTCTGTTTTACTGGGTGGAACTCCGGGTTGATGGAGAGGCAATGTGATATCACCTTCGGGTCTATCCCCAGCATATCTTCGTGACTCCAAGCAAAAACATCCTTGTAGTCTCTTAGTAGCGTGACAAGTTGGGCTTTGACATGTACATTCAAATTTGTCCCTACCTTTACTGTCCTACTCGGATCCTCTAGATCCAGCGCCACATCTTCGGTTGGCTCGTCTTTCTTAGCCTCGGGTTCTTCTCTAGAATCCAACTCGAATTCCGTAGGCGCTTCTGCCTACTCTTCAGGTTCACCGACCTCTTGCTTGGTTGTTACCGCGTATACTTTGTGCACTTCCCTATTTTTATATACTGACAAGTTTGCTCTTCGGGCCATTTCTTGTGACCCCTTGACCACTCCTACCCCATATTCTGTCGGGAACTTCATCATGAAGGCATAGGTAGCTGTCACCGCCCTAGCTTTATTCAAGAATGGTCGGCCCAATAAGGTGTTGTACGGCCAATTTTCTGTATCCACCACACAAAGTCGAGTAGCACTGTTTTTTGGCAAGGAGCCTTCCTGACCTTCACGGGTAATTTCATCGTACCAAGCGACCTTACTTCGACTCCTCCAAATCCTCTAAGAGGTGTGGGAAATGGCTGTAGGTCTTTCCTATCTAGCCTCAGCTGGTCATATACTTCCACGCTCAGAATATCTGCTGAGCTCCCATTGTCAATCAAAATCCGATGAACCTCTCTATGACCGATCCGTGCACTGATCACCAGTGCGTCATTTGGCCTTACATCTACTCCATGCGAATCGGCTTCTGTGAATATGATCGGGTCCCAGCCCTCCTTGATTCTCTTTGGGTTTGGTTCAATAAAATTGACGTCTAGGTCTCTCCGTGCCTCTACGGCCTCTCGGATTTCCTGAGTCCTTTCCCTATTACTCTTGCCGGTCGCTGGTCCCCCAAAGATAGTGCTGATTGCTCCTTTATCCTCCGCTTTCTTGGGACTATGCTTTCTTGCCCGTCCGTCCTGTCGGCTATCCTTCTGTCCATCCATCCTATCAACCTTTTTTAAGACGATATCTTTCAAATGCCCTTCCCTAATGAGGGTTTCGATGTGGTCCCTTAGCTGGAAACACTTGGATGTCTCGTGCCCATTTTCCTTGTGGAACCTACAATACTTGGTGGTGTCCCTCCGAGCATACGTTGACTGCTTAGGCGGCTCTTTAGACATGTTCTTTTCTTCTAGGATTACCAGAATTTCCTCTTGATCTTTCTTCAATGGAGTATAGTTTGTATATTTGCCCTGGAACCTTTGTTATGGTTGATCGGTTTTTGGGTCGTATGCTCGACGTCCATCCCGACCATCCTGCGCCTTATTCCTCTGTTGGTCACCTTTGGTATCGGGCGCCTTTGCTTGGTTATTGGTTTTTGATCCTTCTGGGTGACCGCCATGCACGAAGTAACCTCCGGTGGCAATTTCTTCTTCCTCAGCTAGGGCGTAACCCCCAGCCATGTCCATCATATCGGCATAACTGGTTAGTCGAGCTCTTCGGAGGTCAAATGACAATTGGCCGTTCTGAAGGTTGTTGATGAACGCGGCAATTATGGCCTCGTCATTTGCACTCCCGATCTCGGACACTTCCTGCCTGAATCTCCCCAAATATTTCTTCAGCGACTCGTCTTTCCCCTGTTTTAGCTGGGACAAGTGGGCCACCGACTTTTTCCTATGTACGTTACCGAGGAATTTCCTTGAAAAAGCTTTACTCAGCTCGCTGAAATTGCCTATACTCGCTGCTGGTAACCTGCCGAACCACCTGGAGCCTAAATCCCCGAGAGTTTGAGGGAAGTTCAAACATAGCAAGGCATCATTGTAAACATATTGGGTCATGGCACTCTTATACCTTCTGACGTGTTCCTTCGGATCAGTGTCTTTTTTGAATTGCTCTAAGTGAGGCATCCTAAATCTCTCCGGGAAGGGCGTTCTCAGGACTTCGTTGGTGAAAGGGCTTCCGGATTCGTCGTCCGACAATTCATTACGCCCGTATTGCCTGACTAGAGCATCCATCTGTCGACGGTTATTCTAAACTTCCCGGGTCAAACTCTGTATGAGTATGTCCCTGTCTCCTTCCGGTTCTCCCATCGCATTGAAATTCTGACTTACGGTCAGCTTTTGGCCCCTTTCCTTTGGGTTTAACTCTCTATGTTCTCGGTGTATGCCATGTAGCCGAACTGTGCCCCTTTAGCGATTGCGATGATCACTCCGCTCACTTCCTCCTGAGGATAATGATCGGGCTTTCCGATGGGTACGTCTTTTGGGGCGACCCCGATCCCTTGCCATCCGATCCTGCTCATGCCTTCTGTCAGAATCATTATCCTCTATATATTCCCTGCTATCCCTGGCTAGCCTTTCAGAAAAAATTGTTGGCCTGTCTGTAGGACCTCAGCCCGCCTTTACGGGTGCATCCGGTGTTGGTACCACCACCGTGGAACGCAATCTTGCTGTCTGCTGATTTGGGGTGGAAAGATTGTGGGGTGACACCAAACCCTCCGTGGTGGAAAGGTCAACTCCCTGCCTTGCTGCATCTAATATGAGTTGCTGTAGAGAAGCACAGAATCTTTGCACAATTTCTCCATTAGTTGGGGGGAAGCGTTGGAGGCCAGCCAGAGCAGTTGACTGATCTGCCGTTGCTAAGACTGCATTCATAATGTTGGGAATGGTGTCCTCCCCTAAATCATTAGTAGGTAGTCCATGACTGTTCCTGGAACCACTACCATCTCCTTCGTCGGCCATTGCCTCACAAGTGCCTTGATCCCCCTCCTTCTAGCGCCAATTGTTGACGGTGATTTTTCGTGGTCACGTGGTCAACGGTTGATTGAAGTTTATGATATCAATTGAATGAGAATGATTGAAACAAAACGAGAAGAATGACAAACACAATTACGTGGTAAAACTCCAGTGATGGAGAAACATCCACGAGTTGCTGCTAGGAGCAACGAAGCCAAATCCACTATTAAGAATCGTTACAAAATAATATTCTCTGATCTCTCACTCTTTCTCGCGTCCCCCTATTTTGTGTGTTAAGGGGGGTATTTATACATGTTATTATTAGGGTTTGGGGTGGCCGCTAGGGTTTGGTGTCGTGGTGCCCAAGTTTTGGGCGAGTGTTTCCATCCTAGACGGGTTCTGTTTCCTTTCTTGCTATATATTTCCTGATTTGGCTGAGCTTGAGTTTGGTTCTGATTCCTCCTCCTTTATTCACGGGAAAAACTATTTGTTTCCTCGTTTAAACTCTGAGAAGCCATACTGTTGCTTATCGTGGAGATGCAAGTCGTTGATTCTGTCCTGCGTTTGGAATATGAACACTGGTGACTATCTCTTTGATTGAATCCTGAGCATGCCCGAGTATGCGCCCGAGTAGGGTTTACCGCCCGAGCTAATCGTCTTCGTTCGTCCGAGTAAGTTATCGTGGGGAATTTCTGCTCCAGTTGTTGACTTATCTTGACTCCTGCTTACGTGGCCTTTTATGATGATGACGTGTCCTTCATGACTATTTTCACCTATAACAATAGCTCTTGTAGGGTGACATCTCGCTGACCAATTGGCTCTCCTGTTGGATCGAGTCTGCTCTTGATTGTCATTCTTCCATAATTGCCTTTATCATCCGGGCTCCTTCAATCTTCTGTGCTCTCAGATCTTCTCCGCCATGCTCTTTTGGATCGTAATTCCCTTCGCGGACGAGGACTCTTGTCTTCAGAAGAGATAGAATGGTGTTTCCGCTGGTTCCTTTGGTATGTGTCATTGGAATTGACCCCATGTGTTTGCACCTGGTCTCGCTCCTCCATAGATTCTTCATTCATCACACCTTTTCCCTTCCTTTGTTTTCTTTCTTCGAAATTCTCAAGGTGGTCCCGAGGAGTCTCTTCAGTAAATTGTCTTGCTTGAGCATCGGGGGTTGCAATGTGAACTTCCGACCGTAATCTTTCGGGTGGCTGGATTCCAGGAGTGGTTAGCTCATAGGGAGAAGAGATCCCCAGTCCTATGGGAAGCGAAAGCCCTATTTTGCTAGCCTCGCTGATTAAGTTTGCCAACGCAGTTTGGAAGTGCTACAGAACCCCGGGGGGCATTGCTGCCGATTGTTCCCCGATCGTCCCCGCCCTATCTCCTGTCGGCGCGGTTGGTTCAATAATTAGATTTCCGTTGGAGTTACCATCTTTGTCGCTGTCGTTGTTCATATTTTTCAATTTGCAAGGGTTCCTCGAAGTTTTTGTTCAAAGAAGAGCCCCTTCTTCTAGCGCTAATTGTTGACGGTGAAATTTGGATTGCCACGCACTCAACAATTATATCAACTTAAAGGTAAAACGAGAAAATAATCAATGCATGCAAGAGACAGATTTTACGTGGAAAACCCTTGAATGGGAAAAAACCCTTAAGGGCAGAAAGATAATACTAGGCTTATTGCTTTGTTACACACTCAGATCTCTCATACAATTGCTCTCTTCTCTCAGGTTTTCTAAACCCCCTCCTCGTGGGATAGATGGTTCTATTTATACATGATAATTAGGGTTTCCCCTTGATTTTAGCCATGTTGGTGGTAGGATTCCCCCTTTGATTCGTACTAGGATTCCCATGTAGTCACGGATCCGGATATGCTTTATCTCTTTCCCTTTTCATGATTCCTCGTTGCCGTGGGTCTTCTAGGAGTTAGGGTTTATTTCTGTGTTTCTGCCGAGTCGGTTTGGGCCCAGTACGCTGATGCAGCGAACACCTCCACTCCTGGCTATTACCCTTCGGCGACCAAATTTCTATCTTTGGCGAGTATATATCTATCTCTGGCGACCACACATTTGACTTATTGATTTAAGACGTTGACCCATACTGACTGGCCACGTTTTTCTCCCTTGATCCGGTCAACAAGTGACGTGACAACCTTTTCTTCAGCATTTATTGACTCCTTTGATGACGTGTCTGCTTGGTGAATTTATACATACAACAGCTGTCATTTTGGTTAATGGTGAGATCTGTGATGAATGAAACGTATAGGCAACTGGACGAGAGCCGAACTGATCACTCTGAAGGAGGAGATCCTTCGTTGTCGGTGGATGTCTTCTACTTTTTTTATGCATATATAATTTAATTATTTTAATATTTAATTATATATATATATATATTATAATTGTTTGACCAGATAGTTCAACTTTTAACGGGTCATCACTAATGGCAGGGTAGTTTTATGTAATTTAGGGTAAAAGTTGCATATAGATGCAATTAGACCTAACCTTGGGGCATGTTTCTGCAATTTGCCCTTTATTTTATATGATAAACTTACCATTTCTTCCACCACCAGTGAACACTGATACCATCACCAGAGCTTTTTTTTTTTTTTTTTTTTTTAAGTTGAGGGAATATTCGCAATAGCTACAACTCTTGATTAAGACATTTCACTTTAAGATTTTTTTTTTTATAAAAAAAAAATGGATTAATTGCACAAAATCCCCTAAGTTAAAGCCAAATTGTATTCATATTCAACCTTTCATTTTATTGCACAAATTTCTCTTGGAAAACGTTGACCACCGTTAAAAATAGTATTTGACTAATGTTATGATGGGAAGTCAAAAATGCCTCTTAGTTGTAATTCTAGGATAACATGGGAAATTAACATTTTACCCCATATTTTTATTTTTTTAAAATTAACAAAAAAAACTAAAAAAAAAATTAAAAATGGATAATAAAATATTAATTTTTTATATTTAAAAAATATTTATAAAAAAAAAACTTAGATCCCAAAAAAAAAAAAAAAAAAAAGATTGGGAGAAAAAAAATACTAAAATCTGGAAAGAAAAAAAAAAAAAAAAAAAAACAAAGACAAATGAAAAAATCAACTTCAATTCATCTCCATCTCCATCAATTTTCTCACCCAAATTCATTCAACAAATTCCATCTACAACCAAATGCATCAAAGCACAAACATTGAAAACACAATAAATTCCCATAATCATTTGAAGTTTAGCTTCAGCCTACCATTTTCTTCAATAATTCCACAAAAAATTCTAAAAAATAGAAGATTAGATCTTTCATGGAGAGATGAAGAATAAGCCACTATCACAGTTGACCCATGTGCCTACATCCGCCGCTACAAGTCACCCAGCACTACGGACCTAGAAAGCTTCAATGGTCATTGATCACCAATCCCTAGCCATCAACGCTGCTGCTTTGTTCACCGAAAACTATGAAGATTTGTCCTTTGAAGCCTAAATTTGTCGTGATTCAACATGTCTCAAGCTGTGTCGTCGCTAGTACTCGCCACTTAGGGATGGCAATGGGGCGGGTTCAGGGTGGGGTGGCTCTCCCCACACCCCACTCCATTTATTTTTTTGAAAATCCATCCTTTCATAAAAGCCCTCAATAAATGGAGTGGGACAGGGCGGGGCAGGGTATGCTTTCCCCATCCCCACCTAATTTACCCCCATTTAACCCATTTATCTAAATTATTTATTAAAATCTTGTCAAAATTTTATTTATTAAAATAAAAAATATATATATCCCAATGAATATGATATAATACATAAAGTAATTCTAAAAAACTATTGAAAATCATCTTATAAATATATATCTCAAAACTAAACAAATGAATTCATGTTATAATATGTGTGGCTTTTTACCACATGTGTTAAACACAAATATCTCACCAAAATATCACAACAAATATCACCACAAATATCTCAACAAAATATCACCACAAAATATCACCACACAATATCTTCCCTTACCTGGCTACCTCCACCGTCTCACTCACTCTCACCTGATATCATCAATCCTTTGCCTATATATATGTGCTCTCTCTCTTGTAAATGGGGTTCCAAGTATCAATAAATAAAAGGCACATATTTTCTCTCATATTATCTCTCTCGTCTCTTCACTGATGTCTCTCCCTCATTTTTATTTCTTTGTTATTTATTCTTTGATTTACAACACGTTATCAGCACGATCGTATGTAAGTAAAAATGATCCCTTATGGGTGATTAGATTACATCTCAATATTCTGAATCTGTATATATTCCGTATAAACTGGCTTTTACCGACAACGGAACATATATATATAGTTCTGAATTTATTCTCTCTAAAATCTCAATATTCTGAATCTGTATATATTCCGTATAAACTGGCTTTTGCCGACAACGGAACATATATATATAGTTCTGAATTTATTCTCTCTAAAATCTCAATATTCTGAATCTGTATATATTCCGTATAAACTGGCTTATGTCGACAATGGATTATCTATTTATTTACGGAACATAACAGGTGAGCTCAGCCTCCTGGAATTGCTTATTTTTATGCACATAAATCGGTAGGCTGAGCCTCCTTGAATTGTTTTTTACAGAACATATATACCGTTCTGGAACTGTTTATTTACGGAACATAACAGGTGAGCTCAGCCTCCTGGAATTGTTTATTTACAGAACATATATACCGTTCTGGAACTGTTTATTTACTAAACATATGAGATTGGCTAGGCCGATGAACCAAAACTTAAAGTTTCTAGAATTATTATATTTAAGTCGGCACGGTTTTGAAAACCGATGAAAACCTGGAGTTCTGGATCTAGTGTTATATTCATGAATGCCATACGGCACGGTATTGAAAACTGATGAGAACCTGGAGTTCTGGATCCGGTGTTATATTCATGAATGCCATACTTCATTATTTGGAACCTGGGATTACAAATCAAATCAGAATCTGAAGTTTTCTGGATTTTATAAATGAACTTATAGTTCATGGTCGAACTGGAAGTTCGAAAAATTAATATGATCCATGATTTTATTTTATCTCATATATATATAGTGATATGTTTACATATCATTCATTTGAGAAAAAGGATTTACACATCCAACAGGATGTTGTGAGTATCGTAAAAGAGATTTAAGATCCTAAACGTTTAGTGAAATTGGAATTAATATTTTATCCATTTCATACACATCCAACAGGATGATGTGAGTATCATAAAAGAGATTTAAGATCCTAACATATAATGAAATTGGAAATAGTATTTTATACATTTCATACATGCTTGATACTTATAAAGAGTAATATTCAGAGAAGGACATACACATCTAACAGGATGGTGTGAGTATCATAAAATGATTTAATATCCTAAAGTTTAATGAAATTGGAATTAATATTTTATCCATTTCATACACATCCAATAGGATGATGTGAATATCATAAAATGATTTAAAATCCTAAACGTATAATGAAATTGGAATTAATATTTTATCAATTTCATACACATCCAATAGGATGATGTGAATATCATAAAATGATTTAAAATCCTAAACGTATAATGAAATTGGAATTAATATTTTATCCATTTCATACACATCCAACAGGATGTTGTGATTATCGTAAATGAGATTTAAGATTCTAAACGTATAATGAAATTGGAAATAATATTTTATCTATTTCATACATGCATGATACTCATGAAGAGCAATATTCAGAAAAAGGATTTACACATCCAACAGGATGTTGTGAGTATCATAAATGAGGTTTAAGATCCTAACATATAATGAACTTGGAAATAATATTTTATCCACTTCATATACATCCAACAGGATGATGTGAGATTATTATCATTTCACATGAGATATAAAATGACATTACAAATAATGTCCATAAAATTCCTAGAAGAAAAAAAATATGTCTTGCTGAGAGTGCAACGACTTATATAATTCTGCGGAGTCAGAAATATTTTATGAGTTTAACTTTGCTGAGAGCAAATGTTAGTGATGTATTAGGTCCAACGGATCTAATAGAAAGGTCTGAAAAAGCCATGATATTGTTATCAAACAATAATAATTTATGTATCAGGTCCAACGGATCTGATAGAAAGCTCTGGAAGAGCCACGATATTGTTATCAAACAATATTAAATTATGTATCAGGTCCAACAGATCTGATAGAAAGCTCTGGAAGAGCCACGATATTGTTATCAAACAATACTCAATTTGTATCAATGATACTTGATATTATTTAAAGAACATCATAAAGAAATATGTTTAGTTCAAAAACATATAAAGTTAATACCATATCAGATCCAGCGGATCTGATTAAATGCTCTAGAAGAGCTACAATCTTATTACCAGACAATATTAAATTGTGTATCAATGATACTTTATATCATTCAATAAGAATATAAAGAAATCTGTTTAGATCAAAGACATATAACTTTATTAATGTCATATTGAGACCATAAATAATAAGAATGTTAAATATCTGTGCGTGATTCAAGCCAGAAGCTATTTATAGAAAAGCTGCGTTCTTTATCAGCTGGATTATATTGCTGATCAGAAAAGGGGATATATGTGAATATATTCATCCATCAAATAAATCATCTCATTATAAAGTTGGTTTTGAATCCCTATCATTCAAGGGGATATATGTGGAAATATTCATCCACCAAAAGAACTCTTTCATTATTTTATGGTTCTAGTTGATGCATCTACGAGATGGTCACATGTTTATGTATTATCAAATGTCTCCAGTTGAGATCGACGTTCAATATCCAGTTTTCGCATGTACTTATAACCAAAATGGATCAGCAGAATCACTTATCAAATGTTTCCAGGTAATTACGAGAACTTTATTATTTCAATATAATTATCTATTTCTATATGGAACATTCTATGTTACATGTTGATGCAGTCATCTATTTCTCACTTATAATCATTATTTACCATTACAACTTGTAATTGGTCATTGACTTGCTCACATTTTTAAGATATTTGATTGTGTAATATATCTTCTTATTTCATCCCTATCATGATCTAAGATAAGAATTATATATCATTATGAGATTAATTTTGATTTTGATTAATCTCTATTAGATCATTTACACTTTTGAGAGTTTATATTTTTACGCACAATCTATATATCATTATATTGATTAATTTCCAAATGGAAAGTTCCTCCAGAAAGAGTAAATGAAAAATTACTCTTATATAAAATAGAGATACCAATTCGGTTCTTTATATATAAATGTGTCTCATTTCAAATCTTTGTATCACTCAAATACGAAAGATAATTAATCATCAGATAATTTTTAATCTGTTACTTGATATATTAAAGGTAACAAGATTTTATAAGTTGTCATCTCATAAACCCCGGCCGGGTGATTGTTCTTAAAGAATAATCAGAGTAAATGACAATAAATAAATCATCTGATGCATATCATAAGCTTATGAACCTTTTTGAAAGGTATTGTTATGAGGATCCTAATGTAAACAAAACTCGAGTTATAAATAAATCCACTTTCTCTAAATCAACTCTGAAAGAGTCTGATATATCTAATGAGACACAAGTCTATAAAATGACTAAATCCATTGAAAATGGAAGAAATCTCAACAGAGATACAAGTATATTGAAATTGAGAAAATTTCTATACTAGTCTATGAAATGACTAAATCCATTGTAATGGAAGAAATCTCAACAGAGATTCAAGTATATTGAAATTGAGAAAATTTCTATAAATCATATAAGAGAAATGTGGAATCATAAAGAAACAATCATTGATGATGTATTTTTATACACAGTAGCCCTACTGAAATTATAAATGATAAATATGATATTCATAATATCAATGATTGTATACAAAAGGCATGATTGGCCTAAGTGAAAATAAGCAATTTAAGAAGAATTGATTTCATATGCCAAACATAAAGTATTTAGACCAATAGTACTCCAGACACCTGGAGATGTCAAATTAATTGGATACTAATAGGTCTTTATACGGAAACGTAATGAGAAAAACGAGATCGTGAGATATGGGACACGACTCGTAATACAAGGTTTCTTACAGAAACTTGATATTCACTATTGATGAATACGATTACGTTCCGATTTTTTGATAAAATTGGCTGCCTTTGAAAGGCTTGAAATGCGTCTTCAGACATAATAATAATTTATCTATATGATTCACTCAATGCAGATATTTATAATCCTAGAAGGATTTAAAATGCTAGAAGCATGTAAATCGAGATCTCGTAATCTGTATTTGATGAACATACAAAAATCCTTATATGGATTAAAAACAATCTGGACGGATGTGGTATAACCGTCTCAGTGAATATCTGATAAAATAAGGGTATAATAATTATATTATATACCCAAGTGTCTTCGCAAAGAATCAGAATTCGAATTTACTATATTCACAACATATGTTGATGATATGAATTTAATTGGAGCTCCTAGAGAGCCCTTGAAAACTCTTGAATTTTTGATAAATGAGTTTGAAAATGAAATACATGGGAAAGGAAATATGGTCTCGACCTGAAGGTCGAGCATATATCAAATGGAATGTTTGTCCATCAATCAGAATATGTTGAAAAGATTCTGAAAAGATTCCATATGAATATTACTCCATAAAGCAAGTCTTTGCTTATACTCCCTCCCATCATTTATGATGTTAATTCATTTCATGAAATAAACATCTGTATACCCCAGTTTAGCAATCTAGAATATTGCTTTAAAATAACTTTTATCAGGGGGAGCGTCCCATCAGGGGGAGCATATCAAATGAATTATATTAATTATATTGGGGCATATGTGCATTGTACTCTTTTCCCTTTCAATCAGGTTTTTCGTCCCATTGGGTTTTCCTGATAAGGTTTTTAATGAGGTAATTCTCCAAGCACACCCAAAAATCATTTGATCCACAAAATCATCATAAATATTACATTGATTCAATATATCATCGTATATATGTTATTTTGATCAAAAATATCATTGTAAATATTACTTTGATATTGCTAATCATCGTATATATATTACCTTGATTCAAAATATCATCATAAATATTACTTTGATCCGACAGATCAATGGATATCTTTGCTCAGGTTTTTATCCCACTGGGTTTTTCCTAGCAAAGTATAAATGTGAGAAATGTTTTGAAGAAAACATTAACTATTGTTATATTTGTATTGTACTCTTTTTCCTTTTGATCAGGTTTTGTCCCACTGGGTTTTCCTGACAAGGTTTTTAACTAGACAATCAGGGGGAGCAAAATTCAGAACGAACATATGTACACTATACTCTTTTTCCCTTCGATCAGGTTTTATCCCACTGGGTTTTTCTGACAAGGTTTTTAATGAGATAGTTTTGAGAACGTCCAACATCACAAGATCCAGGAGATCACTGTATATATTTTACTTAGGTTTTATACCATTGGGTTTTTCCCTAAAAGATTAATACATGTGGTATAAATCCAAGGGGGAGTGTTATAATATGTGTGGCTTTTTACCACATGTGTTAAACACAAATATCTCACCAAAATATCACAACAAATATCACCACAAATATCTCAACAAAATATCACCACAAAATATCACCACACAATATCTTCCCTTACCTGGCTACCTCCACCGTCTCACTCACTCTCACCTGATATCATCAATCCTTTGCCTATATATATGTGCTCTCTCTCTTGTAAATGGGGTTCCAAGTATCAATAAATAAAAGGCACATATTTTCTCTCATATTATCTCTCTCGTCTCTTCCCTGATGTCTCTCCCTCATTTTTATTTCTTTGTTATTTATTCTTTGATTTACAACAATTCAATTATTTTAAACATAAACATTGAACTAAATAATAAAATAAACAAATATTATATTTTACGGGGGTCGAGGTGGAACAGGGATTACAAAACCCATACCCGCCCCATACCAATTGCGAGTTTTATTATCTACTCCCATCCCCGCCCAATCCCACGAAATTGAAATCCATCCACACCCCATAAGTGCAGGTCATCGCTGGGCCCCATCCCCATTGGTTATTTTGCCATCCCTGTCACCACTATTGTGTTTGCCAGGGTCTGCCTTACCCGATCAAATACTCCTCGCCGCCGATCTAGTTCTTATTAGGAGGAGGCAGCACACAAGCGTAATTCATCCAAAAGGTTCGTTGTTGGTAGCGTTTGAGAAATACCCGAGTGGTGTTTTTTTTTTTTCTTCTTTTCTTGTGGCATCAGTTCCTTAAATTCCTGCAGCTTTTTTTTTTTTTTTTTTTTGCTCTCTTGGAGGTAATTATTTACACTTACTCCAACGATGACAGAATCCTTGAAATCTACTGCCACTAGTACTCTCGATGCCCATGTTGCTCCTATTGTCCCTCATACAACATAGTTAAAGCATTTGACTTTTATGGTCTCCACCATTAAGTTGAATAACTAAACTTTTATAGAGTGGTCCCAATATGCTAGGATCACTCTCATGAGTTGAGGAAAGATGAAGTATGTGAACTGGACAGCAACAACACCAGCAGAAACATATCCCAATTCCCAAATATGAGACTTGAGAGATCGAGAACTACACAGTTATGTCATTGCTTATTTGTTCCATGCAACCAAAGATAAGTAAAACCTATCTTATTCCTCTCACTACCCGAGAGATTTGGCTTGTTGTTCATAAAACTTATTCAAAGATAGGTTTTACTTCTCAAATATATCAAATCAAGTGACAGATAAAGAAGACGAAACTGGGGAATTTAAGTGTTACAGACTACTACAACAATCTAAAATGGCTAATGACAAAATTAGATTTGTATCAAAATGTTGAGATTGAGTATGCTATAGATACTACACGGTTGAAAGATTTACTAGAAAAAGAGTGTGTATTTAAATTCCTACCAAGGCTTAATCAAAATTTGAACAAATTTGTGATTGTATTCTTGGGAGAGAGGCATTTCCGACCTTGATCAAGCCTTTGCATTGGTTAGGGGTGCTAAGAGTTAGAAGGAGTTACTTCATGGTAATGAGGACAACGACGGTAAAAACCTTGTAGAAGGCTTAACACTAGCTGTTTCTAAGCTTAATTCTAAATCATGAGACAGTAAGATGCCCATTGAAAAAGATAAGAGGTGGTGTGATTTTTGCTATAGGCCAAAATACACAAGGGAGACTTGTTGGAAAATTCATAGAAAACCAACAAATTTCAAAAGAACATGGTATACTAGTCAGGGCATACAGGTGTCCACTGAAATTTTCTCTCTAGCCTTTCAAAAAGAATCCAAGGCTCCTTCATTCAGTCAAGAAAAATTAGAATATTTGTGCAAATTCCTAAATCAATCCATGTCTACCACTTCTTCCTATCTTCATGTTCTGTGGCCTATAAAGGTGATTTTGTTAGTGCTCTAAATTTCTCTCCTAATAACTCGGTACTTTGGATCATTGATTCATGTGTAAGTGATCATATGACTGGTATTTCTCATTTGTTTTCATCTTATCATCCTTATGCTGGTAATCTCAAAGTTAGAAATTCAGATGGTACCCTTGCACCAGTTGTTGGTAGGGGGTTAATTGTTCTTTCCAAGCACACCACTCTAAAATTTATCCTTCATGTTCCCAATCTTGTACTTTATTATCCATTAGTAAGCTTACTCATGATATGAATTGTGTTGCTAAATTCTTTTCCAATCATTGTGAATTTCAAGACCTGTGTTCGGGGAAGATGATTAGCAGTGCTAAGGAGATCAATCAGCTATATTTATTTGAGAACAAAACTGACACAAGTACATAAGCCCTATCGGCCAATAGTGATATTTCTGATTATATTTGAAATAATGTAATGCTTTGACACTTTAGATTATGACATTCAAGCTTTCATTATTTGTCTAAACTATTTCCTTTATTATTCAATAATAAAAATCCTTCAGATTTTTAGTGTGAAATTTGTCAATTTTCAAAACATCATCTTTTTTCATTTCCTTCTCATATATATCGTCTACTATTTCTTGTGAAGATAACATAAATGGATGCAAAATAAAATTGCATAAGAAGTCAGAGTTGACATTGTTATATATATTTCGGTTATGTGGATATGTTACTTTAATGGGTTGTAGACTTAAAAAAATATGCATGCAAAAGTCGTAAGCTAAATCATCCTGAGACAGAGGTGTGAAATGAATTTACTAATGATTTTTTCTCATTTCTAAGGGAGTGGGAGAGACTATGTGTTGGTCTCTTTTTAATTAAAAAAGATAGAGATTCACAATAAGAAGGATATTTTGGTATAGCAGATGATGCAAAAGACGATGATAGTAATGATGAGGATAGTAGTGGAGATAATGATTCTAAAATATTTGAGGTTCAAAAAATTCTTGATCCAAATATGAGTGGTGAGCATGGATTGTACCTTAAGGTTCGTTGGAAACATTATGATCCTGACGGTGATACTTGAGAACCATTTATGTATGTGCAATTATTTTGTGATTGATTTATTTCTGCGTCAAAACCATTGGGGTGCTTTTGTACGGGTAGTTTAGGTTATTCATGTGGTCATCAATATTGTGATCATGATCAAAGACAACTTTCCTAGTGAAATTTCCCTTACCACTTATAGTGTAAGGTATAGACTCAAATTCTTTGCACTTCTTTTTTCACACAATCAAACTATGCACACTTAGAAACTTTAATAAGTAAATTGTTTTAACAAGTCAATTTGAATTCAATTAAGCAAGTACTAAAACAATAAAAGTTAAAGTAAGTGAAAACTAAAATAAGAAAATCAACACAAGATTTTTTTAACGCGGTAAAACCTCACAAATGAGGAAACATCCACGGGTTGCTGTACAACCACTAGTGACACAACTTCTCATTAGTTGGAATAATGGACACCCTCAAAAAAGACCAATATGAATGATTGTCTACAAGGAATATCCTACTAATTCCTACCCTCGGGCATTTTACTAATAGAAGCTTGCTCACTGGATTCGTGCAAAAGTTTTCCTTAAAACTGTATCTTTTGGCAACGAAATAAATTTTTTCGTTTATGGTGGATTCTTTGATTTTTCGATATAAATCCAACGGTATAAAGAACTTAAAATTCCGGGCGGTATTTTGAAAGTTATGATCAATTATTCAGTCAAAGGTCAGAAGCGATTAAAGATATTTTTGTGCAAACTTTTTCCTTAAAACTGTATCTTTTGGCAATGAAATAATTTTTTTTTTCCTTGGTGGATTCTTCGATTTTTTGATACGAATCCAACGGTATAAAGAACGTAAAATTCCGGGTGATATTTTGAAAGTTATGATCAATTATTCAGTCAAAGGTCAGAATTGAAGCAATTGGAGATTTTTTGTGCAAACTCTTTCCTTAAAAATGTATCTTTTGGCAAGGAAATAAATTTTTTTGTCTATGTTGGATTCTTCAATTTTTCAATACGAATCCAATGGTATAAAGAACGTAAAATTTTGGGTGGTATTTTGAAAGTTATGATTAATTATTCAGTCAAAGGTCAGAAGCGATTCGTGAATCCGCGAGTGAGCTGTTTTCATCGCTCATTTTCACACTTTTCCAAATTGATTTTTGGAATATTTTCTGAATTAAAAGTGTTTGTTTGCATGTTTACTTTCTTGTGTCAAAAGTTGAGCAAATAACATTGAGTATTTTTAGAGATGTGCACTTGAATGTGGACATAGGTCAGATTTGCATTGCAGAATTTTGCTTTTGAATCCACATCGGTTTTTATAAAAACCGATGTCTAAATACTTGTTTTTAATATCGGTTTTTATAAAAACCGTTGTCTTTTCAACGCAAAATTTAAGACATCGGTTTTTATAAAAACCGATGTATAAAAACCGATGTCTAAACGTTTTTTTTTAATATCGGTTTTCTTAAAAACTGATGTCTTTTGAAACTGTAATTTTTAAGATATCAGTTTTTATGAAAACCGATGTCTAAAAGCTTTTTTAAAATCGGTTACCAAAAACCGATTTCTTTTAGTAATTTCTAGTGATGTCTTTTAACATTTTTGTAGTAGTGCCTCTCACAAGACAATGATCTAAGTGAAGTGCAAACATGATGCAAACACAATCAAATAGAGTATATAGATCAAGTACACTCTATGAAGAATTAGTTATTACAATACAAGCTCACAAACAAATGAAACTAATCCTTATGAAAATGTAAAAGGAAATCTAGAATATGCAATTCAATTCACATACAAATATATCTAGAAATCTAAACATGTCAATCGAAGCTAGAATAATAGATTTACAACAAAAAGGCACAAATCTAGCTTTGAAATCAATTGGACAAATCAACACTTGGAATCCACAACATATTCACTCAAAGAATAACTAAAATTAAACAATTGAAATCACAATCAAAATATTCTAGTTCTAGAACATGTGACCAAGAACCTAGAAATCAACAATTAGGAACAAACACAAATTTTTTAGATTCAAGTTCATGTTCATCAAAATTAGCTAGAAATATATTCAATTAAAAATCAACAAAGCTAATTTTGAAAATCACTCAAACAAGTCTAAAAATAAAATCCAAATCATCCTCAACACATTTCACATTCAAGTCAAGAGATTCAAGGAATTAATCACAAGAAAAGGGTAGAGAATATTATTTACATATAAAATGATGAATACTTAATGAAGATCAAAGAAAATCAAAAACTTTGGACTCCAATCAGCTCTCTAAACACATGGGACTTGTTCTCCTTTGAAAAACGAAAATTTTTGTTTTTAAATCACCAAAATCGGATCTAAAATGAGTAAGATATCATAAAAACAAAAACCCAAAAACTTATAAAAATTTCTGCACAAGATTCAATTTAAAATAAATAAATTAAGTATTATATAAATAAGTAAGAAATATCTTAGGGTTAATAGCACCAATGACACCTGAATTATAAGCGAAATCGCATGTTGCCCCATGAACTTTTTTTTTTTTTTTCCTAGCATTAAACCCCTTGAACTTTTATTTATTGGCAATAGCTGATGAAAGGAAAACGGACATCTAGGAAAAATTACACTTACACACCATGATTATATGCATAATTGCATTAAAACTAGAAAAATATAATAATAAAACACACACCCTTTGACCTGTTGACTAATGTCCAAAAAAAATAAAAAATAATTTTTATTAATATTAATAATTTTATAAAATAAATAATAATAATAATAATAATAATAATATTAATAAAATTTAAAAATAATAAGCATGATGATGATGATGATGATAATAATAATAATAATAATAATAATAAACTTTAAAAATAATAATATATAATAATAATTCATCATCATCATCATATATTATTATTTTTAAAGTTTATTATCATCATCATCATCATCATCATCATTATATATTATTATTTTTAAATTTTATTATTATTATTATTATATTATTATCATAATCATTATTATTATTATTATTATTATTATTATTATTATTATTATTATTATTATTATTATATATTATTATTTTAAAGTTTATTATTATTATTATTATTATTTATTTTTTAAAATTATTAATATTATTAATATTATTTTTATTTTTATTTTTTTGGACATTAGTCAACAGGTCAAAGGGTGTGTTTGTGTTATTATTATATTTTTCTAGTTTTAATGCAATTATGCATATAATTAAAGTGTGTAAATGTAATTTTCCCTAGACATCTGTTTCCCTTGTGTCAGCTATAAATGAAAGTTCATGGGGTTTGATGTCAGAAAAAAAAGTTCAGGGAAAAACATGCGATTTCACGTATAATTCTGGGGGCATTGGTGCTATTAACCCTTTATCTTATTAATAGGTCAAAAGATCCTTTTACCCTTGGTTGTTAAAAGTTCCATAATTACACCTAAACTCAAAGGTGTCCGTACAATTTGCCCTATTTTTGTTCTTATTTGTCATCTTCAATATATATATAGAAATTATTCAACTCTTCATTGAGTAGAATTTAACTAACAAATATTTCGCCCACTAGGGGAGTAGCTCAACTGGTAGACAGATGAGTTTGGGTCTTGGGTAAATGACTCCTAGATTAGCGGCTCGAATCTTATCAATAACGAAAGCTTTCAAGAAAATACCTGGTCTCAAATTAATTGATATTGTCAAAAAAAAAAAACTTACAAATATTTCAAAAAACAAAATTTAACTAACAAAAAGAAAACGAAAAAAAAAAATCATCCCTAATATAAAAATATAAAAAAGCTGAGGGATAAAACTGAAATAAAGAAAATAAAGCAGCATAAAAAGAAAATAAAAATAGATTTTTTTAAAATCGCCTACACACTCCAAATTTGATACCCACAAAACGGCAAACATTCGTCTATGGAAGAACAACAAGGAGGAGGAGAAACGGAGGAAGACGAAGAAGAAGGCGCCGCCACCACCGCCGCTGCCGCCACAACTACCTCCACCACAGCCACCCTAATGCCCCCACAAATATAATAAAAAAACAAAGAGCAGTCAACATATATCACACAATACAAATCACGTATAAAAAAAATAAAAGGTTAAATTAAATCAACCTTCTATTTTATTTTTATTTATTTTTTGGGGGATTTTTGTTTTTTCTTGCCAATGGGCAAGAAGAATCCCCTGTCGTTCCGGCATATGTGCTTGAGGCGCCGGACGAAGAATAAGTTGGATCCACCAACGCCGCCGCCGCCGCCGCCGCAGCCGATGGGTCAGTCGCCGAACACTGCTGCCGCTGGTGGGTCGGCGCCGGGGAAAGGGAAGAAGAAAGCGGGTGGTGCGAGGCTGTGGATGAGGTTCGACTTGACGGGAAGATCGGAGTTGGTGGAATGCGATAAGAGTACGATCATTGAGCGCGCAGGAATCCCGGCTAGGGATTTGCGAATTCTCGGTCCTGTCTTTTCTCACTCCTCCAATATTCTTGGTAAGGATTTTTTTTTTCGGATTTTTTTTTTACCATCTAGGTATTCGTAAAATTTGATTGGTGAATTGGGTTTTATTTGTTATGAGTAATTGTGCATTGACAAGTATTGAGAAGATATATTTGTAGTTGAGATTGAATTGATTGAGGCATTTTCTAGTGGTAGTGTAGCTTGTGTGGTTATTTATGTTGCTGGAATGTAGTTTGATCTTACTGTGGTTTTATTCAACAGTTTTGCTCCATTGTCATTTAGTTGAAGTCCATCTATTGTTTAAACATTTAAAGCAATTTCCTTAGAAGAGTCTTGTTCATTGTTCATTGATGGTAAAGAGATATGATGTGAATTTCATGCTAGAACTAAACCTTATGATGCGGCAGCCTGCAACTTTCTTTGTGTGTTTGCAATTGACATAGTAAATGTAGGAAGGGAATATTTTTGTAATTTGTGCAAGGAAATTCCTGTTAAGAACCCTTTTTTGGAGCTATTGATTTTTACAAGTCTTCAAACGTCCCTAAAATCTGTGGAATTTTAGTTTTCCTTTTGACTTCAAATTAACTAGCTAGTGGGAAGCACATAAAAGTATTTGGGAAGGATCTTAGTTTAAGAACTAGTAAAATCAGATGAAGCTGTCACCCCAATTAGACAGTAGACATGTTTGAGATGCTTTCTGGTTATCTTTTTAGATATACCTAATTGTGAGTTGATGTTAATTTAGCTGTTAGGATTACTGATGGCTAGCTTTTGGTGCATTTGTATTGATTGTCACAGTAGATGTCCTTTGCTATTTTGGGTGAAACTATAATGCAAAGTTGCAGCTGTGGTACCTTGTATAAGTGATAATATCAATGTCTTGCTTATTGGTATCAATTATGGTTTTAACGTTCATTTTGTTATGTGCCATTCTGCTAGCTCCTTTCGTCTAATTTTTCTTTGTGATAAGAAAAAGAGAGACTTTAATTTTTTCTTTTCCTTTTAGGAAAAAAATCATAGTCGCAGTTCTATGTTTCTGCTTTCCCATTTTTGCTGCTGCTTTTACTATTATTGCATTCATTGTGTATGGAGTGTTAGATTATGAATTTATGATGAGACCATGTATCCATGCCTTACCTTTGCAGCTAGGGAGAAGGCCATGGTTGTCAATTTGGAGTTCATAAAGGCTATTGTTACAGCTGAAGAAGTGTTGTTGCTTGATCCTCTTCGGCAAGAAGTTCTTCCATTTGTTGATCAGCTTAGGCAACAACTTCCTTATAAAAGCCCAGCTAACCTCCATGGAGCAGGACCTGCTGATGTACATGATAGTGAGATGCAAGTGTCCACAGGTGGACGCTGGTTACCTGTTCCAGAAGCTGCTGAAGGTTTGCAGTGTGAGCTTCCATTCGAGTTTCAGGTTCTGGAGATTGCATTAGAAGTTGTCTGCACATATTTGGACTCCAGTGTGGCTGACCTTGAGAGAGATGCTTACCCTGTGTTGGATGAACTGGCAAGAAATGTTAGCACCAAGAATCTTGAACATGTACGAAGTCTGAAAAGCAATCTTACCCGTTTGCTTGCACGTGTACAAAAGGTATCTGATGAATGTTATGTGTTTTTTGCCCAGTTTTTGTACTTCATTATCATACTCTTCTCTAGTTGAATGGTATATCAGAGTGACAATTAAAGTTGTAGCAAAGATTTTTTTTTTCTTTCACGGTCTCTTTTTAATGTTGATCACTGAAAAGGAATCTTGTAGAACTGTTGATAAAATAATGGAAAAGAATAGAGTATTACTACTTTATGCATTAAAGATTTCTACCATTTTTCTCTAGGAGAGAGTAACAATCTCATTAAATACCTAACTCAGGCTTTTGGATTTATGTTGCAAAGGCAACTCTGAGCATGCTTTCATTTGATTTAGGTGGAATAGCCTACGTAGATTAGGATATCTGTGTTCTACTTCCTAGCTATTGGTATCACATTTTTAGTATTCAATACTTTTACCCTTTTTGGATATTAGTTGAGTCATTATCAAAATCCATAAAGATAGCTAAACATGAAGAAGTTGTTTGTCCTGTCTTGGGAAAAGGATTTTGTTTTAAGGTAATATGTGATTCTGAAGTTTAGTTATTTAAGAGTAACGAGTCTTTTTGTATGTAGTGGCAGAACTATAATTTCTGCAGTTCTTGCGCGTGTGGATTGGAAAGTTATTTGAGGTCCTACTTCAGTCTTTCGTTGATTTAGGGTAATATAGCCGATTAAGATTGTTAATCTTTATCTTGGGAATCCTAAGGATAAGTGTAAGAAGTCTATATAATAAAGGCATTAATACCTATTGCTCTTTCTCTCCCATATTGTGCACTTTTTCTTATAATTCTGTTTCCTTTGCCCGTTTCTTCTTGAAACTGAGAACTCAAGTTACAGTTTGTGGTACTATTTATTAGTTCTAGGTATTGTTTACTGTTTACTATTGCTTTTCATGTCTTTAGTCAAAGTAATTTTTACTTACAATTTTTTTTTTCCTGTCTTCTCAAATTCTAAAAACCTAACTTGCTTCTTTTTTTCCTTGAGTAGACACTTTTTTTTTTTTACCCTATTTCCTAAACTGAATATAAAGAGTTTATGCCACTGTTTTGACATAGATTTCCTGTAGTGTCAATTGGGATCACTGTGCCCACAGCCCAGAAGGGATCATATAGAATTATGGGAGAGGAATACTCTCTTGGACATTGATATCATTGAAGCATAGAAGATTAATTCCATCTAGAACATTGATTTATGGTCTTTGTAATCTAGTCATCACATAGTAATAGATTTGCCTCAAAACTTGGAATATGATCAAGTCTTAACCTTTTTCTTGGATTTAATAATGTTTATATATAAGTTTTTTACCCCTTTCAAGTAAACTTTTTAATCATAAACTAGTTATCTTTACTGGACAGGATATATGAAATCATGTGAAAAGATACATGATTTAGAAAATGTGCTATGGAAGTTTTTTGTACTTGAAAAAGCATATGCCTTGTTAAATATGTCAATAGTAGAAGCAGCAACAACCATATGCTTGATTATTTGTGGTAAGCTCGTAGCTGTCTTATGTCAGGTGAGAGATGAAATCGAACATTTATTGGATGACAACGAAGATATGGCACATTTATATTTAACAAGGAAGAGGATCCATAATCAGCAATTAGAGGCGGGAGGTGATGGTTCAAATAGTTTTGCTATAGTACCTCATCTTCCCCGGCTTAGCTCTAAAAGGAGCGGAAGTTTGGTGAGCAGCTTTTTGGATGATAATGATGTAGAAGATTTGGAAATGTTGCTTGAAGCGTATTTTATGCAGCTGGATGGAACACGGAACAAGATATTGTCTGTGAGTGATTTTTCCTTCTTATAGCACAAGTTTTATTTCACTTGGTCACTTGAACTAGAATGTTGAAATTCTTTGTTCAATGAACGTGTTGTCGGTGCTTGCTTTTGTGCACAACTATTTAAAAATAAAATAATGTTTCAGAAGACAATATTTTTTACAGGTAGTCTTTGAATGGTATCAGTTTTATTTTATACTCATTTTGATTGAGAAGTTTATTTGCTGTATCAAATGTTGAATTTTGAAATGATTGGGATAGATTTAAACATCTTGGGAGTCTAATTTTGAGCTACTAGAACCTTTTGCCCTGTATATTGCTGAAGATGGTAGGTTACTTTCATCAAGAATTGGTTAGCTATTAACTTTGCGTATAACATTTACACTTGTCCATGGGGTCCTTGGCAGCTTTGGAAGTTCCAAAAAGTAGTCCCAGCATAAGTTCTTACCGGGGACCTGGTTTATATTTATTAAAAGGGGAAAAAGGAAAGAAATTGGGGATGGACAGGCCCAATGTTTGGTTGGTTGATTGTAGTTAACTTATTTAAAGCATCCATTCAGGCCATAGCCGAATTGAGCACTAAATCAAGTTACTTGGATCACATAATGGACAATCAAAAGCATTCTTATAGTTGAAATGGTTCAGGTGTCATTTGACAAGTATTAGAAAATGCTTCCAACAATCAACAGCCAAGATAGAGTCTGAGATGTGGGGGCATAAATGCCCTCTAAAAACTAATAGTAGTCTATACTGTAAACTTCAGTCTTCACGAGTATCTAATTCATCCCATGGAGTTAACTTTTTGTTTTTATAATTTTTGATTCACAGGTGCGTGAGTACATTGATGACACAGAAGACTATGTCAACATCCAACTTGACAACCAGCGTAATGAACTCATCCAGCTTCAGTTGACATTGACAATTGCATCGTTTGCTATAGCTTTCGAAACGTTGATAGCCGGGCTGTTTGGAATGAACATCCCTTGTACATTGTACAAAATTAATGGGATTTTTGAAATCTTTGTTGGGTCTATCACAGCAGCTAGTGTATTGCTCTTCCTGCTGGTTCTAGGATATGCAAGATGGAAGAAGCTGCTTGGTTCATAAGCCCTTTTCATTATCGAATATACCTGTGTTTTTTCATTGAGAGATCTACTGAATTGATTAATCTATAAATGAATCTCAATAATGTTACTTCAGATTTCAGAATACTTATTATTTTTCTTTTTAATTTTTTTCAGTTGTGAAGTTTAGATGGGTTTGACATAATTTGTTAATGTCTGATCAGTTTATGAAGTTTAGATGGGTTTTGAAGAATAGTCATCAAAACCAGACCAATGATCTGCTTGTGAAAGTGATACGTGAGGTCTCAAGTAGTCTAGGTTTGCTATCCTGTTGATAAATTGGCAGGCTTCAAAGTTTTCGTTTGGCAAAATGAAAAACTGGCCTCCAACCGGTCGAGTGTGATGCTGCCTCTTATTATTTTCAGAATCCTTACCCTCGTGAGTTTATTTCCTTATTATTCATTCATGTTTGTTCGGTAAAACATGAGATTGGATTAAATATAATAATATTTTAAAATTGAATAATAAATTATTGAAATATGTATTTGAAGAAAATAAATATTATAATTTATATATTGTTAAAGTAACAATATCCAAAAATATTTTTAAAATATATATTTATATTATTTTTAAATAAATTTAAACATTTTTCAATTTTATAATTTTTTTATTTAATAAAAAAAAATTTTTTAATAAATATGTGGGATTATAGTGGGCCAAACAAATTTAAATTCTTTAATCCGGTTGAGAGGAAATATGATTGAATTAATCTCGCTCCCTAATAATCAAATGAAAATTGAATAACAAATTATTGAAATAATTTTTTCGACAAAATAAATATTTTTAAATATATATTATTAAATTAATAATATTCAAAATTAATTTTAAATAAAATTACAAATTTATATTGATTTTCAATAAGTTTAAATTTTATAATTTATTTATTATTAAATTGTTTTTTAAAAAAAAAAAAAAAATAGTCATGTGAACAGAGGACTAATGCAAACCCACATATCGAACGACTAAAGCAAAAAATGTGGGTCCCATCAGATTGGACAAGCCAATCTGGTGATCTCTTATAACGTGGGATTGGACTGAGATTAGTCCAATCCCACAAAACAAACACACCCTAACTTTACTTAGGTGACAGATTGACTCTGCAACTTCCATGTTAACCAATTTTCGGCCTCAACATTTTTAATTTTTTGACTTGTAGGCGGCCTGGCCTAGCCCGGTATGAGGTGTGCCGGGCCCTTTAACAGGTCAGGCTGAAAAGGCCCGGTACAAGGCGTGTCAGGCTCCTTACAGGCCGGGCCGAAAAGGCTTGGCCTGTTAATGCCATAGTAGGTTTGGCTTGGTCTACCAACATGACCCCACTAGGTCAGGCCGTGACGGCTATTGGGCTCAGGCCAACAGGCCTTAACATGTCACATATTCTTTTTTTTTTTTTTTTTTTTTTTTTTTTTCAATTGTTTGTTACCTTTTTTAACAAAAAAAAAAAATTGTTTCTTTTCAATGTTTTTTTCAATTGTTTGTCCAACTTTTTTTTTTTCCTATTTTATTAATTTTTTGAGTTAATTTTTTTTTAATATTTTAAGTTAAAAAATTATTTATAATTTTAACTTATGTATTTTAATTTTAAGTTAAAATAAATTAAAGTTAAAAATTTATTTGAAGATAAAAATTTATTCTTATTTCTATTATTATAGTATAATGAGTAATGAAATAAAATGTAACAAATAGATTAAGTTATATTTATTTATTTACTAAAATCATTCAAAGAATAAATAAAGTCATAAAGATGTCAGAATTAAGAAAGAGCTGAATTTTGTTTACTTATTCACATTCAGTTTACATGATTTGTGATTACCTCGTTAAAAACCTTACCAAGAAAAACCCAAAAAGAAAAAGAAAGCATCAAGAAAAACTAAAAGACTCCCGGCCCATGCAATCATTGCCAACTAAAAAAAGAACAAAACGGTGGGCCGGAGAACCACCAAGAATCAACCTGAAGCTCTAAAGCATGCTTAGAAAGCACATCTGCAACATGATTCCTCTCCTTGGAAATATGGGAAACCTGAAAATCTATCTGCGAGATCTGGAAGATGCAACGTTGCAACGCTGCAACTCTTGACGAACCCTCCAAGGAACTATATCAGAACGAGAAAAAAAAAGATAAACCACATAAGAAGAGTCACTCTCAAGCCAGATTCGATGCCACCCATACTTCCAAGCAAATTAATGGCCAACGAGGCCGCCAAAAGTTCGACTTCAAACGCGAAAACCTGACCAAGAGGAATAGCAAAGCAACCTTTCACAAAAGGCTCTACAATTCCGAAAGATACCACCAACCCCCGAAGAGCTCATAACAGCACCATTTATATTTACTTTGATCCAACCAGAAGCTAGAGGCGACCAAACCACATTCTCTTTCATCGGGGCTTTAGAAAGGCGACCCCGAAGATCAAATTGCCGAAGAATCAAAAGGTTGTCCATACAATTACGCATATAACCAATCTCCAGGTGATTAGCCTCTGAAACTACACGCCAAACTAGAGAGATGACGAATCTAAAGTCCACCAACTTTCCTTCAAAGATCCACTGATTACGGGTAGTCCACACCCCCCCCCCCCCCCCCCCCCCCCCCCCAAAAAAAAAAAAAAAAAAAAAAATACTGCATGGATAGCCGCCTTCCATAAAATCCTAATATGCTCACTAAAGGAAACTGACATGGCCTACAAGAAGAAGGATTGCCAAGTTTCGGCAGAGACACGTAGTTGGAAAGCCAAAAAAAAAAAAAAAAAAAAAAAATCCTCCCAAAGAGCAACCGCCAAGGAACAATGAAGAAAAATGATCTACCGATTCACTACTAACCCTACAAATACTGTAATGAGAAGCCAACTAGAACCCAGACCTATAAAGGCGATCCATGATATATTTAAATACTTGTAAATTTATCATTGATTTATTATTAATTAAAAATATATAATATTGCATGATTAATGGTAGGCTCATTTAATTGGTTCTCCAATCCAGTGAGTCTACTACTAAACACGGGATAATGACCAAAATAATCCAATCATGTTCGGGTCTTGTGTACCAAACTTAGCCTAGGATAATATATATATTTTTTTTTTCATGAAAAGATAAAGATTTTTCATAAATCTAATCTTATGTATAAGATAAGATAATATGAGGTTGGTCTAGTGATATGCCCCTCACACCTACACCATGAAGTTGTGAATTCGAGTCATCTTCTCCAAACCCCGAATTATTACAATATTTCAAAAAATATAATTTATTTAAAATTGATAAAGAAAATCATAAATTAATAATGAGGCTTGATATCATTAGCTTTCTTTGTGTTTGTAGTTAATACAAACAAATTCATATGGTTTTGGAATTTATACATAAAAGTACTTGCATTTTGATCTAAAATCCATTAGAAAACTTTTATTGATTTCTGTTTAATTAAAAAAAAAAAAAAAAAAAAAAAACCTTCTTTACAAATGAGTTTTATTTTTTCATGAAATTTGGAATTACTAGTCAGATTTGTTTCTAGAGTTGCCCAAAATCGGAGTAAAATATTTACTCCAAAAACGGGGATGGGTCATGGGATGGGATTGGTTCCCCTTCACCATTTCCCTAATTTCCCCACCCCCAAAATGTTTTAATTATTATTTTTAAGTTATTAAATTATTTTAAATTAACTTTAATTATTTTAATTTTGATTGTTTTAATATATATATATATATATATATTAATATATATTTTACATTTTAAGTCATACACTCATAAGAGAACAAACAGAGAAAATGAGAAAAATGGGGAAAATGGAAAATAGGTCTCCCCCAAGATGCCCTTGCCGTATTTCCTCCAAATGGGGATGGGATGGGGGAACCTCACCTCACTCCCATTTCCCCCTTGACATCATTCAAAAGTTAACAAGAGGCCAATAAAATGTACATTTTAACAGGTTTAGCTACACTAGTGTTCCAACAACATCAAAGAGTCTTGTTTTTTCTAAGTTATTTTTAAAAATTAAATTAACTTTATTTTCTCTTTTCTTTGTAATAACAATCATACAATTATATTCTGATCATTTAATCCAATAACCTCACTGAAGTCTGAAGACTTTGAACCAACAACACGATAACGTTTACTTTTGAAATTGAAAATGTATGAGACGACTTGTGAATTGTGATGATGATGATAAAGTTTAGGCAAAGTTTGTGTAAGAGAGAGAGAGAGAGGATTGGAGTTGGTATATATTTGTATGAAAATGTGTTGTCTGTTTGTGCACTTTATGTGTAGGACTTGGTTGTTTCTTGAACACTTTATGTTCTCTCATATATATATATATATATATATACGGTCCCGATCTTATCAGGATGCACTGATATAACTTTATCAGGATATTGAATATGAGCCACTCATTTATAACAGTGATTTGACAAGTACATACATACCAAGTCAAAGTATGTAAAATGAGTGGCTCACATTCAATATCCTTATATAATTCTATCAGGATGCACTGATAGGATAATTTCCGTATATATATATATATATATAATCATTTTTCAACGGCTTGCAACCACATTTCCTTCACTTTACGTCTATTTAAATCAATTTCCAACTCACAACAATAGAATTTCCAACCATTACCAGATTTCCTCTTATATTCTCATTGACTCATTCTACAAACAACCCACCTTAACAAAATAAAAGAAAAAAAAAAAAAATCATACATGGACTTGATTAATTTATAAATGATTTGTAATGATTGCCAATAAAATTCTTAAGATAAATAAATTATTATTATAAAGATCTTTCATTAAAATCATGCTTTAAATATGTTCAAATCCCTATCATAATTGGTAACTTATAAAATAAATAAATTACCTTAATTAGATTAGATTATTTTTTTAATTGAAATATAATAGGAAATAATAATGTATAATCATACATATTTTTATGTAATATATCTATCTAAAACTTTTTAAAATAATTTTCTGCCTTCTAATAATATTTCTATTATTTCAATTAAACATTTTGAAAATAAAAAATGAATATTTTAAATTATTTAAATACACTTTTTATTTTAAAAAATATTCATTCCTAAAAAAAAAATAGGCCGCACATGTATTTAATTGTTGTAATAAACTAATAATATACTTTTTCAAAAAAATTAAATAAATAAAAAATTCTTCATTAATAAAAGTATATAATTGTGTACAAAATCCTTTTATGCTAAAAAAAGATAGTACAAAATCTTTTCTAATTTTTTAAAATAAAATAAAAAATAAGATTGGCTGGCATGGACAGCATTTGGATATTTTATAGGGTGTAAATGTTAAATTAAATAAAATATCGCAATAAATATTATAAGAAAAAAGAAAGAAAAGAAATAAATGATTTTATTTATTTATTTATTTCAGTTTTCGTTTTTTAGTAGTTTTCACTTTTCAATCAAAGCCCAAAACATACGAGAAGAGAGAGAGAGAGAGAGAGAGAGAGAGATTCTTCGTAAGGAAAACGAGAAACAGAACAAAAACGAAAGCAAACCCTAAGAGAGAGGAATCACGCCTTCGATTTCACATTGCTGTTTCGAGATCTCGGTTCTTCAATCCACACAGGTATGCCTTTTGTTCTTTTTTGTTTTCTTGAAACAGGAAAATTTTATTTTGTTTCCTGTTTTATTATTTTTGCTTTCAATTCTTCCTGTTCTATTTCTTCAAATTGAGATTCGATTCTTGTTCCATCGTGGCCTTTCACATTGTACATTGCCTTTTTTTTTTATATATATATATTTATTTTTTAGTTTCTATTTTGACATTTGGGGCTTTTGTTGTTTATTTTGTTGATTTGTATGCATCCTGATTTTATTCTGTTTGGTTGCCGAGAAAAATGTGAGGAAAAAAATTGGAATTAGAGGGTTTTTTTTTTGTTTTTTTTTTGTTTTTTTTGTTTTTATTATTCTTATTATTTTTTTTTTTCCTATGTGAGAAAATGAGGTAAAACAACAAGAGTAAAGGTTATTTTATTTATTTATTTATGATATAGAAGATTTTATTTGATTTACTTTTTTTGGTTGGGTGTTATTAGTAAGTGTTGTAGAAGTCGCGTCATGTTGACTGGAGAAGGGTAGACTTGAAACTCTCTGTAGTTTGGTTTTGTTTTTGATATCCGGATAAGTTTTTGTCCTTTGAATATACTTGAAACGTCTAAATGAGAAATTTCCTTTGTGTAACATGAGTTCTATGGGTTAGTCCTATGCATTAAGGAATTTGCAGAGGTGGGTCCTATTGATAGTGCATGAAATTTTTAATGGTTCAGATCTCATCCTTTGATCATAGGTTGGAAGAGAAGAAAGAGTGACTGAAGCCTAATTCAACGACTCTGGATTATGTTTTCTTTGTCTGTTTCATGAAAGTTTTATTGGTAAATTATTAACTTTACGGCTTGCACAGGGATTGGTTGCACTTTGGCTATGGCAAATTCTAAGAGCTCATCAAACTTTAGAAATGCAATGTTCGCTGGAAAGCACTCCTTACTTCCTCCAAAAAGTCCTTTTCCTAGTGTTTCCGCTTATGCTGACTATGCCCCTACTGGTTTGCTTGGACCAAAAGCTGTTCCGAAGCCCAGAGAGGGAAATACACACCATCAGCGTACTTCCTCTGAGAGCTTTCTACCGGAGGAGCAACCTTCTTGGCTTGACGATCTCCTTAATGAGCCAGAGACACCTGTACGCAGAGGTGGTCATCGGCGTTCATCAAGTGACTCGTTTGCGTACATTGATGTAATTAGTGCTAATAACATAGAATATGCAGCTCCAGATGAGTACAGATATAAAAATTTGGTTTCTATGCCTTCTTGGGCATCTCAAGAATTTGATTATCTCAAGGATGTTCGGCATGCCCCGTATTATGCTGAAGCTAACTCAGCAAAGCCGAAGAATAGGGCATGGGAATCACCTGTGAATGCTTTGACTCATCACAGTAGCCTTCCATCTGCCAGAGAGAATGCTGTTATGCAGAATGCGGGATCAACAAGTGCAACACAAGAAGCTGATGGTCGTCCATCTACAGCAGGTGAAAAGCTAGAGACAGCTGAAGCTGATCTTCATGATCCAAAATTGTCTTCTGAGAAAAAGGACAATTCTCATGCTAAGACTTCTGCATCCGAGACTGACACAAAACGTGCCAAACAGTATGTGGTTTATTTTTTCTGTTTCTGTTTTATAGGTTCATGATACTGCTTTGCACTGATTCAACTTTTGATGGCAACTCTTTTGGAGATCTGGATTTCCCTTTGCTGTAGGATGCTTGATGATTCTCAGTAGCAATGTATCTTGAATAATGCATCTAATGCAAACTTATAATTACTTATTATCTATTGCCTATTTTATGGTCAGGATCTTCTTATGTATTGACCTTGGCATAATGTGTTTTTTGTGTGAATCATCTTTCTGCTTGTTACTTGAATGCAACAAGCATTTTTTTAGAGGTTTAAGGATAAAGGCAAGTAGTCAAGCAGAAGAAAAGAGCTTAAAATGTTGAACTATAACTCAAAGATGTTCTAGACCTTTTTTTTTCCTTCATAATTGTAAGATGATATATAGTGATTCAAAGGTAACTTGTTTACCTTCCTATACAATTTTACTAGGAACAGGGTGGGAGGAGGTTGTAAGAAGTACTTTTCCTTTAGACTAAAGGTAGATGGTTCCTATCTTGGTTGAAATTAACAAAGATGAGGCAGGGTCTAGTCTGTGACTAAGAATCAGTGTAAAAATATAACTACATTACCCAATCTATTCTTATTCACATTGTTAACAGAGGTGCAGTCTCCAATACTAGACCTAGTGAGAACTCCTACTAGTCATAGACAAAATTAATGTAAATTTTATTGTTATGGAAAGGAGTTTTGTATCTAGAGGCTAGACTAAGTATCAAGAGTTGCTTTTCTTTGTTTGCACTTTGCACCATCAGAGAAAAACCGAAATGAGAAGGATTGGAGTAAGAACTTAAGCATGTTAGATTAGGCTGGTTGTAGTTCAAAAGTATTCCTCAAAGATGTTGTGGCCGGAATCTTAATTACCCTTATTAGTTATTAATTGTTATTGATATGACATTGCCACATTGGTACATTACTTTATCATATTGCTGAAGGTGATTTGGCTGGAATTTCAACAGTGAGTTGCATTTGAAATATGGACATAGTTAATAACTAGGAATGTCAAATTGCTAAATGTGATATGCTTGAAAATTTGTGTTGCTATATGTGATATGCCTGAAAATTTTGACTACATTTATTAACTATGAAACACTCACAAGCTGATATACATATGAACTATAGGTATGTTACTATGCCTCATTATCATATAACATGATAACTATTAAATATCTACCTTATGCTGAAGATGCATGCTGTTATTTATTTATCTACATTATTAACTGTGTAATGTTCATATGATATGCATACAAATATGGACATGTTATGGCATAATCACTATTGCAAGTTAGAAAATTTGACAGATAGGGTAAGGACATGACAATGAACTAATACATAAACCTTTGTATGCGTGATTTTATTAAATAGTGATTAATTCTATGTAATTGTAACGCTGTCATTTGATCGAAGAAGCAACTTAAGAGTTAATAGATCTTATAGTATATGTAATGATCATACTAGACTGTTCAGTTGTTGATTTTCATTGAAGTATTCATAAGTGCTCTAAGGAATGTTCTGTTCATGGTAATTTGGTGTTTTAACTTTCAACGGCCTTTTGACAAATGAAATTTGCACCTCTTTTTTTAATTTTTATTTTTTTTGCTTGATTATTGCTAGTTGTTTTTGCTTTAGAAGATTGCTTGAGCCATGCATCTTCTTATGATGTCACATTTTTCTGAAGTATCATATACTAGGTTGAATAAGTTTGTATTAACAGCAAGATGGATTTGCTATTTAGTTCTCATGAATGAAATCTGTCACCCAAATGATTACATTTGGTGTTTCCTATGAAAAAGATAGTAATAATTGTGGTTGGTGTTTCATATAAAATGATTTTTTTTTTTGTGGTTACAAAACCAAATTGAATTCTTTGCAGTTGTGAGAATCTTTAGATTTCTCCATGCTGACTTGCCGAATGTGGATTTTATTAAATACTTGCGTGATTATATTACATTAATATACAAAACCAAAAGAATGGTTTACCAGGCTGATGTGGAATTAGAGATTTTTTTATCTCCTTTTCTAAATAGGGATTTTAGGCAATATATGTGATAATATAATCTGGTTGTTTATTACCACAGACAATTTGCTCAACGTTCAAGGGTTCGGAAACTTCAATACATAGCTGAGCTGGAAAGAAACGTGCAAGCTTTACAGGTAAGTATCAGCAGAAGCTGAAACACTGTAACTTTGAAATTGTTGTGCAATTGAAAAATGTGGAGCACGTGTTCTAAAAGCTTCTAATGTTATAAATTTGTGCTGTTGTACAGGCAGAGGGGTCTGGATTTTCAGCTGAGCTTGAATTTCTTAACCAGCAGAATCTTATTCTGAGCATGGAGAATAAAGCCCTGAAGCAACGTTTAGAAAGTTTAGCTCAGGAGCAGCTTATAAAATGCTGTAAGTTTTTGAGCTTTGGGTTTGAGGTCTTCATAAATTATCCTTCTATTTGCTTCAAATGTTGCTTAGATGCTTGATCGATCTTATAGTTGAGAGTAGCTCTCTAAGGAGTTGGTTGGATTAGTTATTTTATGCTATAGATATTTATGTTGATACAAAGTGATAAAAAAACGTTAATGGGATTCACAACTGCAAATATAAAGTATGCTTGGCGTGATAAACAAATACAGCTTGAATGATTGAACAACTTAATAGCTATTTGTTCAAGTCTATATTGAAATGACTAGGAAGAAGTAAGAAAAGGTGAGGATGTTGAAGCTTAGGATCCTAATTTTTGCCATTCTTACCTTTCTGGCTAAGGTAGCTGGAATCTTCAGGAGTTTTTACCTGATATAGCAGCAGAAATTCGAGATTATCAGATTTCTGAAAGCCAAAATACAATTTTGTTGAAATTTTGCAGTTTTGATAAAGTTCTCCAATTAGGCTGTTTCAATTTTGTTGAAATTTTTCAGTTTTGATAAAGTTCTCCGGTTAGGCTTTCTGTACTAGCATCTCATGCCATCATGAGTGCTGAATGGTATTATCTTGCCCTCTGTTGAAAGATCTGTTGAGTTGGCTTTAGAAACACAAATGATTTTGCATACCATGTATTTGAGTTTGCTGTACAATAACTAGGGATAGATTTTGGGTGTCTTTTATCTAGCTAAGTTTGTTTCTTGAAGTATCATTGTAAACACTGGCCGATAATTGTTAAGTTTTCTGGCTTGGTCATGATGTGATTTGGCAGACCATTGAAGTTTTGAGATCGTTTCTTGCATGCAATGCTCAAAGCATAAACATTGAAAATAAATGTGTACTTTCTTTGATAGTCATACTGTATGCCTTTTCTTGGAAATCGCATTCAACAATCTACTGTTTGACTTTCTGGACTCCAAACCTAGTTATATTAAGTTATAATTTAATGATGTCCTTGTTATGAATGGTAATTTATTTCTTAAAATCTTACTTTGGAGGAGGTTAACTTATGCAAGGACTTTTTCAGTGGAGCAGGAAGTATTGGAGAGGGAGATTGGAAGGCTACGGGCATTGTACGGCCAGCAGCAACACCATCATCAACACCAACAACATAAAGCACCATCTTCTAGTCATCGGCGCAATAACAGCAGAGACCTTGATTCCCAGTTTGCAAACCTTTCCTTGAAACATAAGGATGCCAGTTCTGGCCATGATTCTGTGACTGGTCCTCTCCGCATTTAGATAGATGAATTTAGCTAGAGCTGTGTTGTGCCACTACTTTTCCACGACTGGCACTGTCACATTGACCTTAATTGTTGTTTCCCCTGTGCAGGATAAAGCCGAGCACTTCCAAGTCTCGGTACCCTCTTCTCTGTGATTTGCTCATTTAGTTATTCCGCTGTTTCCTTCCCCCATTCCCTTTGATAAGTTATTATTTTCTTGTGCACCTGGTAGTCGTTGCCCGAAAACTATATTTCGAGCCAATGACTCACCGGAGGTGGTAACGTAAAAACGGCCTGTGCTGTATGTACTAGTCAGAAAATTTGTATGCTACAAGCCTACAAGTGTTGTTACATTTAGAATTATCCACCTGGTGGCTTTCAACCAAGTGCATAGGTCTTTTAAGGATATTAATGTGCATTATCAATGATGCAAAATTGTTTTCTCGGAACATTTGTTATATGAAATCCATGTTTTCTTTGGGTTTTATTTGTTCGGATGAGAAGATTGATTTAATGCACATTTGGATTGACTAATGTATTAAGCTTCAGTTTTGATTTTATTGAACAAGCAAGCAGTGTCTCATAAACATTCAAAATTTCCTCTAAATATTTCACAAGAACAGTTTAAGAAACAACAAGGAGAAGATAAGGGTGATGAAAGTTGGAGTTGATGCAGCAGTAGTGTTGGGGAGTGATCAGGAGGTGGCATCACACATTCATCTCCATTGAACATAATTCTTCTGGGAAAAGCCCATCCATCACTGAAAGTGAATATCCCTTCTTCATCTTTGTGGAATAATATTTCTGTTTGTGCATTTCCACCACCCTCACCAGCTTGGAGTAACACGTCATTGAAGTACTGAATGTCATGAGAAATTATTCTCAATGGAACATGGTGGTGCTTCACCCTAACATGCACAGTATCCAACAAGTTTTCAGCTTCAATTACAAGCCACTTGGCCAATGTGGTTCGAGCAGATGCTTTTGTTGCAACAATTCTTGTTCTGTTGAGTGTAAGATCGATAATGACAGGCCTCTTTTCGCAACAATGAGGGACTGTGGCTTTGAAGGCAGAGCAGTTGCCTTGTTCTGTAGCTTCGGCTCCCCACATGCCCAACTTATTCTCCAACAGGGCTCATCGATATGTCTATAGCTTTGGAAGTTTAATATAGACACTGTCAACTGTAAAACCCCAATTGATCTAATTCAATATTTTTGGAATTAAAAAGATTTTCAATCTAACGGTTTATAAAAATCAAAAATTAAAAAATTAAAAAGAAATTAAAAATTCAACCTAAGATGGATCGAACTTTGTGGAGGACCCACCAAAAGCCTTCCAAAGCCAAATCATGCAATAGATAATACACAGGTTTTCTGTCAAAACAAAAACAAACAAAAAAACATACTTCCAAACTCCAACTGACACAATTAATCTCTTTCTTCCAAACTATAGTTTTTATTTATTTATTTTATAACTTCAAATTATTCCAAAATATAATTATAATAAGAACAAAACGTTCCTCTTATCTTCTCTGCCCTAATTGATTACTATTCTTTATCGATCAATATCAGTTCTTATAATCCCAAAAATAAATGAAAAAAGTAAGCTGATCAATATTTTTTATTTTTTTTTATTTTATTGACATAGGAACATGAACAGTTTCAATTTAACAACAGAAGAGAAGAGGAAATAAGAAATGTAAAAATTGTGAAAAATAAAAGGAGAATTATATTTGTTGACACAATATTTGTATACATACATCATTTTTAGCCCCATTCGATTGTAGAAGATCCCATTTGATAGTTATGTTGGAATGAGGATCCAATGGATCATACCCATCTGCATATCACCAAATTTTCCCCAACTAATTTTTTTAAAAAAATTTTTTATGTCGAAAATAATTAAAAAATAATCAACAATTCAAAACAAAAGATTATTAAAATAAAAAAGACAAGAAGGTGATAAAGAACCGATGAAAGAGAAGAAGAAGATAAAAATCAGAACTGCACCCATCAATCAATCACTTTGATCCGAAACAAAAATGGGTTCGTGATTTTCAATCCAATTCAACTTGATAAACCCTACTAAATACAAGATATTAAATTAGGTGTAAAACTTTAAAAAAAAAAGAAAGAAAAGAAGTAATTAACTTTTTATTTTATTTATTTATTTATTTATTTATTTTTAATACCAAGTTGTTTGCGACTTCTATAAAAGTGATCAAATTGGTCCTTACATTTTTTCCAAATGCCAAATTAGTCCATCTCTTTTTAGAAGTGACCAAATTGGTTTCTCTAATGATTTAATGGTGTTTAATATAACAGTTAACTTTAACAATTTTAGTTAAAGTATGTAAATACCCTTTATTTGTCATATTATAGCTAAGTTATTTTGTCTTTTGTATATTAAATTTATCATTATAATTACAACAAAATCTAAAATTTTTATTAATGAAACACCATTTGTACCTTTTTTAAATAAAATTTTATAAAAAAAGCTAAAAATATTTTAATAAGATAATGTCAATTATACCCTTAGTTACCATTCGTTCCCAATTTAGTCTTTTACCATATATATATATATATATATATATATATATATATTTGTTAATATTATACAAGCACTGTTGTCAAAATTATTTAAAAATCAAAACCTACAAATAAAATAAACAAAAATATACATTGTGTTAAAAAAAATTGTGCATGTGTCATTATTATATTGTTTAGCAGTAAAATACAATTTTATCCCTACACAGTTTAAGTTGACTAACGAAACTTAGTTAGAAGGATTAATTTGGTACTTGGAAAAAATGTAAGAACCAATTTGGTTACTTTTGTAAAAGTCACAAACAACTTGAATTTTTTTAAAAAAAAAAGTCCATGACCTAATTGGTAATTACCTAAAAAAAAATACACATCACAAAATAGTGGGGTTCAAAAATTAAATGGCACTCTTTGGAGTTGGTTTTTCAAGACTATCACCATTTTAATAACTTATGTTTAAAAGACACCTATTATGGTGAACGGACAAAAATGCCCCCAAAAGTATTTCCACGTCAGCTATTTTGAAAACTTATGTTTCATTTTTAGTTTGAGTTGAGAATAAATATACAGAGCTTTAACTTCCATGTTAGAGAGAGAGTAGATCTCAGACAAAGAGAAAAGTTAAAATAAAAAGATAATAAAAAAAATGTATAAAGTAAGGGTATTTTTGAAAATCATTTACTTTAGTACCTTTTAAACATAAATTATTAAAGTGGTGATAATCTTTGAAACATGAGTTCAAAAAAGTGACAAAACCTCCCCTATTTCCATCAAAACGGTGGCTTTGTGTACTCTTCAAATCTCTCTATCTTGTTACAGCAGTGTGCATATAGAATAAAGAGAGAGAATTTTACTTTTTTTTTTTTCTTAATTATTTACTGACACGTGATAAAGTAATTAAACCCAAACTTTTACTTTTACATTGGATCTGTGGGACGGGCCAATTACTTATTATTATTCCCAATTTTTTTCTTTTTTTTTTCGAAAATAAATTTCCACTTCTTCGTCAGACATTCTTCTCTCAAAAAATTCCATTAACTTCTCTTCCTTCTCAATCCTAAAGATTAAAAAGATTTCAATGGTAACTTTTCTTTCTTTTTATTTTTTTCTTTCTTTCCGGATAATATAATATTTGATTTATATATATATATATTTTTCTTTTGGTGAAAGATTTATGTCTTCAATTTCAAAAAAAAGAAGAAAAGAAATATTTATATCTTTTAAATCCAGAGGACACCAAACACCAAATCTTCAGTTCGAAACACAAACAATTTACTACTTATTCATTCTCAACCAACATCTCAGGCTAGTTTATATTTCATTTTTCTCTTTTTCCATGATCAGATAAAGTTGAGATGTGAGAGCAAGAGGGAAAAAAAAACAAACTGTTAAATCTCATTAAATAAATCTTTTTTAACTTTTGAGTGACAAAACGACAAAAGTTGGCGATAAGTTGTACGCGCTTGCGCGTTAGATTGCTAACATCTTTTCCAGGCCACGCGCCTCCATTCTTAGTGCCTTTTCTTTCTTTTTGCGATGGCTGGAATTTTTCACTTCTCAGCGCAACCAGATGATCAGAATAATGAGGAGAAACAGGAGAAGCCTCCTGACCCCAACGTCAGTTCGAAACGTGCTCGATCGAATGATGAAGGAGGAAGTAACAGCCTGAGGAAATCTGTGGGAGAGAGTTTCAAATCGAAACTTCTTAGTGCCTCAAACCCAGATCAGTGGCAGGGGTTTAGCTCTGGAAGAGGAAAATTGAAGATCTCAGAAGGCGATATCACGATTTCAGAGGGTTCGAATGGGTCTACCATGAAGATGTCCGAAGATCTGAAAAATCAATTGTGTAAACCCTAGTCTAGTGCACTGATTTTGAAAGTTATGGGGAGGAATCATACCCTAAATTTTATGCAAGCAAAACTTAGGCAGAAATGGCAACTTATTGGCCACTGGCAACTCACAGATTTGGAGGAGGGCTATTTCGTGGTAAGATTCCAGATGCTTGCTGATTTAGAATATGTGTTGACTGAAGGTCCTTGGGTAATTTCAAACCAGTATCTAGTAGTGCAAAAATGGAGGCCCAATTTTATCCATGGAGAAGATGCTATACAGAAAATGCCAGTTTGGGTAAGGCTTTCTAAATTGCCTATGGAGTGGATTGAAGTTGATTTACTGAGATACATTGGAGGAATGTTAGGTAATACAATTAAAGTTGACCCAATCACTGAATCTCAAGCTAGAGGAAGATTTGCAAGGATATGTATTGAAATCGACATCACAAAACCTTTACAGAGTTCTTTAAATGTGGAGGACCGGGCTGTGATGGTTGAATATGAGAGTTTGGGACTGTTCTGTTTCAAATGTGGGAAAGTGGGACATTATAAGGACTCATGTCGGGAGGGTTTAGTTTCACAAAATGTGCAACCTAAGAGTGATGAGCAGGAGATGAGTGTGGGCAACAATGTTAAAGATCCCTATGGTCCATGGATGCAGGTCACTTATGGTAGAAATGGTAGAAATTCGGTTTCAGGTACTGGTGGGAAACTTGGCAACTTTCAGAATCAAGGACTGGGTAATGGGAGTGGTATGAAACAGGGTATGAAGCAGGGTAATGGGACTGGTATGAAACTTGGTAATGGGCAGATTGGAGCTGTTATGACTGGTCCAAATGAAGGGAACAATATGGCCATGAGCAAGGGGGCTGGGGGAGCTGATAAGAAGAAAGTTGTTAACAATGCTAAGAGTGGTTCTCGGTTCTCTGTTCTGAATGAGGAGTCAATGGAGGTTATAACTGAGAAGCCTAGACAAAATGTTACCAGTAGTCAAGGGAAGAACCTTTCTAAGAAAGTTTTATCAGAAATTTCTAATAGGAAACTCCCTAATAAGAGTCTGGTGAGTGAACCGTCCAGCAGCTATTTGGTTGATAATAATGGCAACAAAAGTTATCTGCACATTCCTTTGAAAGAAAATTCTTGTGAGTTGACTTCTAAAAAATTTGTTAAGGGGCAAAAAAAA
The DNA here is from genome assembly GCA_030490815.1 of Acer saccharum. NCBI lineage: Eukaryota > Viridiplantae > Streptophyta > Magnoliopsida > Sapindales > Sapindaceae > Acer > Acer saccharum. Next base: position 10,289,541 of record CM059874.1, read on the forward strand.
GGCTGGCAGGTTTTACCTAATATTATCACTCAGGATACTGAGGAGGACATTGAGGATTCTGTGGTGCTTCAATCCCTTCATACTGAGATAATGGATTTAGAAAATGCGTCTAGTAAGGAAGGGATTAAGGACGGTGTTGTTCCGCCTGTTGTTGATAGAGTGATTTTGGCTGAAGCTACTAATATTGAAGAGGTTGCCTCCAAGCTTAAGGAGGCAATGGACATTGCTTTATAGGTTTGTCTGGTTGGTTTGGTCCCTATTTTCTCGTTTCGATGTTTTGTTCTTGGAACGTGAGAGGAGCTGGTAAAAAGGGGTTTAGTAAAGTTGTTACTGACCTCAGAAGAGTGTACCATTTTGATGTTATTGCTATTCTAGAACCTAGAATTGGCGGTTCTAAAGCTGCCAGGGTGATAGATAGATTGGGTTTTGCTAATAAACACATTGTGGAAGCTTCAGGATTCTCAGGGGGTATTTGGTTACTTTGGGATGACAGTAGAGTTAAACTTCGGGTGGTGGCTAAGTCCAAATATACTATCACTGCCATTATTGCTGAAGGCTCTAGTTTCTGGGTGATCACTGTTGTGTATGCTAATCCAAACCCTATGTTAAGAAGACAACTATGGGGTTATCTTAGTGCTGTGAAAAGATGTTTTAAGGGTCCTTGGTTGGTTATAGGTGACTTTAATGAGATTACCAATTGTGAAGAAAAACGTGGTGGTAGGTATGGGTATACTAATACTGGTTTTGTGGATTGGATTAATGAGAATAAGTTGGTTGATTTGGGTTTTATTGGCCAGAGATTTACTTGGGTGGCTAGGAGAGGGTTAAGAGAGGATATTTGGGAAAGATTAGACAGAGCTATCTGCTCTATGGAGTGGAGACTGATGTTTGAGGAGGGCCACCTTAGACACCTTCCTCGTGTTTCGTCGGACCATTGCCCCATTCTTCTGAACCTTGATAGTGTGCATATTCCGCGTAACCATCTCAAACCATTTAGGTTCCAAGCTATATGGTTGAAGCATGTCAATTTCACTAGTGTGGTGAAACAGTTATGGGAGTCTTGTTATGTGAATTTTGTAAGTAAGATTGAGGCCTTGACCAACCGGTTGAAGGAGTGGAACAATGATTCTTTTGGGTGCATTTTTAAGGAAAAGAGAAGATTATTTGCGAGATTGCAAGGTATCCAAAGAAGTTTAGGGGAAAGGTATAATTATGGGTTGATTAAGCTAGAGGCTAAGTTGCAAGAAGACTTTAATCGTATTTGTGAGCAAGAAGAGACCTTTTGGTTACAAAAATCTAGGTGTTCTTGGTTGGCTGAAGGTGACAAAAACACAAAATTTTTCCACCTTGCCACTATGATTAGAAGACGGTTTAATAAGTTGGAGGGGCTTAAGGATACCGATGGAAGTTGGAAGAGTGATAAAGATGAGATGAAGAAAATAGCCATTGACTACTTTTGTAAATTGTTTTCTTTTCGGATTCATAATGGTAATTATGAGGGTTTACCTCGGTTTTTCCCTGTGTTGGAAGACAATGAGGCAAGTAATTTGTGTAGAGTTATCAGTGATGAGGAGGTCAAGGAAAGCATTTTTAGTATTGGAGGCCTTAAAGCTCCTGGGCCTGATGGTATTCCTGCAGCTTTTTATCACAATCAGTGGGAAGTTTGTGGTAAGGAACTGGTAGGTGTTGTGAGGGAGAGTTTTAGGGTTGGTTCCTTTCCTGCAGAGTTGAATCAGACTCTTATTACATTAGTTCCTAAAGTCCCTAGCCCCCTTGATATGTCTCAGATTAGACCCATTAGCCTTTGTAATACCACTTACAAAGCCATTAGCAAAATTATCGTTCAAAGGCTTAGGAGTTTGTTGCCTAAACTGATTAGTCCCAACCAAGTGGCTTTTATTCCAGGGCGCCATATCCAAGACAACATTGTGGTGGCACAAGAGGCGTTTCATAAATTCAAATCTATGAAAGGAAAAAAGGGATATGTGGCTTGGAAAATCGACCTAGCTAAGGCTTATGATAGAATTCAATGGAGCTTCATTAGGCAGGTGATCTCTGAAGTTGGCATTGAAGGTTCCTTTAGGGATCTCATCATGTGGTGTATCACTAGTGTGAACTACAGAGTTGTCCTGAATGGGGAGGTTTCTGATCAGTTTTCTCCTGGTTGCGGTATCCGACAAGGGGACCCTTTATCGCCGTATTTATTTGTCCTATGTATGGAAAAACTGTCGCACTTAATCTTTGAAAGGCGTAATCTTGGTACTTGGAAAAGTATTAAGATTTCCAGGGGTGGTCCGGAAATATCTCATCTATTTTTTACGGATGATTTGATTTTATTTGGTCAAGCCTCTATCAGCCAAGCCAAGACTATGAAGGAATGCCTAGATATTTTCTGTGATTACTCGGGGCAACAAGTCAGTTACCCTAAATCCAGAGTGTTGTGCTCTACTAATGTCAAAGAGAGGGATGCTAAGTTGATTGCTGAGGTGTGTGATTCTCCTATCACCAAAGATCTTGGTAAGTATTTAGGGGTTCCTCTTATTCATGGTAGAGTAAGGGTTAGAACTTATTGGGATATTGTTGAAAGGACTCAAAAGAGATTAGCGGCTTGGAAGATGGATTCTCTTTCGCTTGCGGGTAGAGTTACCCTCATTAAGGCTGTCACTTCGGCTCTCCCAATTTATGCTATGCAAACGGTCAAATTCCCTTCTGAAATGTGTTATAAGCTTGACAAGATTAACCGTGATTTTCTTTGGGGTCATTCTTCAAAAGCTGTGGTCCACCTTGTCAAATGGGATACAGTTTGTCTCCCAAAAAATAAAGGTGGTCTTGGTATCAAGAAGACCAAGGAAATGAATCAAGCGCTCCTAGCCAAGGCAGGGTGGCGGATCCTACAGAATGAGGATGGTATTTGGTGCCAAATTTGAAGCACAAGTATTTGAAGGGTAGTAGTCTCACTGATCCTAAGCTTAATGAGAATAAGGTGTGTTCAAGCACATGGAAAGCTATGTCGTGTGGTGCTAAACTCATTGCTAAGGGTCTCAAATGGAGAGTTGGTGATGGTAGTCTCATTAACTTTTGGGTTGATGATAGGGTCCCAGGGTGTGGTAGGCTTAAAGATCTTGCTAGCATTAGAATTGAGGACATTGATTTGAAGCAGTATGTTAGTGACTTTCTGTCTAATGGTGAATGGAATGTTGCAGGTCTTGCTGCGGTTCTTCCTTGTAACATTGTGCATAGAATCCTTAGCATTCATGCTGGCAAAACCCATAGTGGCTTTGATAAGGAAGTCTGGGGATGGGATAAGTCTGGAAATTTCTCTGTCAAGTCGGCTTACTTGGGTGCTAGTGAGGATGTGAGTCAGGTTCTATGGTCTTGGAGGTTCATTTGGAAGCTGAAAATCCCCCCCAAAATCCTCTACTTCATTTGGACGTTGGTGCATGAGAGGATTCTCACGAATCATCATAGAACTGTGCGTGGTATGTCTAATGATCCCTTTTGTCCTAGATGTAATGTTGGTATAGAATCTATTGATCATCTGTTACGGGGTTGTAGAGATGCTAAGTTTATATGGGAAAATGTTTCGGCTGGCAGTACCTCTTCTAGTGCTTATAGAGGTGATCTGGTGAGTTGGCTTGAAGGTAACTTGCAATGTGGTGTCTTGTCTGTTGACAAGATTCCCAATTACCTTTATTTTGCTTGTGTGTTGTGGTATTTGTGGAAATGGAGATGCAATAAGGTTTTTGATGTTAATTTTTCCATTCCTCAATCTCCTAACTTGATCATTAAGTTGTTTGCGAAGAGTTGGTTGGAAGCTAATACTACTGTCAGTAACAAAGTTGCTGTCATGCATCAAATTGCTTGGGTGGAACCTGCAGAAAATTGGGTGAAGCTGAACATTGATGGCAGTAGGAATCCGATTTCGGGCATCATTACAGCTGGTGGTGTTTTGAGGAATCAGTGGAAGGATTGGCTAAAGGGATTTGCTATGAAGATTGGTGTGGGGAGTGTTATTGAAGCTGAATTATGGGGTTTGTATGAAGGATTACAGTTGGCGTGGAGTTTTGGGTGTAGGAAAGTTTGTGTAGAAACTGATTCCCTCACCACTGTCCAATTGATGTGTTCTGGTACCATGTCTAACCATCCTCTGCTGAGCCTCATTCAGAGTTGTAAAAATTTGGTGAATGCTGATTGGATTTGTACTATCAATCACATCTATAGAGAAGGTAACAACCTTGCGGATGGTCTTGCTCATATGGGGCATGGTTTGAACTTTGGCATTGTCTTCTATGAAGAACCTCCGCTAGAGACTAGGGACATCTTTAATGCTGATTTTAGTAGCTTAGTTAGTTTTAGACAGGGATTTGTTTCCTCTGCTCTGTAGTTCCTTTCTTGTTCTGGGCGTGGCCCTCCTTTGTACCAAAAAAAAAAAAAAAAAAACAAACTGAAAGTAGAACAAGATACAAATTTGGAAGAAAGTGAATATCAGAAACTGGAAACAAAATAATAAATTATTTGGAAGAGATAGTTGTGGCGTGTGTTGTGAAGAAACAAAAAAATTGAGAAGATTCGAGAATGATGGATGGCCAAAAGAAAGGTAATTATATACTGGGGTTTTAATTAAATTTTATTTATTTATTTTTAGTTTGCCACGTGTCAGTAAATAATTGGGAAAAGAAAAAATAAAATTTGGTTTTTATAGCTATGTCATGTGTCACACTTTCATTGGGTTTGTCTCACCACCAGTGTGATGGACCCATGTACTCATCAAAATGATGTGGCAGGTGGTTAATGTGCAGTGCCGACCCTAGGTTTTTAGAGGCCAGATACAATTTTTAAAATGTGCCCCTTTGTTCAATTCCGTATGAAAAACATATAGAATCCCATGTTTGATAATTTATATGTAGGGAAAATTGCACTAACATACCTTGAATAATTTTATATTTAGAGACTTTGAGATTTAATTGATTATTTTGTGAATATGTGCTCTAAATATTTGCTAGAGAAACTTGATTGAACATATTTTGTATTCTAGCTTTTTTTTTTATTTTAGCTCTATAGTCTTGAACATGTGCTTAATGAATATGCTATGTTTCAAGCTTTAGTTTGCATGAATAAAAAGTAGGATTTAAGTGTGATTTGGTTGGATTACATTTTCTAGGTTTTTGTTTATGCATAAAGAACTAGAAAAATATTATTTGTGATTTTTCATGTCTATTTCTAGTTCTTCATGAAATGTACCTAATCCATACATTTCATATGAGATTTGCATCATTTTGTGTGATGACATTTGTTTGGATTATAAACTAGAAAAACATACATTGTATGCATAAAGTTTATTTCTAGTTTTCATAGGATATATTGATCATATATTCTATGTTGCATGTGTTTGCATAAGCATACATTTGATCACGTTAGAAAGCCTTGCATAGACATAAAGTTTCTTGTTGGAACATGTTATTCTAGCTTAAGCAAGGTAGTCTCGACTAAGATCTTGCGGATTTGTAGGTTAAGCATTGAGAACTCAATTAGAGGCATGCGGCTTCTAAGTTGAGTGCCAGCAAGTTTTTCACTAGTAAAAGGCGTGAGGGTATGATAGAAGGGATATCCAATAGAAAGTAATCAATCTTGTGGATTGATCGCTTTGAGAGTGTACTTTTATCCAACTAGTGAAAGATGGTGTTTCTCGGAGATGCTTGAATAGTTCAACCCGTGGATGTTTCCTCTTCGGAGGTTTACCACGTAAAAATAATGTGTCAAATGTTTCTAACTCAAACTCTCTTATATTTCTGTTTTGTGATGTTTATATCTTGTTGAATATATTAGAATTGAATATCTTTGTAAAATGATTTTTGATAAGTTTGAGTTACAAACACTTTGTTGAATCAATATTTGTCTCTTGTATATTTTTTGTAGTGATTGAATATTGTATCTTGTGAAATTCTATATCAAGTTGTAAAGTTTTACTTAGTGAATTTACATTGTAATATTCAAAGTACAACTTGTGGATTTTACTTTGCATTGAATATATTTGTATATGAGATACATTGTCTCTTGTTATGGTGTATGTGTTAGGTGTATCACATTCTTTCACATTTTTGTGTTTATGTTTGTAAACTAAGGATGGTGAATTGAGCTTACATGTGATGATTGTTATCTAATAACAATCATATTAAATGTTAATTTGTTTGCTCACCAAGTGTTTAACAAAATTTTTGAGAGAGTTTTAAAAAATAGAGTGCCAACCTACCACCCCCCCACCCCCCCACCCCCCCCCCCCCCCCCCCCCCCCCCCCCCCCCTTCTAGGTTGTTTAGTTCATATGTGATTATCTTGTTCATAATGTTTGATTCTTTTGATGAGATCTTTTGCATCAAAATCAAGCGTTCTTTTAATGATATATTCATATGCGATTATAATTTTGAATTTCCTTATGAATAACTTCATTCGCATATGCTTGATGAGTGTATTTGCCTAGGTTCTGTGAGAAATATTGAGTGACATCCTGTAAGAATTAAAGTCCAGGCGAATTATATCTATGGCATTTGACGAACGCGTTTTTGAAGCTAGAGTGTCTTGATTATGTGCCTTTCATTTAAACTAAGTGGTGCATTCAAATTTGTCACATAATTTTAGTCTTCACTTAGTGGCTTTTGCATGTATGGTTTCGATATGGGCATACTTCGATTGTATCTTGGTTGATTGGTTTTTACAGGATATGTTTATGGGTATCATAGCTGGTAAACTCTCAGGAGACAAAACTCCTCCTCCTAGGGATGCCTAGAGGTTTACAGACTTGTAGCATACGCTCAATGCTATCCTATTCCCTATAAAAGTGGCTTAGTTAGGATTTTTGATTTTAGTTTAGATTTTTATTTTAGTTTAGTTTTTAATTTGTGTTTTCTTAGTTTTACTCGAGGACTAGCAAAAGATGGGTTTTGAGGTATTTTATCAGTCATTATTTGTATATGTTTTTTATCCCCATTCTTTCTATCAATTGTTTATTTCTTGAGTCAATTAGGTATTTAATTCATTTGTTTGAGCATTTTCACGTTATTGTTCCCAAAAGATGTGCTTGGAGATTTTGAGAGGAAAAAAGAGATTTTAGAAGATTAAAGGGGCTAATTTGTAATTTTTAGCAAACCGATGTGGCAACCGCTATGCAATTACACGGCGGTATACATAGAGATGCAACATCAAAGGATTCTGCTATGTCAACCACTCTCCAATTGCGCTGTCTATTCATTAACCATTGTGCCTTACATAGCGATAGAGACAACGGTTTGACAAATCCATCTCTAGAGAGGACTTCTGGCAAAATTCTCAATGCTTATAAATGTTGGGATTTATGCCCTAAAACTAATAATCTGTAAATGTTATAAATTCGATAATAAAAGAAGTAGTTATTTTATTCAAATAAATTAATGTAAGTCGCGCAACGGAAAAGAGTTAGTTTTTAAATTAATAAAAACAAATTAAGAACGATAGGTTTTAAAAATTTTCTATCGTCTTCTTGGGACCTTTTGTATATACACGAATATGAGGAAGAGATTTGTTTTCGTACCTTTGAAAAACACTCATTCATTTTCTTTTCGATCCTTCTTTATGATCCAATACCACAAAGCCTTCCTAGCTATGTCCCGCGATCTAGCAACTGTGTGTGTGGGCACGTCACGGATTCCGAGAGCGTTTGAATGGAGGCTTGAGAGAACCGAAAGACAACACCTTGCTTCCTCCTTGAATTCGGCCAACCCTAGTGAGAGAAAAAAAAGTTCTTTTTCTTTTTCCTCTCTTGTGACTGAACCTTTCTGTTCTCTATAGGGTTTCAAATAGTTTCTTTTTCCTGACAAGTATATCTTATATACTAGGAACCTAAGGTTTAGTAATCCAAGTTAAAATATGATTCTGAATTTTTTTTAATTATTACTTTTTACTAAGGTTTAAATCTTTGACTTATTTAGAGTAAATAAAAATAATCACTTATTATTTTATTTGCTATTGTCAAGGTTAAAAACTGAAACCTCCATATGACAATTTAATAATTCTTAATTATTAATATGTCAATTAAATAATCATATTATTTAATAATATTTAATTCAACAATTAAATAATATATTAATTAAATAATCACATCATTTAATTAATTCCCAAAATATATTTAAGTTACTTTCATAACACAATTAATTGGACCATCCAATTCTCTGTGAGTCTTTGTTACTATCAATCGTATAGAGCTAGCAAGGGGACCTAATGGACCCACAGTTTTGAGCTCCAATAAACTCTTTAATTAATATTTCAAAATTATTAACCTTGGACCACTAAAAACCCAAGGTTGTACTTTTGTAACTGTAGATGTTTTACACAACCAATTTTATCAGTGTCCATTGATATAGCTATTACATATGATATGATCCTCCACAAGTAGTTCATAATTAGAGCTAGGTCAGAAAGTCCATTATACCTCTTTAATTATATATTTTCCTTTAAGTACCATTGATTCTCTGGAATAATTATATCCTCCATTCCTTTACGGAAGAAGGAGAGCACTCTTAATTGTTCAAGCCCCGAATCAACCCTTAAGGGAACTACTTATCTACTTCTCGCAAGAAGGAGTGGATTTCACTATTGTGTACATACCATCCTAGCCACAAGTCAAACCGTGATTCCAAGATACAGAGTTATTGACCGAGAATGATATTCCGATCTCACCTATGGTAAATCAAAAACCACAATCTAACCTGAAAGAGTCAGTAAGACACTCAGGATTTAGATTACCCACATATAGCCATCATTAGTCGATATATATATATATATATATATATATATATGAATCTTTTCAACTAATGGATCTTAGTAACAGATTCATATAGATCGTGGCTCAGTCCTATATGATCACATCATATAAGGTGCCTCTATTCTTATAACACCATATGAGTAGTCTAGGATAAGACCACCGTACAATACGGAATAGACCGCAGTTGTAGATTAACCACAAATAAAGTACCTAGCTTTATTTGCTTTCTACAGACTATTTAAATTGCTGTTCATGAAATTCATATACTCAGTTTGAGATTACATCTAGCAATCTTGGATATTTGCATATATATATATATATATATATATATATACAGTATTTCTATTATCAGTTCGAACTGACAAAAGTTATATCAGTTCCTTGTATGTGGGCCATTGGATTTAAATACTTTGACTGACAAGTGCATACAGCCAAGTCAAAGTATTTAAATCCAGTGATCCACATATAAGGAACTGATATAACTTTTGTCAGTTTGAACTGATAATATAATTTCTGTATATATATATATATATATATATATATATATATGCATATGAATTGATATATTTGAATGAAATAACTACTTCTTTTATTATTGAATTTATAACATTTACAAATTACAAGCTTTAGGGCATAAATCCCAACAACCTCCCACTTACACTATAGCATGTGAGACATGTCTCGTAATCCCAGACTCTCTAGGTGACCTTCAAAAACTTTAGCCATTAAGGTCTTTGTAAATTGATCAATATGATTATCTCTTTGCACTATCTCCCTGATGAGATGATACTTCCTTTTTATATGCTTTTCTCTTTTGTGGCTTCTTGGTTCTTTGGAATTAGCCACTGCACCACTATTATCACAATAAAGTGTCATGGGCTTATCCAAGTTTGGAACAACTTCTAAATCACTCAAGAACTTACGGAGCCAAACCGCTTCTTTAGTTGCTTCGCAAGCTGCTACATATTCGGCTTCTATGGTGGAATCAACAATACAAGATTACTTGGTACTCCTCCACACTACGGCTCCACCACCAAGGGTGAATACTGACCTAGACGTGGATTTCCTAGAATCCTTATCTACCTGAAAGTCAGAATTCATATATCCTAACGGGATCAGATACTATTCTGAATATACTAACATATAGTTTCTCGTTCTCCGAAGATACTTGAGAATAAGCTTCACAACCACCCAATGATCCAATCATAGGTTAGACTAGAATCTACTGGTTACTCCCACTGCGAAGTAGATGTCAGGTCTCGTGCATAACATAGCATACATGAGACTACCTACTGCTGACACATATGGAGCTCGTCTCATATCCTCAATCTTTTGAGGTGTCTTAGGACACTGTTCCTTAAATAAGTGAACTCTATGCCTAGAAGGTAGATGACCTTTCTTGGAGTTTTTCATCAAAAGTCGCACAAGAATCTTGTCGATATACGATACTTGAGACAATGCTAACGGTTTGTTCCTACGATCCCTTATTAATTGGATCCCTAGAACATAACTCGTCTTTACCAAATCTTTCATTTGGAATTGGTTAGCAAGTCAGCCCTTTACTTTCGATAATACTCCCACATCATTCCCAATGAGTAGGATATCATTTACGTAAAGGATCAGGAAAACTACTTTCTTGTCAACGATGCGCTTGTAGACACAAGGCTCATCAACATTTTGCTCGAAACCATAGGTTTTGATAGCAGTATCAAACCTGATGTTCCAAGATATAGATGCTTGCTTTAGTCCATAAATAGACCTTTGCAACTTGCAAACTTTTTGCTCTTAATCTTGGGACACAAATCCCTCTGGTTGCATCATGTAGATGCACTCGTCAAGATTGCCATTCAAGAATGTAGTCTTGAAGTCCATTTGCCAAATTTCATAATCGAAATGGGCAGCAATGGATAAAAGTATCCTAATAGACTTAAACATAGCCACTGCAAGAAGGTCTTGTCAAAATTGACCCCCTCCTTTTAGGTATAATCCTTTGCCATTAGCCTTGCTTTAAAGGTCTCTACCTTTCCGTCTACTCCTCTCTTTCTCCTGTAGATCCACTTACTCCTAGTGGTGACACGGTTCCAGTTTCAGTTCTGAACTTTTTTTTTTTTTTACATTACAAAATATTACATTTTATTTATAAAAAAAAAATAAAATGTTAGAAAAGACATTGTAGAGTATTGGGCCATGGCTCATAACCCTTGTCCAAATAATTATGGAAACTTCTCCTCCTTTTCATATAGGTTAGGCATCTCATTCATTTATCTATTTATCTAATGTGGGACGTGGGATAAGAAGTCATATTATGCATTTTTAACAAATATTTATCATTTTTTTTTTCCTTAAAACTTAAAACTACAATGCTGAATTGAATTTTTGAATTCATCTCTCTTACACAGATGCATAAATACATACTCTTTAACATATATTTTACGGTCTATTTTGGTTGTTTGTATAAGTCAATTGGTCGTAAGAATTGGTAAAACTTTCATGCTCTTTGATCTTAGTTAAATTGTGCTGGAGAGGTGGTCTCCAGGCGTGCAATCAAGCAGCATGAGTCCAATTCACACCTGATTTGGAATTTGAATTGATTATATCCACATTGTCATTAGGCAAAATTTTCTTGACAAAAGTCAAGACTTCAATTGTGTAGTGTGAAAATAGATCAAATAAATAAATAAATAAAAACATTATTTTAATTAGAGGTTGGTTGAAGTGTGAACGTATTTGACATGTTAATTAAAATTAAACAAATATTTATCAAGAGCCAGATGCTCAAATATTTAATTATATGAATTGAAACTAATGATTATAAAGAAGACTAATACATTTGGGACCTCAAATAGATACCTCAAGTTCATGAAAATATAAAGTAGGATCTTTCGAAGTATTGATTTCCTTATAAAATAAATAAATAAATAAAAAAAATAAAAAAAATGATTCGAATCTAACACACTCTCACTAAAAGAAATAATTGAAATATTTGTTAAAAATGCATAATACGACTTCTTATCCCACATCCCACATTGGAAAAATAGAGAAGTGAATGTGATGCCTAACCTAAATAAAAAGGAGGAGAAGGGAAATGAAAACATAATTACTTGGACAAGGGTTATGGGCCATGGCTCAATACTCTACAATGTCCTTTCTAACATTTTATTTTTTTATAAATAAAATGTAATATTTTGTTATGTAAACAAACAAACAAATAAATAAAGAAATTTACAGGAACCGTCGGTTGGAACTGAAACCGAAATCGTCGATTCCAGTCCAGTTCGAACTGGGCGGTTCCGTGAAATGTGGAACCGGAACAGGAACAGACCTCCCCCGGTTTCGGTTTCGTTTTCGGTTTCGTTTTCGTTTCGGTTTCGGTTTCGGTTTCGGTTTCGGTTTCGGTTTCGGTCCCGGTCCCGGTCCCGGTTCCGATTCCGATTCCGGTTCCGGTTTCGATTCCGGTTCCGATTCCAGTTTCGATTCTGGTTCTTGAACTGAAATGGAAAAACCGGTTTCGATTTTGGTTTTTTTCAGTTTCGGTTCCGGTTCCGGTTCCGGTTTCGGTTCCAATTCCACTGTTCGAACTGGAACCGTGTCAGGTCTACTTACTCCCTATGGGTTTTATCCCATCGGGTAAGTCTACAAATTCCCAGACTGAGTTAGAGTACATGGACTCCATCTCGAGATTCATGGTTTTAAGCCATTCCTCTTTGTCAGAATCTTCCATTGCATGTTTAAATGACAATGGATCATCCACACTATCATCAGAGACGACACCCTGTACCTCTCTAATACCTAAATAGTGATCAGGCTGTCGTACAACCCTCATACTACGTTTAGGTGGTAGTGTGATCTGACTAGGAACCGTCTGACTATCAGACGTTAATGGAACAACTGTTAGGATTATGCTCAATAGCAAGAGTGTAATATTGTTTTTGACAATCTTTTCATATTAATAAAGTGATTTTTGATTTAAACAAATCTTATAGCATTTATAGATTGAATATTATAATTGTCAAAAGTAAATAATCATAAGGTCAAAAGACTATGAAAAAAGAAGAATTATTCGTACATCTGGATATGTATGAGGTAGACACAATTCTTTAGTTAGTCTTGAATAATGTTCACAACTTAAGTTAAAGGTTGGGCACCTTTATCTTGTTAAAGTTGTAGAATTCTTTTACTAGCATTTGAGTGGGATCAAATGTGTTATTATGAGTCTAAAATCATCGAAGGGTCTTCGAGTAAAAGAATTTAGTGCACTGGGTGCATTGAACTGGATCACAATGAAATACTTTATCTAGAACCGTCAATAGATAATAGTCTTTTTATTATCAGGATAATCGGAGAGTCTATCTTAATCCTGAGATAAATGATGGACTTATGGTTGCAAGTGGTATCATTTGAGTTATCAATGAGTACGATTATATAGCATAGTCTATCCTCGATAGTTTGGTGATATTCATTTGTTAATCGATATAGGACTTCATTTATAGATATGGACATCGTGGCTCCATTTATTAAATGTGAGTAGAATATCATCATATGGATGTTTTGAGGTTTTGGATATTAAATCTTAACGTTGAGTTTTCAATAGTGACTATTTAAAGATGACTTCTGGACAAGTCATAATGTATATCCAAGTTCAAAGTGTGGTCATATAAGTAAATATGGTAACTTTGAGAGCTATAAGCGGTCTATGAGCTCTTGGCGATTACTGATATTCTTCACGAGGATTCACTATCTCCTATAAGATTGTCTAGGGTATGAATGAGAATCATTTACTTGTTCCATCTTTATTTAAGAGTGCAATTTTAGTTCTTTAGTGGAATGAACTAAAATTAATAGATTGAGCCTAAGTGAATCATTTGTTGATTGTGATTGGGTTATGTCTATTGGAGCTTAAATTTAGATAGGCCCGCCAAGATCCCCAATCCACACGGACTTACATGAATCACTTGATATATTCTACCGGACTAATTTATGGGTCCATCTAGAATTGTATTAAGGCATGTGGACTTGTTTCTTTTAGTAAGAATGGGCTTAGTTCACATGTGGGCCTTTTATTAAGGTCCAATGGATTTAATAAAATAGAAAAACAATATATCGATATATTAATATTTATGGCACATGGCCGAGATATATATATGATATTATATTGTTTTATTTTTATTATTTGATTAAATGGAAATTAATTAGTTGATTAATTAATTGATTAATTAATTATTTAATTAAATATCAAAATCTTTTTCTGACTAGGAAATATGTTTTTTAGTAATATACTATTGTGGTAGTATAATAAATATAAAAGACTTTATTTGGTAAGTAGATAAATAAGAGATTTATTTATCTAGTCAAATTAGGAAGTCTTTGATATAGTCACAAATACACTAAAGAGTTGGATTAGGGTTTATATATAATTATATGCATGCGGAATATATAGATAATATATGCATGAATGCATGCGGAAATATATATATACATATATGCATGCGGAATGGAAATATATATATGCATGAATACATGCACGAGAGATATATATAAAATTGAATTCGTGCAGTGATGTATATTGTGCAAGTAAATGCACTAGATATATATATAATGTATATTGAGCAAAGATATCGCAATACATATATATAATATATTGTGCAAGTAAATAGCACTAGAGATATATATAATATATATAATATATATTGTGTAAGGATATCACGAGATATATATATAATATATTGTGCAAGTAAATAGCACTAGAGATATATATAATATATTGTGCGAGGATATCACGAGGGATATATACAATATATTGGGCTAACCCTTAATGTCTTGGTTTTGAGAGTTTTTTCTTTTGCTAGAGAAAAATAGAATCAAACTCTTAGACTAGTGTGATTTTCGGCCAAGAGGAATAGAGAGAAAAGTTTGTTCTTATTTCGATAGTGCACTAGTTACTTTTACATCAAAAGGTTTTGTGCACAATTTCGAATAAGGTTCACGCGAGTTTCAATCTAAAGATGGTGAATTCAAAAGTGACCAGAACATTCTTTGTTGTCTCTTGGAACTTGTTGTGACTAACGAAAAAGAAAAAGTTTTGTTAATCCATCCTCAAGTACACAATTCAAAGAGAAGGGAGACCACGCTCCTAGGTGATTCACGTTCGTGATTGGATTGGAAGATCTTGCGGATTACCATCGATGCAATGTCAATCGGATCACGCGACAAAGGTATGATATCTTTAGTATTATATGTTAATTAATTAGAGGGTTAAGGTTCAAATTATGGAAAAATTTTAAACTATACTAAACTCTATTTTAATCTCGCTTCCGCTGCGTACACGTATTTTTCCCTACAACAACAACATCGTCAACAACTCTTGTTGATTGTTTACTGGTCGAACCTGCTTTTAATTCATTTAATACAATCTTACTTCGAGGCTTATGATCATTCATATAGTCTTCCTCAAGAAACGTTGCATTTATCGACATAAACACTTTGTTTTCTTGTGGACTATAGAAGTATCCTCCTATAGTCTCTTTTGAATATCCTACAAATAGGCATACTTGTGAATGAGGTTCCAACTTTCCAGATTTGTTCTTCGGTACATGTACTGGACACCCCCATATGTGAAAATGTCGCAAACTAGCTTTACGACCATTCCACAACTCTAGAGGAGTCTTAGGAACAGATTTGGATGGAACTACATTCAATATGTAAGCCGCAGTTTGTAGTGCATATCCCCAACAAGAGTTTGGCAATAATGAGAAACTAAGCATAGATCTCACCATTTCCATCAGGGTTCTATTTGTCCTCTTCGCTACACCATTCTGTTGTAGTGTTCCTGGAGCTGTGAGTTGGGACACAATCCCATGCTCAATCAAATAGTCCTCGAACTCTTAGTCGAGATACTCACCTCCACAATCTAATCGTAGAGTTTTGATAGTTTTGCCTAATTGGTTCTCAACTTCAACTCGGAATTCTTTGAACTTTTCAAACGTTTCCAACTTTCGTTGCATTAGGTAAACATATCCGTATCTTGAGTAATTATCACTAAAAGTGACATAATACTCATAACCACCCCTAGCTTTAACATTCATAGGTCTACAGACGTCTGAATGTATAAGCTCTAGCGGTTGTGTAGCTCTAAGCCCTTTTCCAGTAAAAGGTCTTTTGGTTATTTTACCTTCTAAACAAGACTCACATACAGGTAAAATGTTGATCTCTAACTTACTCAAAGATCTGTCTTTTACTAGTCTATCTATCCTGTCAAGGTTGATGTGGCGAAGTCTTAAATGCCACAGATACATTTCATTATTTGGAGAAATCTTTTGTCGTTTTGTTTTAGGTTTTTCAACTTTAAACAATTCAGTATTAAGCAGTGATGTATGAATTAACGGTCTTAAAACATACAAATTGTTTTCAATTAAGCCAGAACAAATATTCAATCCGTTTCTAGAAATAATAACTAATTTATTACTAAAAGAAACTGAATACAATTGTTCTAATAATCTGGATACTAAAATCAAATTTCTGGTATATCTAGGAATGTAATGAACATTGTCTAATGAAAGAAAACAATTGTTAAAAAACTAGTCTAATTGCTTCCACTGCTTTTGCTGAAACGACATTCCCTGTTCCAACGCGTATTGAGAAGGCCCCCTCATCAAGCTTTGTTTTGCCAACAGACCTCTTTATTTTCTTAAATCCAGAGGAAGATGGTTCAGCAACATTTGCTTCACCGGTCTTACTTTCGTTGTCCTTAAACATGGACTCAAAAGTTATGAGCTCATTAAGCAACTGAGTTAGACTAAACTTTAACTTGTTCATCTCATAGTTGCTTTTGAACTGATCAAAGCTCTTTGGAAGAGTTATCAGTATGATGCTCACTTGGCATGCCTCATCTATGGTCCCACCATTGACTTCATTAGTATTGAAATGTGACATCATCCCCAGGACATGTTCCCGGACTGATGATCCTTCCTTCATACGAGTAGTCATTGGGGAACGAATAGCTTCGTGCCGCTTTTACTCATAAGGTTGCCTAAACATGACCTGCAATGACTCCATCATCTCATATGTTGTGGTCATTGCTTCATGTTTTGTATAAAAACACTTATGTCATGCTAGCTAGCAAATAAATGCGAGCCTTTTCATTATCTGAAATCCATTTTACGTAGGCCTCATGAACAGTTCGTGCTGCGTTGGCTGCAGGCTACGGGCTGCGGATGACATTCATCTGTAAGCACAAATTTTAGGTCTTTGGTGACCAGGATTGCATTAATGTTGTTTTTCCATTTTGTATAGTTATCCCTGGTTAATTTGTCATTGGCAAGAATTTGAAGTAAAGTAGAAGACATTGCTGATATAAACTTTAAAAAAAAAAAAAACTTATTCATTCATACATACATTTGAATCATATATTAAAATATTCGGTATATAATTAAACATGATGCATGAAACATGTTTAATGAACAATAAAAATCCCTAAAAAAGTTACCATGCCACGATAATCCAACATGCCACAAGTAAATGCTGCCTTAGGGTAGGTCAAGTACTTGTATGTCGGATCGAGACATTCTCAATTAAATGATACTCCAGAATAACTCTTTATTCTTATATTATTTAATCATCATTTATTTTAGTCAAGATTATAATTAACTATTTAATTAAATCCTTGTGACTGTAACCCATCATTTCAGATCTCTAAAACTTAACTTGAAAGTTGCTGCCTTAGGGTCAGTCAATCCCAAAATACATCCAGAAATCATATATGTTAGGAAGTTAACCTTGGTATTGACTCTTATGGAGACCTTCCTTAGGGAGGACGAAAATAAAGCCGTCTCTAGGCCCCACTTGAATCTCACGGTGTTTCTACTAACAATGGATACTACGGGATATAATGTTATATATCCCTCTCCCACTCACTATTTGTTGTTAGGGTTTTCTAATGCTTCTAGATGAACCTAGATTAAATGGCTAAGAAAAATCTAGTTCTTTTAGGTTATGTTACTAGAATCTCATCCTATTAACATTAAATAAAAAACCAAATTTTTAACTATTAAAAACTAATTTATTATTTGAATTCTAATCTATCTAAACTACTTTAAATAGAGTAGAATTAAATGTGAGAATTACCAAGTTTTAACTATTAAAACTAAATCACTTATTCGGTCCAATTATTATTAAGGCTTTAATCATATTAATCTTAATAATCTATTTAATTAAACTCTTTAATGAAAGATTAGTAATTAATGAGAATTACCAAGTTTTTACTCCTAAAAACTAATCTCATTACTAATAGCCATTTATGTGATTATTCAATTTTACTCATATTAAAAATAAACAACATATAAAACAAATGGGCTATTAATCATGTATGATATATTATAATGCAAGTGTAGGCACTTCTAATCTATATGGCTCATAAATAAAACATACATGAGTTGACCAAGTACGATGAGCTATCTAATTTTAGAAAAAAATAATATAATTACAAAAAAAATAATAATAATAATCCAAGGCATTCCTTGGTCTTCTTGTAATATGTTTTTCTTCATGTCATTCTTTTGCATCTAATGGGCTTTTAACCAAGTCCAACTTGATTAACCCTAATATTTTTAATGGTGATCCATCTCATGAATCATAAACTAAGGCCCATATGTTACACTTAACACTTATTGGAGGCCAAAGTTATTAAAAAAAAATATTCCGGCCCATTCACGCTTCCGAATACGCAAACCCTAGCGTCACGAACACTCAGCTTTGCACTTTCGCACGTAGCCATCATCCGCACGAGAGGGTGGCTGTCCACAGTCATATGCGATACTCGCGGCTGCCAGCCCTTGCACAAAAACGTGCGCATGGGTGGTGTCACAGCACTTGCACATATAGTGCGCGTGGCTGCTGCACAAACTTTGCGCAGAAGCAGGCATTGCACAATATTTGTGCAATTGTGCGCTGCACCAATTTTGCACAGCTGTTACATTATCATGCGTGCAACACTTGCACTCTACAATAGTATGTTGCATGACAATGTGCCTGTGTTGTGCTTTTAATTTTATTTTGTTATTTTATTTATTTATTTATTATTATTATTTTAAAATTCACGTGCAACACTTGCACAAGCAATAACATGTTGCATAAAAATAAAAATAAAAATAATCATAATAAAAAAATATTTCAAGTGACTTGTGCAATGACCCGTGCGGCAGCCTGCTGGTGTGCAACACTTGTGCGCAGCAGCCTTGCGTGGCATGGCTGTGATTTGTGCACGTAGCAGCTATGTCTTCGTTCTTCGTTTGTTCTCGAATCTTGTTCTTCGTAAACGGTTACATGATCATATTACAAAATATTGATTTACATAGAACGATTACATCGAAAAAATAAATTAATAACTAATTATTACAACCCAAAACGAATTTAACTAAACTCATCGTACCATACAATTAGGCTGTGTTTGTTACACGGGATTGAACTGGATTAGCTAATTTTTAGTCTCATTCCCACGTTTGGTGTGAGCAATAGACTGGAAAACAATACTGTGGGCCCCAACAATAATCCTGCTGTGGCGGGATTATTTAGTCCTACCAACGATGTTGGGACTTTTATCTTAGTCCCAACCTTCATATATTTTTTTTAATTTTTTTGTTGGTGGGACCCGCCATTATGTATTTTATATTCTTATTTTTTTGGATGTGACCTATACTTTATTTATTTTATATTATATTGTTTATATTTAAAATATTAAATTTATTTAAACTGATTTAAATATTAGTTTAATATATATTATTTTATTCCAATCTCATCACATACCAAACACATGATTGGACTATTTTTATCCAATCCCATATTGCACCAAACACGGAAAATACTATAATTAATCCAATCCAATCCAATCCTGCGTAACAAACACAACCTTAACGATCAACCATTTTTATAAAAAAAAATAAAAAATAAACATCATACAACCCTAGATTGTGCCTACACATCATACATATCAAAAAGACTTTGAAAACAAATATAACATATTCGTATATTACAAAATTGGCTTTGATACCAATTGTAAGTCGCGTAACGGAAAAGAGTTGGTTTTTAAATTAATAAAAACAAATTAAGAATGATAGGTTTTAAAAATTTTCTATCATCTTCTTGGGATCTTTTGTATCGTTTTCTTTTCGATCCTTCTTTCCCATCCAATACCACTAAGCCTTCCTAGCTATGTCCCGCGATCTAGCAACTGTGTGTATGGGCACGTCACGGATTCCGGGAGTGGTTGAATGGAGGCTTGAGAGAACCGGAAGACAACACCTTGCTTCTTCCTTGAATTCGGCCAACCCTAGTGAGAGAAGAAAAAAATCTTTTTTCTTTTTCCTCTCTTATGGACGCACCTTTCTGTTCTCTGTAGGGTTCCAAAAAGTTTCTTTTTCCTAACAAGTATATCTTATATACTAGGAACCTAGGATTTAGTAATCCAAGTTAAAATAAGATTCAAAATCCTTTTTTAATTATTACTTTTTACTAGGGTTTAAACATTTGACCTATTTAGAGTAAATAAAAATAATCACTTATTATTTTATTTGCTCTTGTCAAGGTTAGAAACTGAAACCTCTATATGACAATTTAATAATTCTTAAATATTAATATGTCAATTAAATAATCATATTATTTAATAATATTTAATTCAACAATTAAATAATCACATCATTTAATTAATTCCCAAAATATATTTTAATTACTTTCGTAACACAATTAATTGAACCATCTAATTCTCCGTGAGTCTTTGTTACTATCAATCGTATAGGGCTAGCAAGGGAACCTAATGGACCCACAATTTTGAGCTCCAATAAACTCTTTAATTAATATTTCACAATTATTAACCTTAGAGTTATTCCACTAAAAACCTAACTCGTAACTGTAGATTTTTTACACAACCAATTTTATCAATGTCCATTGATATAGCTATTACATATGGCATGATCCTCCACGAGTAGTTCATAATTAGAGCTAGGTCATAAAGTCCGTTATACCTCTTTAATTATATCTTTTCCTTTAAGTACCATTGATTCTCTTGAATGATTATATCCTCCATTCCTTTACAGAAGAAGGAGAGCACTCTTAATTGTTCAAGCCCCGAATCAACCCTTAAGGGCACTACTTATCTACTTCTCGCAAGAAAGAGTGGATTCCACTATTGTGTCCATACCTTCCCAACCACAAGCCAAACAGTGATTCCAAGATACGGAGTTATTGACCAAGAATGATATTCCGATCTCATCCATGTTAAATCAAAAACCACGATCTAACCTGAAGGAGTCAGTAAGACACTCAGGATTTAGATCACCCATATATAGCCATCATTAGTCGATATATATGAATCTTTTCAACTAACGGATTTTAGTGATAGATTCATATAGATCGTGGCCCAGTCCTATATGATCACATCATATAAGGTGCCTCCATTCTCATAACACCATATGAGTAGTATAGGATAAGACCACCGTATAATACGGAATGGACCACAGCTATAGATTAACCACAAATAAAGTACCCAGCTTTATTTGCTTTCTACGGACTATTTAGATTGAATGTCTCAAACTGAATTCCTCTGTACATGACATTCATATACTCAGTTTGAGATTACATCTAGCAATCTTAGATGTTTGCATATATAATATAAGTGTATGAATTGATATATATGAATGAAATAACTATTTCTTTTATTATTGAATTTATAACATTTACAAATTACAAGCTTTAGGGCATAAATCCCAACAATTAATTCATACGTTTATATTATATATGCTAGCATCCAAGATTGCTAGATGCAATCTCAAACTGAGTATATGAATGTCATATACAGAAGAATTGAGTTCGAGACATGCAATCTAAAGAGTCCGTAGAAAGCAAATAAAGATGGGTACTTTATTTGTGATTAATCTACAGCTGCGGTCTATTCTGTAATGTATGGTGGTCTTATCCTAGACTAATCATATGGTGTTATGAGAATGGAGACACCTTATATGATGTGATAATATAGGATTGGGCCACGATCTATATAAATCGATCTATATAAATCTGTCTCTAAGATCCGTTAGTTGAAAAGATTCATATATATCGACTAATGATGGCTATATATGAGTGATCTAAATCCTAAGTGTCTTATTGACTCCTTCAGGTTAGATCATGATTTTTTATTTACCTTGAGTGAGATCGGAATAGCATTCTTGGTCAATATCTCTGTATCTTGGAATCACGGTTTGGCTTATGGCTGGAAAGGTATGCACACAATAGTAGAATCCACTCCTTCTTGCGAGAAGTAGATAAGTAGTTCCCTTAAGGGTTGATTCAAGGCTTGAACGATTAAGAGCGCTCTCTTTCTTCCGTTAAGGAATAAATGATATAATCATTCAAGAGAATCAATGGTACTTAAAGGAAAATATATAATTACTAATTAAAGAGGTATAATGGACTTTATGACCTAACTCTAATTATGAACTGCTTGTGGAGAATCATACCATATGTAATAGCTATATCAATGGACACTGATAAATTGTTGTTACGAGAGTACAACCTTGGGTTTTTAGTGGAATAACTCAAAGGTTAATAATTGTGAAATATTAATTAAAGTGTTTAATTAATTTTTTCTAAGTATTATTGGAGCTCAAAATTGTGGGGCCATTAGGTTCCCTTGCTAGCCATATACGATTGATAGTAACAAGACTCACTGAGAATTGGATGGTTCAATTAATTGTGTTACGAAAGTAACTTAAATATATTTTGGGAATTAATTAAATGATATGATTATTTAATTAATATATTATTTAATTGTTGAATTAAATATTATTAAATAATATTATTAATAATTAAGAATTATTAATTGTCATATGTAGGTTTCAATTTCTAACCTTGACAAGAGCAATAAAATAATAAATGATTATTTTTATTTACTCTAACTAGGTCAAAGGTTCAAACCCAAATGAAGTAATAATTAAAAAAGAATTTGGAATCCTATTTTAACTTGGATTACTAAACCCTAGGTTCCTAGTATATAAAATATACTTATTAGGAAAAAGAAGCTAATTCAGAACCCTAAGGATAACCAAGGTGGGCGGCAACAAGAGAGGAAAAGAAAAAAGAAATATATATATATATTTCTTTGATAGGATTGGCCGAATTCTACAAGGGAAGCAAGGTGTTGTTTTCCGGTTCTCTCGAGCCTCCATTCAACTGCTCCCTGAATCTGTGACGTGCCCACACACATAGTTGTTAGATCGCGGGACATAGCTCGGAAGGTTTAGCGGTAAAGGATCGAAAAGAAAACGAAGGAGATTTATTCAAAGGTATGAAAACAAATCTCTTTCTCATATTCGTGTATATACAAAAGGTCCCAATAAGAAGATAAATTTTTTGAAACCTATCGTTCTTAAATCTATTGAGTTTTATCCTAACTTTTTGCTGTGCGACTTACAATAAATACATCAGTTCTTTAGGGTTTCGACACACCATACACCTATACCATATACACCGCACAACACCAACTTTCATCCACCTTTACACATAGAAGATTTGAAGAAGAAGAAGAATTCATCATTGAAGACTTGAAGAACTCATTGAAGGCCATCATGGGTTTTATCTTTTCTTTCTCTTCTCTTGTTATTTTCATCATGTGTAACTAATCTTATAACTAGGTAATCAATGTGAACCTCTTGTGAATGCTAATGTTTGGATTAACTATTATTTCATCAATTCAATTCTTGTTTCATTCTTGAAGTTTATTTCTATTCTTGATCTTTGTTGTCTTTGATTTAATTCTCATTTATATGAACATTACCAAGAGTAGTGAGACTCGTAACCAATAGAAGGTAACGTAACCAAAGATCGAGTTCTATTCAGATTTATAACAACAAAAATAAAAAGGACCTTAACCCATTATCTATAAAGAGATAAGAACCAAAGGTATAAGAAATATTGTAGACGCCACACTCAAGAAGTAGGAAGGGTTGTGAGTGATAAGTCAAGGTTTTAATGCCATAAGGTAGATCCCTTGATAAGTTTACAAGTTCTCTGAAGAACCGAAGAGAAAATTCTCTAACAATATTATTTCAATTCAAAGTTTGATCACATAAGACATACATGCGTCCCTTATAAAGTAAAATTATTTAAGACCTAAAAGGGAAAAGAAAGGCCACACGCCTAGCACAAGAAAGGGAACAAATATTCAGCAATTAATGCCTTACAATTAGGAAAGTAAATGGGCAATTAATGCCTTACAATCAAGAAAGAAATAAAGACTAAAACTAGCAACTAGTTGACTTGCTCCTTATTTGGAAAGTTGAATTTGGGAAACAAATTAGCCCCTTTATTTGGGAAACAAAACATCTCATTATTCTTTGGATAATAAAATAGGAAATATGCTGAAATTGGAATCTCCTCCAACCATACGCCGCCCATGTTATGCCACACGCCCAAGCAGTTGCCTTGATGATGTTAACCGAGCCTTGGTCTTCACGTGGGCCTATCTTGGACTTCAACATTTTAGAACCAGCACAAGTTTCTTGAATCAGCCCATTAAGTGCTTCTTTGATCCTCTTGGCCCTTGCCCTTGTAATTGGCCCAACTGGAACATGCAATGGATCCTTTGGTGATTCTTCTTGATTCTCATCACTCACCATAGACCAAAGGTGGATTATTATTATTGACTTAGGGTTAATATTATTTGAGAATTAGGGTTAGAGTGTAGACCAAACCTAATCTTGATTAATGCTCACATGAATGAAGGAGTTTTATCTTTAACATAGACCAAGCAAAGTATAGAATTTGGTTCTTATTTCTTATGCTTAACGGGTTTCCAATCACTGTTCACACCATAGGCCAAGGGTGAATGATAATTGGGAATATGTGACTCATCCCACGATCATACGATAATAGTCATAATTAAGATAAGAATGAACCATTGAACTGATTGAATTTTGTTTACAAGGTTAATTCCATAAATTGAGTACTCATAATTAGGCATAGATGACCTAGTGTTTTCTCTCCATTGATCACAATCGAATCTCTTTAAACTATTTTCTTAGATTCATATAATTTAGTTTTAGTTTAATTCAATCTTTCAAACAATCTCTTAGTTACTTTAAATTTAGTTATAACCGGTAAATCACTTTTCCTTATAGGATCGATCTCTACTTACCGTTGTACTTATCTTCACAATTTGTGCACTTGCGAGTTTAGTATTTAAAACACAATTTTCACATCAGAAACCCCCATTTTGGGTCTCTCCAATATAATTTTGATAGGATCTCCCCTATAAGATACCTTACGGATCCCCTCTACGTGATCCACTCCGAGAAGATCCGCTTGACAGCTCACCGAGGATGGCCCCTCATTGCGAGGCTCTCTTAGAACCTCCTCTACGAGATCCCTTCAGAGTCCACTCTATGAGATCCCCTCAGGATCACCTCTCTCGGGATCTCATCTACGGATTTCCCCATTGGCAGCAGGTCTACACTAGCCCCAGCAGATCCATCAGATCTGCACCAGGTCCAATAGGTCCCCTTAGCACTGGATCCCTATATGGGAGCAACTCCTACCAAAGCACCGGATCCCTCTAGGGAAATAGCTCGTCCCAAATGATAAGTCTGGGTTAAAACATTATATTTGGGCTACATTCCAAGAGAAAATGTAGGTCAAAATGATTAGAACCCATTAGAGAAGCATTGGGAGCAACATAGGAGCTTTTCACCATTTTTTTTTAGTGGGTGGGGAGCAAGGGGGGCCCACGACCTATAGCTTTTCATCGTACAACAACATTAATTGCTCTCTAACAGCCCCTTGTGATGGCTATTTGGTCAAAAGACTACCTAGGCACCTCTCTCCAATCGAAAGTCACCAAAATGACATGTCATTGTCACGTAGAACTACACATATGCACTAATTTTATATGGCACATCCTACACCCTTCAAGGAGTGTGTTTGCATGTAGGAACCATGAACCCACGGGTGCCAAACATATGCCCTCCACATCACCACCTAAACTCACTATATAAGTGAGATCCTTGGTCTCACTTAAAGGGTTCTCTTCACCTCCACAAACTCTCTCTTCTGGACCATTTTAGAGTGTTCTCCAGCACCTCTACCTCCATGAGAGCTCATACACCTAGTGGGAGGTGCCTTCTCCAAGGGGCATCCTTTATGCTCTCCACCTAAGACAAACGAGATATACTACTTGGCTACTTGTGTAAGCTCTCTAGAGCACTTGTGTTGTATTACTTGGTTACTTGTGTAAGCTTCTCAGAGCATATATTGTTCATATATATAAAGAATTGCCATTTTCCCCTCTATCTCCTTTATTATGCATGTATGAGAGCTAAGATCTGACCCCACTAGTCTTAGCTCCTTTACCCACCTATTTACATGTTGAACCACACATAAAAAGATGACGTACCCTCTAGATCCACTAGAGAGGAGTCGGCTAGATCCACTAGAGAGGAGTCGGGGAGTCGGGGAACTAAGGAGTTCTCATATACCTTTCTATTGTAGGGAAAAATACGGTCAACGCAACGGAAGCGAGACTAAAAACAAGTTTAGTATATTTTAAAATTTTTCCTTTGATGAACCTTAACCCTTTTAAAGTAATTAAACATATATATAAACTAACAAAAGTATAATACCTTTTGTCGCGTGATCCGATTGACTTACGTCGATGGTAATCCGCAAGATCTTCAATCCTAGCACGAACGTGAATCACCTAGGAGCATGGTCTCTCTTTTCTTTGAATTGCGTACCTGAGAATGGAAAAACAAAATCTCTTTTTCTTATCGTTAGTCACAAAACATCCAAAAGACTACAAAGATTATTCCGGTCACTTTTGAGTTCTCAATCTAATGATCGAAACTCGCGTGAACCTTATTCGAAGTTGTACACAAAAGCCTATTGATGTATAAGCAATGAGTGTACTATCGAAATAGAATAATCTCTTATCTCTTGTGTCTTGGCCGAAAAAATCAAACACTTGTCTATGAGAATTAGAAGAAGAAGAAGTTGATCAAGTGAATCAATTGAGAGAGCTAAGGTGGCCGAACCCTATAAGGTGACTTATATAGGGTGGCCGAATTTTCTTCTCTTTCTACTAGGGTTGGCCGAATTCTCCTCTTGATTTAATTAGGGTTGGCCGAATTCTCTACTAAAGAGAGTTTGTGCTTTACCCTAATTACTATCAACTTTAGAATCCTAACCCTAATTCAACTCATAAGTGTTTAATTCTTAATAAAAGACTTCCTTATTTGATTAAATAAATAAAACTTATTATTTATTTTCTTACCAAATAAGTCTTTTACTTTTAGTATACTACTACCAATAGTATAACTCTAGGAAACATATTTCCTGATCAGAAAAAGATTTTGTTTATTAATTAAATAATTAATTAATTCTCATTTAATCAAATAATAAAATAAAATAATATTTTAGACTAATATCTAGTCTTGCCGCCCACATCATGTATATATGGGCTCAATATTATTTTCTTATTTTATTTAATCCATTAGATTTTAATTAAAAAGCCCACATGTGAACCAGACTTATTCTTACTAAAAGAAACAAGCCCACATGCCTTTCATTAATATATTAATATAACTGATCAGCCCATTAAATAAATAATGTGCAAATTATATTCTTAATATATTAAATGCAATTCTAGATGGACCCATAAATTGGTCCGGTAGAATATATCAAGTGATCCATGAAAGTCCGTGTGGATTGGGGATCTTGGCGGGCTATCTAAATTTAAGCTTCAATAGACATAACCTAATCACAATCAACAAATGATTCACTTAGGTTCGATCTATTAATTTTAACTTATTCCACTAAAGAGCTAAAATTGAACTCTTAAATAAAGATAGAATAAGAAGATGTTCCTCATTCATACCTAGACAATCATATTTGAGATAGTGCATCCTTGTGATTAATATCAGTAATCGCCAAGAGTTCATAGACCGCCTATAACTCTCCAAGTTGCCATATTTACTCATATGACCACGTTTTGAACTTGGATACTTTGATTTGTCCAGAAGCCATGTTTTCAATAGTCACTATCGAAAACTCAACGTTGAGATTTAATATTCAATTACCTCAAAACATCCATATGATGATATTATATACTCATTTAATAAATGAAGCCACGATGTCCATATTTATAAATGAAGTCCTCTATCGATTAACAAATGAATATCACCAAACTATCGAGGATAGACTATGCTATATAATTGTACTTATTGATAACTCAAATGATACCACTTGCAACCATAAGTCCATCATTTATCTTAAGATTAAGATAGACTCTCCGATTGTCCTGATAATGAAAAGACTATTATCTATTGACGGTTCTAGATAAAGCTTTCCATTGTGATCCAGTTCAATGCACCCAGTGCACTAGATTCTTTTACTCGAAGACCCTCCGATGATTTCAAACTCATCATAACTCATTTGATTCAACTCAAATGCTAGCAAAAGAATTCTACAACTTTAACAAGATAAAGGTGCCCAACCTTTAACTTCAGTTGTGAACATTATTCAAGACTAGCTAAAGAATTGTGTCTTCCTCATACATATCCAGATGTACGAACAATTCTTCTTTTCTCATAGTTTTTAGACCTTATGATTATTTACTTTGACAATTATAATATTAAACTATAAATGCTATAAGATTTGTTAAACCATAAATCACTTTATTAATATGAAAAAGATTGTCAATTACTATTACACTTTTGCTATTAAGCATAATCCTAACATCTATGGGCCGAGTAGCCTTCTTGAAGATCTAGCATCAGAACTAGATGAGCAAGGCCAAATCTACGCAAAAAACTAGAGGAGCGCCGCTGGACCCACCATAGTACCTACCAAGCTCCACCAGCCCCACTGAGGGGAGCTGATACTTTTTTTTTTAGGGATCTGACACCGAGACTAGATGAGCTTGGCCAAATACGCCCCAGAAACCCTAAAAGCACCACTAGACCAGCTAGAAGAGTCTGGATGGGCTTCGACCCCCAACCGGAGGAACCGAAGCACGAAGAGAGTAATCTGCGAATGGTCCCATCCTTTGTGACCACCTCCACCATGAGGAGCACCTATTCGTCCTCCTCGTGTGCCATTTGTATTGGGGAACTATAAAGGAGAATCAGAGAGATCGAGTGCTAAGGACCGGGACCAGAGACTAGAGACCAAAGACCAGTATGAGAACCTTAAGTATAACATCTCCTCTCCTTACCCTCGAGACCCCGCCGGAGGGCACCTGTACTCCCCGACTAACCGTTGTACGAAAAGTCTCCAACGAAATTTTTTGGATGACAACTATTAAAAAAATATTTTACTTATTATTATCAATTAAAAATTTAAATTGATTTAATCTGACCTATTATTAATATTTAGATAATTTTGATTTATAATTTATACAAATTTTTGTTTTTAGTTGTTGACATCCTTGCAAATAAAATACATTATAATAAATATTTTAATGGTATAAAAGTCAACTTATTAGTTTTAAGATGTTTTTAACATTTGAAAAAAAATATATATTCTAAAATTATATTTAGACGTCAAAAGAAAAGAAAATCAAACATTTCATTCATACTCCAGGGTTGAATCCCTATTTGTTCTACATAAACTTTAGACATATTCATTCATTATAATAAAAAAACAAAGGACCCCTCCATGGAACATAAATTGTTTTTTTGAAAATAAAATTTTTTGTACCAAAATACAACAAACTTTCCTAACCAGAAAATGCACTTCTCAAATGTTATGCAAATGTACAAGTATAAACAACCAATGCAAGTTGCACAAATTAAAGAGTTAAGAGACACTAGAGATAACAATGGTTCGGCCAACACTTGTCTACTTCCACTCCACCAAGCTCCACAAGCTTGAGTCTCTACACTGTCAAGAATCTTTTAGTTAATATTTTTGGTTTGATTATTAATGTTTAATAAGCTGATTTTTGGTAACATTTTAATGTGTGCAAAAGAGGTGAATGAGAGGACCCATATATCAGTCAAATCATCAAATACTAAGCATTCTTCAACACAATTAATCACTTGTGTCTTCTCAACAAAGGTTTATACATGTATAATAATAGTTATTCAGTGCTATGAAACTCCTACATGCCCCACAAGAGAAACAAAATATATGCTATGCTTAACTGTATCAGGATCCACGGCTGAAATCTCTGAAAACGAAAAGAGATGTCAAAGAGGCCACATTAAGGTGCACGCAGGAGGAACACGATGAGAAGGCTGATCTTCAACGATGATATCCAGATCCTAGAAAACAAAGTGAAAAAGGAGATTTTGTTAGAACTAAAGTAGATGAAAAATTCGTAGTACTGAAATAAGCATATCATACATCGGCCCGTAATTGAGAGTATTTTTTATGAAAATAAACCTTAATCAGAAATTTAAAGGGAAGGTGACCAGCAGAGTTCAGCTGGTAAGCCTCTTGTTATTGTGGGAGACGTCTTGACTTCAAATCTCACTCAAATCAAAGTTTGGGTACGATACGATTTATATGTAATGTAATTAAAAAAACTAATTAGCAATTTAAAGGTACAATTTGTTGAACACTCTCAACATGAGCAGAACTTGACACAAAAGATACAGTACTGATACGAGTACTCCCACTCAATTATAACTACTATAACTAAAATATTTTATGAGCAGGCAGGTCCTAAACTCCACCACATGGTAGACCAATTCCAGAAAATTTGCTACAAGATCTGTCATAATTCATTATTCTTTTAAAAAATTGTGCTGATCAAATAAATTGACAGCCATTAAAATTATGATATTAAAAATGAATCTAGCTGGATAATCAGTTTTTTTTTGTTAAAGTTCAGATTACTCTTGGTTCTGCAACAACTAGAACATGTTGATCCTACTTGGTGGCTGGAACAACAGAGTTTGGAAGAGATGATTACTAGGATAGGCGTATAGCACATACCTCAAAAAGGTGGTAATTTTGATGACTGAAATCTTTAAAACTCGTCAACATCATTCATGCATGCCTGCGTCTTTTGGTATTGTCCTCGGCAAAAAACTCCCAGCTGTTGTGATTAAGGGTGCTCAAGTCATCAAGTTCTGCAATGGCTAGCAAGTATTGAGTGAGTTTCACAAGCTCCTGATCACTGTCTCGATTTGCATGAGCCTTCCTGAATGGCTTGATTGTCAAACCATTTTGTGGGTTCATTACAAAATTTCTTCGTAGATCATCAAACATTATGGTATTTTTGGAACTATAAAACTGCAAATACAACAACAAAAAAAAAAAAAAAAAAAAAAAAAAAACATTAATGCTGACCACACAAAAATCGCAAAACTTCCAATATATACAAAGCATCAAAAGCAAACCTTTTTTGTTTGTCAAAAAACTAATTTTGGTAGAATGCATAATGCATGGTACTTTCAAAGGATCAATAAAGACTAAGATGTCATAGAGCATCACAAACATTAGGTACTGTGAGGACAATCTTTTTTCTCTTATTATATTTTTTTTATTACAATAAATGTAAACCAAATCCCTCTCTACTCTAGTGTGAGCAGGACTTGAACTCAAGACCTTTTCTACAACGACAAGAGATTTTACCAGCTATGCTAATTAGTACTCACAAGGTACTGTAAAAACACTATTAAGGGTTTATGCCATCATATGCTATGCTAAGAAAATACTTAAAAATTAAAATAAGTGATTAAATGTCCACATATTTCAAACTAACGTTTTAAAATACTAGTTGAAAAAGAAGCAAACAACATAAATATATACAAATTACAATTTTGTACTGTGTACCTCAGGTAACTGAGCCCAAATCACACCAAGTGGTTTGCAATCAAAAATTCCACGAGAGTCTGACTGAACCGTAATCATAGCTAAATGATCTAGAAGCGCTGTGATTTTGTAGTTTGGATTATTGAGTACCCCAAGCTCTCCCATCTTCAACTCAACCCACTTCATGCTGGATAAAGGAAAAATATATAAACTTTGAGAACAAGCTTTCTTACACTCAATTTCCAAAGACAAGGATTTTCAAAAACTCAAAAAATTAACAAACTCCGTATAGGTAGTAAGTAGTAACTTTAGTTATAATGTATACTAGGCTTTAACTCTAAAGAGAACTGTCAAATTTACAAAATCAATCCCTATCCAGAAAAGCAGAGAGATAAAACATGGCAGAGAAAGCATTTGTCTAAACAGATAGAGCTCTTTGACCAACATTAACTTTAAGAACTTATGAGGAAAAGAGAGAGATTAGTGATTATATGACCTGGTTGCAGACCATATCATGATATCATACTCTGCATAGGCAGCTGTGAGAAATTCATGAAGATCTGCAAGATATAACACCAGATGATGGTTAGCAGAACAAAAAGCAACATAGGTACATAACTAACTACAAGCAAGATCTTACAAGGCCGCATAAGTTGAACTGGATTCTCCGCAGTGGAACGGTGATCGAATAAAGTATAATCAATATCCAGAACCAGCAGTTTCTTTCCTTCACGGCATGGAGTTCGAAGTTTAATCTACAATCACCTCAAGTTAACGGAAAGAAATTGTCGAATAAAGTAATATACCATAAGGTGTCCTATATGTGCATATTACCATAAGGTGTCCTATATGTGCATATGTTAACGCCACATAAAGAAAATCAAGCAATATCCATTTATATACATGCCTTTTAAGTTACCTACATAAAAAATTCATGCAAGATTAATGTAAGTTAATTAATTATAACAACTAATTTAATAGTTCAGAAGATGCTGGCAATGAAAAAAATTAACCTTTGTGTAGTAAGTTGTATCTATACCTAGGGGGGTATAAGTAGAACAGAAACAAAGGAAATGAAAATTTTAATACTCTCTATCACCTTCTCATTTCTGACTGGTCACCATAGTTAAATACACGTTTATCCATCTCTTAAACCTAAATTTTAGGTGCAAATTCAAGAAAAAATACTTTAGTTAATTGAAGACAAATACGTGATACCCTAATAAATAGTGACCTGCATCCAATGAGCATAAACAAGACGAATGAAGATTTGTACCATTAAATCAACAAAGGCCTATAACTACCCACACTTAAGTATTAACAAATGAGTTCTCTTCCTATGCAACAAAATTAAATGCAAATAGAAACATAATTTGTAATAGGGTATAGACCATTTTGAGAGGACACAATAGGTATGTATGTAACGGAAATTTTTTAATATAAATTTACTGAGATTGACCAGCAGTCCACAAAACCCATTAGCATGCATATAATGGAGCAACCTGTTGTGTTTTTTCGCTCATCAAAACCCAAACCAAGGCTTATGAAGGAATACTATTTGGATAAGGTGAAAATAAAGTGTGCACATGATTTCCTATTGGGATTAGGAAATTATATTTTCTCAAGAATCCCAAATCAACTAGGATAAGGAAATAAGTTAGCTTTTCTTATTCTAAGAGGATTTAGGAGTCCTATTCTAGCAAGGAATGTAACCCAAGTCCTATACTTATAAATAGGGCTGTTGGGAGCTTATTTTTTACACACAAAAATCAGCAAGCATGCAAGGGGTAGAGAGCAAGAGTGATAGAGAGGTTCTAGCAAGGTTTTAGGGAATTATCTAAATGGTTTTAATAAGTTTCTTGTAACCAAGCGTTTTTCTCCATAGTGCTAGTGATTTCTCAAGAGAGATCACACGAGGACGTAGGCAAAGTTAGCCAAACCTTGGTAAATTCTTTGTGTTTGTGTGTGGTGTGTTTTCTTTATTGTTTATATTTTATTCTGTATATTCGCATATCATTATCATATAAGTTTATCACCGGAGACTATCAAGAAAGCAAGATCAATACGGGAGTTTAAAATCACAACATTGGTATCAGAGCTTGGTCATAGCGTTTTTGAGATGGTGGGTGATAAGAGCAATGATGTGAAGCCCATCATAATTGAGAAGTTTGATGGGAAGGGTAACTTCACGTTATGGCATAGGAAGATGAAGAATGTCCTGATTCAACAAGATCTGCAGCATGCTATTCTCGAAGTGGAGAAGAAGCCGACAGAAACTACAAATGCTCAGTGGAAGCGAATAGACGTAATAGCGAAGAGCTCTATTGAGCTACATCTTTCCGACAATGTGATTCTTAATGTCGACAAGGATATGAACGCTAAAGAGACATGGGATAAGCTTGAGAAAGTTTACAGGGGTAAAACTTTATCCAACAAACTTTTCTCGAAAGATGAACTTCTTAATCTTCGGATGGAAGAAGGTGGAAATCTGCAAGATCATTTGAGCAGATTTCAGAATTGTGTTACCAATTTATTAAAGGTAGATGTGTAGTATGAAGATGATGACAAGACGCTTTTACTGTTGAGATCTCTACCGCCTTCATTCAAGCACTTAAAGACCACAATCATGTTTGGTAAGGAAAGTCTAAAGTTGGATGAGGTTATGGAAGCTATCCAATCGTATATCAAGATAGATGAAAATACTGAAGGCTCTCAAGCACATGGTTTGTATGCCAAAGGCAAAGAGAGGGGTTGGTCGTAGAGTAGGCTTGATAAATCTGGCAATAGGGGTAGATCAAAATCCAAGGGAAAAGAGAAAGAGAACAAGGGTTGCTTTACATGTGGTGCTACTGACCACTGGAAAAAGAATTGCAAGATATGGAAAGAAAGGAAAGTGAAGGCGATGGCAAGGAATTCAAGTTCAGTTAGTGTGGTTACTTCGGATGAAAGTGACAGAGAACTCCTTGCGGTAACATCGAGCTCCAATGCTTTCCAACATTGGATTTTGGATACCGGTTGTTCGTTCCATATGTGTGCAAACAAAGAATGGTTCAACACATATGAGGAAAAGAGCTATGGAGAAGTTTTGATGGGAGATGATTCACCGTGCAAGATCCAAGGTATTGGATCAGTGAAAATCATAATGCATGACGGAATTGTTAGGGTACTGGATAAAGTCAAACATGTTCCTAAGCTAAAAAAGAATTTGATATCTTTGGGCAATTTAGACAAAGCCGGTTACAAGTATTGTTCTCAAGGAGGGATACTCAAGGTTATCAAAGGGTTATTGGTCATGATGAAAGGTGATATTCAGCCTAACACTATACCAGCTTCGGGGAACTACAATAGTAGGTGGAGCAACAATATCTGTAGAGATAGACAAGACTGAGCTTTGGCATTGTAAGCTAGGGCACATGAGTCAAAGAGAGATGCAAGAACTACACAGGAAAAATCAGCTGAAAGGTGTTAGTTTCTACAAACTAAAATTCTGCAAGTATCGTACTCACAGGAAGCAAACAAAGACGTCATTCAAGATTGCAGAAGGTGAGAAAAGATGCAAAGAGCTGTTGTACTATCAGACACATGGGGTCCTGCACCAACTAGGTCTAAGGGAGGATCAAGGTATTTTGCTACTTTTTTAGATGATTTTTCAAGAAAAGTATGGGTTTACTTCATGAGGGAGAAATCCGAAGTTTTCACAAAGTTCAAAGAGTGGAAAGTTGAAGTAAAAAACCAAAAGGGCAGAAAAATCAGATATCTGAGAAGCGACAATGTAGGTGAATATAGAGACAAGAAGTTCTTACAGTTCTGCAAGGAAGAAGGCATCACAAGGCATTTTACAGTGAAAAAAACTCTTCAACAAAACGGGGCAGCAGAGAGGATGAATAGAACTCTTATGGAACGAGAGAGAGAAGCATGTGGTTTCATCCAAGATTGCTCGACATGTTTTGGGCGGAAACGGTTAATCACGCTTGCTACTTAGTTAACCGATCACCCTCAAAGGTTCTTGATTATAAGTGTGCAGAAGAGGTATGGTCTAAAAAACCTGTTGATTATTCCAATTTAAAAGTTTTTGGTTACAATGCATATGCTCATATTCCGAGTGATGAAAGAACCAAACTCAAGCCAAAGTCATTTGAGTGCATTTTCATTAGTTCTGAAAAAGGGGTGAAGGGCTAAAAGTTATGGGATTTTGTCAACAAGAAGAAGGTTTTAAGTAGAGATGTCATGTTCAATGAGAAGACTATGCCCCTAAATAAAACCAAGACAATTGAGGAGAAGAAAACTGATGTTGTAGAAGAAGCAACCGAATTTCCTCTAACCAAATGGGTCATGGAAGAGGATCCAGCTCAGGTGGAGCATGATCAAATGGATCATGACGAAAGGATTAATGAGGAAAGAGTAGAGCAACAACAACAGTCACATGTACAGGCTCAGGTGGAGCTATCACCGTTGCAGGAACGAGACTCCCTGGTTCCTCAACAAGTGCAACAATTTTAGAGAAGCATAGCATTGGATAAACCCAAGCGAGATCGCAAGAAACCGGAAAAGCATAGGTTTGATCAAAACGAAGTTAATTATACTCTAAATGTCAGTCAAAGAGATCCAACCATGTATCAAGAAGCTATAGCAAGTGATGATCAAGAAAGTTGGATGGTTGCTATGTCAGAAGAGATGCAATTTTTTGATAAGAAATCTGTTTGGAAGCTAGTTTCTAAACCGAAAGATCAAAAGATAGTTGGCTGTAAATGGGTGTTTAGTAAGAAATAAGGGACACATGAAGGTGATAACGTGAGATACAAGGCTCGGTTAGTGGCAAAAGGGTATTCATAAAAGGAAAGAGTTGATTATGACGAGATATTCTCTCCGGTGGTTAAGCATACTTCAATCAGATTGC
This sequence comes from Acer saccharum, assembly GCA_030490815.1. Taxonomy (NCBI): domain Eukaryota; kingdom Viridiplantae; phylum Streptophyta; class Magnoliopsida; order Sapindales; family Sapindaceae; genus Acer; species Acer saccharum. The sequence continues at coordinate 10,326,025 of CM059874.1, forward strand.
TATTATCAATAGCAACTCAACAGGATATGGAGATAGAACAAATGGACATTAAGACCGCGTTTCTCCATGGTGATCTGGAAGAAGTCATTTACATGGCTCAACCGGAAGGATTTGTCGAAACAGGGAAAGAAAATCTGGTTTGTAGGTTAAAAAAGTCTCTTTATAGGCTAAAGCAATCTCCAAGGCAGTGGTACAAGCATTTCAACTCATACATGCTGAAAATCAATTTTAGAAGATGCTTAAAGGATTATTGTGTTTACTATCATGTGTTTGAAGATGGTATGATTATACTATTGCTACTTTATGTAGACGACATGTTGATTGCATGTCAAGATATGTCTAGAATTCAAAAATTAAAGATGCAATTGAGTAAGGAATTCGACATGAAGGATCTAGGGGTTGCACAAAAGATCCTTGGAATGCAAATTAGAAGGGACAAAGTAGAGGGAAAAATCTGGTTGTCGCAAGCAAAATACATTCAAAATATTTTGGAACAATCCAGCATGAATGAAGCAAAGCCCGTGACTACTCTGTTGGCAGCTCACTATCGGTTGAGTACGCTGCAATGTCCAGCTACAGAAAAAGAGTTGGAAGAGAAGAGCAAAGTGCCTTATGCAAGTGTAGTAGGATGTCTAATGTACACGATGGTTTGCACAAGACCTGACCTAGCACAAGCATTAAGTGTTGTTTCGAGGTACATGGCGAATCCAGGAAAGGAGCATTGGTTTGCAGTTAAATGGATTCTACGTTACTTGAAAGGTTCAAAGAGTCTAGGAATCTTGTTTGAAAAACAAGGGAAAGAAGCATGTGTACTAGGTTATGTAGATGCCGATTATGCAAGAGACTTGGATAAAAGAAGATCTACTACAGGTTATGTTTTCACTAGTGGTGGTGGACCGATTAGTTGGAGGGCTACTCTACAATCAATTACAACATTATCCATTACTGAAGCCAAGTATATTGCATTTGCGGAAGCTGAAAAGGAAGCAGTTTGGCTTAATGGTTTAGCAAGAAAGTTCGGAATTACTCAAGGTTCCGTGTTGATTATATGTGACAACCAAAGTGCTATTTACTTGGCAAAGAATCAAGTGTTTCATGGAAGATCGAAGCATATTGAGGCTCATTATCACCGAATTAGGGATTGGGTAGAATCAAAGGAAGTTACATTGGCGAAGGTTCATACAAAGGAGAATAGATCAGATTACTCGACTAAACCGGTAACAGATGAGAAGTTCAAGTTTTGCTTGAACTCACTCAATCTTATTACATGCTAAGGATTGGGTGAAGCACCTTCTCACTTGAGGTGCATTAAGGCAGGATGAATTTTGCCAAGGTGAAGATTCTTGAAGCTTTCCAGAGTTGTTTCAAGAAGGTTCGAAGATATTAGGGGGTACAACAATCATATCTTGGTTTTGACTCACCAAGGTGAAGATTGTTGTGTTTTTTGGCTCATCAAAACCCAAGTCAAAGCTTATGAAGGAATCCTATTTGGATAAAGAGAAAATAAAGTGTTCACATGATTTCCTATTGGGATTAGGAAATTAGATTTTCTCAAGAATCCCAAATCAACTAGGATAAGGAAATAAGTTAATTTTTCTTATTCTAAGAGGATTTAGGAGTCCTATTCTAGCAAGGAATGTAACCCAAGTCCTATACCTATAAATAGGGCTGTTAGGAGCTTATTTTTTACACAGAAAAATCAGTAAGCATACAAGGGGTAGAGAGCAAGAGTGATAGAGCGGTTCTAGAAAGGTTTTGGGGAATTAGCTTAAGGGTTTCAATAAGTTTCTTGTAACCAAGCGTTTTTCTCCATAGTGCTAGTGATTTCTCAAGAGCGATCACCCGAGGACGTAGGCAAAGTTAGCCAAACCTTGGTAAATTCTTTGTGTTTGTGTGTGGCGTGTTTTCTTTATTGTTTATATTTTATTCCGCATATTCGCATATCATTATCCTATAAGTTTATCACCGGAGTCTATCAAGAAAGCAAGATCAATAAGAGAGTTTAAAATCAACACAAGCAGCCCGCTTCAACATCTCTCATAACGTGTTCTACGTTGTTGAAAGCTAGATCCACATGAGGTGTGTAATGCATAGCTAAAAAAAAGGCCAGTCATTATCTGAATGACTAAACAAATACCGGTTAACGGACCAAACCCCCACCAATAACTAAGATTGCTCAGGGTTGGATAATATATCAAATGCTGATTAAGTGTGGAGTATACATCAAAACTTAGGACAAAGCCCACAACAAAGCTAGACGCTGAGAAAGTGAGGCTTCCCCTCTATAACATCTTGAGCAGGCAAGAGCTAAGCAGAACAACTTGGTCATTCTGATTAATTTTGTGATTGAAAAAAAAAAAAAAAAAAGTTATTTCAAATCGATTTAAATTCTAATGTTTGCAAACCCAAAACCTCGATAGTTCTTGTTTGGATCTCATATTATACAAAGTAGTTAATTATCGAGCCAGTAACGAGTGTCTTAGTGTCTAGATAACTTTTTTGCAGTAGACAGTTCTTTGAAGTTGTTTCCTAACAAGAGAAGTTAGGAAACAAATATCACCCTCACAAGGTGTATTACATCCAAGTTGATTAGAAAATTAATTTCAAGATCCAATTGTAGAATGAATTAAAAATACAGGACAGCATGAAAGAATTCTAATAGCTAGACTCTAGAGTTTCTTCACATTTGAAAGAATCATGGCGGTAGTAGGCAACATAGTGGGAAATAATGGTTATATTTGGTAGCTGGGGAAATAGCCATGCGACAATGATGCAAGCAACGGGGTTGTTGTCCAACCTTAAGTATAAGATATGTATAATTAGTAATTACAGTAAAATCAGTTCAGCTCCATGAAGGTAGTGACAGATATGCAGCCAGTTCCACCAATTCTGGGAGGGTTATCATGTAAGATTTAATTATATTGCTTTGACAATTGAATCCTAGAAGCAATTTTCCAATGACTAAAAGCAAACATGTATAATCAATATTTGCACTCTTATCGGTGGTCAAGGTAAAACGCCAGTGGTATCATGAATAGACTGAAGAGAAGAATCAAAGTGACAAGTTTCTACACAAACAATATTAAAAGTGTATAGATCAAATCACAGTTACATTATTAATCAATCACATTAAACTTTTATGGTTCATACGGATGGAGAGTGACAAGCTATCAACAATTCCCCGCCGCAAATAAGAGAAAAATTGGAAAGAGGGAAGAAAAAGGGTTGTATAAATGAAAACAATAAAGTTATACAGTTTCCCATGAACAGAAAGAAACATAATGGTCCGAACTGCAATGAAATAACTTCATAAAATAACCCCTTTATAACCTTATAGCATATCTGAATCTGCATACATTATAATGCCCTTAAAAAAAATATTTCATCACATTCTTACTACTAAATAAAAGATGAGAAAACCAACCTTATATTGATTGGCACGTCTCCTCAGTTTCTGCTTATTGACCTCTTTATCCTTAATGTCAACAGATTCTTCTTGCCCAAGTTCAAAATCATCAATAATTTCTGGAGACTCCACTGGATCCACAATTATATCATCTTCAACAGTACTGCAAAGTCAGTTGAATTCATACTATTACCAACTACTGAATTCAGAAATAATGTTAGACAGGCCACATGCCATCACTGAACGGAACTCCTTTAAAATGAGATGACTTATCTCACCCAATTATAATATTACATATTTGTAATTTAAATGTAACCCTTTACAAATCACAAGTACATACTACATAGCGTATCATTTCTACTCTCCTAACATGCATAAGCATGTTATATACCAGGAAACATATGACTTATAACCTCAATTCAGTTAATATCAATTCCATGGAGACATTTATCCTTCCCAAATACAATGATTGTATACAAATCTCCTTTTTGTGGTCAGCACTAGTGCCGGGTATAAATCTCTAGCCAAACAAGGTAGCAATTTTTTTCTCTCCAATAAAGTCATGCACAATCATATCTAAAAATAATCTCTAAAAAAGTTCTAGATTTATAATTATAATAATCAATGCTGCTCTATTAAGTAGGCAGCTTAGCTTGAATGTAAAAGAGATATATATTTTCCCAACCAAACTGGTTTATCCCCAAAGTCAGCTTCTTATTTCACTTGCATATATTAGAAGATTCGATGTGTGAAGTTATCAAACTGCTCTAATAAAAATGAACTTAATCAAGGCATGATGATAGTGCCAGAATGCTAGCAAAAGTTGTGACGCCAGAAAACATGAATTTTAATATAAAAAAATCCCCTAAGATTTTCACTTCATCCCAACAAACAGCCTTAAAATCACTCCTTTCGAATAACTTTACTTCCTAAATGTTTAAATAACAAAAACCCAATTATCATACACTTCCTATGCGCCAGTTCCTCAAATTAAAAGCATCATCGTCGTCGTTGTCAATGTCAATAAAAACATAAACTACGTTAACAAATTAAAGTCTTGGAGAAACTAAAAACCCATTTCAAATACACTATCAGAGAGCATTTCAAAGAAAGCCAACGATAAAAATAAATAAATAAATAAATAAAAAACTAGTGTGCCTCGTCTGAAATTCCAAATTCACCAACCTAAACACACTATCAGAGTCAAATTCCCCAAACAACAAAAATTAAAATAAAATGAAATAAAAACAGAGAGAAAGAGAAAGTAAGACAAACCCAATCATGGTCATTTTGAGAGAGGACTTGAGAGGAAGTGTGGAGAGCAAGACAGAGTCGTCGGCGAGTTTGTTGCCCATTTTGGGGTATAGAAGCTTCTGTCTTTTAGGCAAAACGCTGGTGACTTCGCAGATCCTGCGCTTCAATTCGGATACTGAATCGTCACCGCAGACTCGGACCGTGTACTCTTTCCCTCTCCACTTGACTGTCAGCGTCAGCTCTTCTTCTGATAAAGACGCCGGAGTTGAAGAAGAAGCCATTTTTCACAAAAAGTGGACAAGTTCGATTACTTGCGTTCAAGTGTCAGGTGTGTAAACGTGTCTGTTTCGATTTTATTTCTTTAGGGAAAATTGCACAAATTTCCATGCACTTAGGTAATATTACACGCAACGGTGACTTTGACATAATCATACAAACATCCCCTAAATTTTGTCGACTAAACTCTAAAGATTGAGCCAACTTTTGACTACCAAATTGTAAAAATATCTTTTCCACGGCAATTAATATTTAAAACTATAGAAAATTATGAAAAAACCCAATATTTCTAAAATTATCACAGAGAAAATTAGATAGAATTGGCTATAGATGATTTATTTATTTATTTATTTTAAGTATTACACTAGTATAAAAATTCAAGGTTTTTTGGGGGAGGGGGAGGGGGAGGACTCGAACCTATAACCTTGTGGTGGGTGTGTAAGGGGTTTTACCATCGGATCAACCTTATCTCGTTAATTATTAAAAAGCTACAAGTTACATTTTAAAGTTAATATCTATTTTATTTATTTATACAACTCCTTTGCTATTTGGAATGTTGAGGCAACATTAGAAGAACTCCCATCTACGACTACATAACTTGATTCGACAACAAGAACATAACCCGGTTCCATTTACGCATCATCACTAGATTTGTTTTTGTTTAACCTATAGGCTCCGTTTGGTGCACGAGATTGGATTGAACTATTTTATAGGATTGGATTGGACTGGATTGTATATGATTAAATATAACACTGTCTATTGTTTGGTGTAACATAGGATATGACTAAAATAGTCCAATCTTATATTTGCAATGACCTGGGATTGGATTAAAAATAATTTGATGAATTGTTTATTATATACTAAAACTATAATTAAATTAAATAATTTTTAAATATTATTACTCTTTTAAATAATTTATAATTATTATCATGGAATGCATTGCTACTAAGGAGTCGTTTGTTTATTCCACTTAAGACTTAATGAGTCTGAATTAAACTCATTAAGTTGTTTTGTTTGTTTTTTTAAGTGGTCAAACAACTTAAAAATATCAAAAAACAAGTTTAAAAAAAAGGTAAGAAATCCTAACTTTTAACTTAATTCCAAATCATTGAACTATAATTAAAATATTGTCTTCCAAATCTATCCTCCAAAAAAAGATATATTTCTAAATTTATCCTGATTTGATATGGTATAAAATTCTTTCTTTTAACATATTTCTTATTTTAAAAGGCTTTAAAAAAAAAAATTAAACAATTGAATTTCTCTCCTGTCAAATTCTAGTAAGAACTCTTTAAATTTTTTTTTTTTTTTTTTTTTATCTATGTGTAGTGGCAGTTATAGAACTCTTTAAACATAATCTAGAATGATAATTTGTTATGATTTTCATAGTTGCAGATATATAATTTATCAAATATTCTTTTTGTGGTTGCATTCGATATTGAGTAGATTTCGTCGCTTGAAGAAGTTATAGAATAATTGTTTATATATATATATGTACTGATGTATATAATTTAGGGACCTATTTCTAAAAAAAATAAAAAATAAAAAAAAAAATTTGGTTTCTAGTTGCATATGATCCAGCAAACAAACAAAAAAAAAAAAAAAAAAAAAAAGCAAAAATGGTTTCTAGAATTATATACTGGATATTTGGACGATTTGTAAAATTGAACTTGAACTTTTTTTTTTTTTTTACAATATTGAACTTGAACTTTTTTTTACAGAATAACATGCAAAATTATAGTTCTTGATGAATTTTTTGTTTTGTTAAATTAAACTTTGTTTGCAGAAGAACATGCAAAATCTTATAAAGAGTGTTACATATTAAATTACTTCTTTTAATTAGTATGAGTTTAGATGTAAAATTACTTCTTTTCAGACAATTTTATTTTTAAAACACAAACATGTTGATAGCACATTTAGACGTGATAAATAAAAAATTAAAAAAAAATTAAAAAACATGTTATTTAGATTCAGGTTTCAGTCACTATTCAGTTTTCAGTAAAATTCAGGACTATTCAGTCTTCAGACAAAAAAAACAAATGACCCCTAAGTGTAAAAGGAATCAGCTTATTGTAGTTTCTTCTTATTGTAAACTAATTTTGAATTATCATGAGCTGAATGTTGATATGTTATGATTATCTGAGAGAACAAACTTCGAATGCTAAGCATCTTTTTCTATTTTCCGAACCCTAATTGCAAGTTGCAGCAGATGATTTTTTTTTTTATGAATTCCCATTTTCAAAAGATAAAATAAAAAATTGTTAGACTCAATGAAAGAAATACCTTCGATTGAGAATTTGAAATAAAGTTTTACTCAAGTTTGACCAATTAAGGCCAGGAGCACATAAGAAGGTGTCATTGATGCATAAAAGAAAACAAAAAATTTGAAAGAGAAGATCGGGCGAGATTTGATAAAAGAGAAGTGATGAAAGAGGAGAGTGGTTGAGATTAGGGATGGCAATGGGTCGGGTTCGGGCGGGTTTTTCAAAATCCAAACCCGCACCCGCAAAATTTTTCATCACCCACGTTCACCCGCGAACCCATGAAAATAAACGGGTTCGGGTTCGGGTTTCACCCGCGGGTTTTATATGGGTTCGCGGGTCTCACCCACCAACCCGTAAAAATATATTAATTTATAAATATTTAATATTTAATTTTATTTATTTATACAACAAAAAACTCCTCTTTATTTATAATATATCATGGAGAATTACAAATACAAGTGTGTTTCTTAGTTGAGACAAGAGGCAAAGCACATTATATATATATAGCTAATGGTAGAACTTTGCACTCTTGTTTTTTCAATGTGGGACTTTCCCCACATTGAAAAAACAAGAGTGCAAGGTTCTACCATTAGCTATATATAAATGAGAGTTGAGAATTGTAATTCTCAAATTTAGAATGAGTGGAGTTTTTATATTTTATTCTTTATATGGTTAAAAAGTTTCCATTGGAATTTAAATTTATAATATTTTAAATACTAAATATTATATAATTTTTATTTATGCGGGTTCGCGGGTTCACCCGTGGGTTCGTTTTCCAAACCCACACCCACACCCAAACCCGCTGGGTTTTTCTTAATACGGGTTCGCGGGTTCATGGGTTGTAAATTCACCACCCAAACCCGACCCTACAGGGTCGGGTTCGGGCGGGTGCCCGCGGGTGCGGGTCAAATTGCCATCCCTAGTTGAGATATGTTGAAAGAGTAGAGAAACGATGGGTTTGTGGGGATAGTGATGTAAAGAAAGAGATGAATTAAATATGGTGGACCTAGGTGTACACAGTCTCAAGACTATTAGGCAATCTCCAATAGTTTTTTTAAAATTTTCTCTATTTTGAAGACTGAAAATAGAATATTCCTAGAATATTTTATCTCCATAAATTTACTACTCCAATCATCTTCCATTTTACGATCTTCAAATAATAAAATATTAATATTTTTCAAACTTTCTTTAATAAAATTGTTTTCTCTTTATTATTTTAGATAATAATTACTCACTTTTATTACACCAAAAATTTTCTAATCTTTTTTATAATTATCAAAACCTAACTATTTTTACATATAATGATTTTGAAATAATTTTTTAACATTTATATTTTTTACAGTTAATATTATTAATTCATCATTAAAAATTAAAAATTAAAATATAATCAATATTTTAACAAAGTTGCATAGTCAAAATAATTTATTGAGAGAAAAGGTTGTATTAAATTAATTGAGTTTAGTTAAAAATATGAAAACTAGATAGGAGAGAAAAAGTAATATTATTTAATATAAATAGTGAAATAGAGACTGAGATTTGGATCTCTAAATTTAGAGATCCAAATCAAATCTCCAAAATGGAATCTCCATTTTAGAGACCCATCGGAGTGAAATGGATCTCCATTTTGACAAAATGGAGACTCATTGGAGATGATCTTAAAGATAGGGAGGAGGTGAGTTTATTTTATCCCATCAGCTTGAGACTATTTTGTTTTTGGAATTAGTAATCTCATGTTTCAAAACACCAGCAAACATTAGATAAGCACTAAAATTATCCAATCGGTTGTGCCAAACAAGGCCATAAAGGCCATAGGTGTCAGTAGTAATCAACAGTTTCAAGAAAGTAAAATTGTTTTGGGTATAACAAAAGAGCCAAATTGTTTTCAATAGGATCATGATTTCTCTTTGGTCAGTGTATTATTGGAAATGAATACAGAAGATCAGAGCTAAACATCTAGCAAGATGAAATTTTTATCTCATCAGAAGAAAGTGTTTGCAACTATCAAATGATGAATACATTCGAATTCCAAAACGAAATGATTATTGGGAAGACCCACTTTAAAAAAAAATAAAAAAAATGTTAACCAGACAACCAGTGCATTCAAAAATTAAGGATACATATCAGAATAAGAATTCAGTAGTCGCAAGCACAACAACATCAATTAGGTCCGGAATGGGACTTATAAGAAGGGTACGATGTATATTGCTCAAACAGGTTGTAAGATATGAGATATGAAAGGATTTCATATTTAATTATCAAAGTAAAAAACATAAATGTTTTAAGAACAAACTTTTGCGAATTAATTAAAAATATTTAAAAATTATTTCATTAAGTAGGTTTCATCGTCTACTCTAATACAAAAAGAAATGAGAAAGATATTGAAAATAAAATAACAATCTACTCTAATACAAAAGAAATGAGAAAGACAAAATGAAGTTGGTTCAGTGGTAAACCCCTCACATCTACAACACGAGGTTGTGAGTTTGAGTACCCCCATCTCTCGAAACCCCGAATTTATGTAATAATAAACAAAAATGAGAGAGATTAAAAATAAAATAACAATAGAACCCAATAATTGCATTGAAACTCCGCAGTCACTTTAATTCATGAACCCACTTCCATTCCACGCACAAAGGATGCTATTTATAACTCTTATAAAAATCTAAGGTTACGTTTGATTTTTCATCTGAAGACCGGACAGTGCTCTTGAAAACTGAATAATGACTGAAAATCGAATTTAATAGTTGGTCCTATTAATGATTAGATATTAACATGTATCATTAATAACTTTTTCTATTTTCTTAAACCCGGATTCTCTTTTAAATATTAATTTCAAATATAATTTCAATTTCTTTTAAAGAAATATAAATTGATTGCTAATTATGAAGAATGAATCAAAATCATCCAAAATTGGTTATTTAAATTAATTATTATTAGTTTTAAAATTAAAATCTCTTTAGACTTTTTTTGTTGTTGTTATCAATATCAATGTGTATGGATTTTCTTTTATATTTGTAATGCACTAATGGATTTTATTTTGTATTTGTAATGGAATGTTTTATTATTATTATTGTTATTATTATTATTATTTTAAAATTTATAATTTTGAGTGAAATAAAGAAATAGGGAAACGGGGGTTGGGGATGGAGGTACCTCCCCACAAAATTCCCCATCCCAAATGAGGGGGGAGATGCGGATGGGGGAACCTATATCCATCCCCATTTCCCCAATGTGCAACCCTAGACATAGCACAAACCTTGCATCCCTACCACTTTCACAAACAGAAAATGGATCTCTAACCGGAAAACCTCAAATTGTAGTGATTTTTGTGGACATAAAACAATCAATAAGAAATGGAGAAAGTTGTTTGACATGACGAGAGAGAAAAAAGAAAGAAAAATAGAGTCTGATTTTATGGAATGAAAACATAAAAGAGAAAGAACAGTGATAGAATTAAAGATAATAATAAAATTTTAAATAAAAATAAATTTGATTAAATAACATAATAATATGTGTAAGTAGTGTATACTTAACAAAAACATAAAATAATATAATTTAGAAAAGGACATTTTTGGTATTAAGTGGGATTTATTTACAAATTATAAATTAAAAAACAAAAAATGACAGATGTGATTACGAAAGGGGTGTACATAGAGCTTTTAAAGGGTGTCATTTTTGCCACTTAAAAAAAAAAAAAAAAAAAAAAAAAAAAACCTTTCAAAACTGATTATACCTATGCGTAAAATTTGGGACAATTCTAAAATCTTCGCAAACATAGCCCTGAATCGTGAACCGTGAACTCATAAACCTTAAACACTAACCCTAATCCCTAAACTCTATTTTGTTTTTTCCAAACTCACTTTGTTTAAGTGGGCCAATTGGACAAAAAGCCCAAACCACCAAAAACTCATTTCCTTTTAAAAATAAAAAATGAGGCCTATCACTACAAAATAATAAAACCTTAATACGATGTAACTGGGCTGATCCCAACCCCAAACATTTATAACCTTAATATGTCCTATCTAGATCTAGGTTTCTACGTAAATCTAGTGTTTGTGTATGACTGGATTGTTTTTACTTCTTCCATCTTATTTTTCTTCATAGATATTGTTTATCGTTTATTTGTGGCTAACCATAAAAGGCCCCAATTGTAACTAGGCTTAATTTAGATTGGATTGGGCTTGAGTTTGAGCTTAATTATATAGACAAATACGAATGCCCAATTTTAATCTAATTTAACAAAATAATCACAAAATCAACCAAGACACAATCACAAATGTGTAGTTATATTGTATTGATAATAAATCAAAAACTTAAGTATGCACTTTCCAGAGTAATTGTGAGAATTTTATTTATTTATTTATTTTTCTTAAATAGTAATCGTGAGATTCAAGTTTAAAAATTATATCTCCAATATTGGAGGACGAAACCGCTGCCGACACTATGATGTCCGGTAAAGAATAGAACCTTGAAATGTGACCAAATCAGGAAGGGTTTTGCAATTGGTGGGTTAAAAATGTTTATAAGCTTGTTTTCTTGTTTTATGTTTTTCAATTTCGCCTACTTTTTCTTTAATTGCTCTGTTTCAATTCAAGTAATATCTTCTTGAACACTGCACGTTTAATATAACAAGTGGAGTAAATAAACTAACCCGAACATTTTGTGAGCTTGTCCAAGTTGTAATTGTTGGTTCCGAAAATTACCAAAATTGGGTGGTGGGTCCGGTTTTAAAATTTTTCTATAAAAAACCAAAACCATTTTAGTCTTATCGTTGTGATCATATTGATTCTAATATTTAATATAAATAGAAAGGAATAAATCGTTACCCTTGTAGAATCTTCGTGATTCCCTCGAACCAAATTCTTCCACACCGAATCTTCAACACTAAAGAACCGACGGGTGGGCGTTTCGGTATTAAGCAGAATAATTTCGACTCTCGAATTTCTATTCTTATTGTGCACTCATTACATGAGACAACAAGACAAATATTGAGAGACTCTCACAATATACTAAGAGGTTAGTAGTTTAAAAAAAATTGTTTAATTTTTCTCTCTCTGATATCAGGCGAGAGCCAGAGAATGAAACTTTTTTGCACTTGTTCTCTCTTTGTGGTATAGAAGACAAGTCACAAGTCACAAAAAACCTCTCGTGTATATCTTGCGAGAGCAAGGGATATAGTTTTTTCCACTTATTTCTCTCTTTGTTGTATGTTCAAAAACAAAGTAGCAAAATCGAGAGAAAGAGATATTGTACCACTTTGTCTCTTATTTGTTTTTGAAACCTAATTGGATTATAACACTAATTAAATATTAAAATAAACAATTTATTTAAATATTTAAATAGCAATTTTGAAATTCTTATCAAAATAATTAAATCACAATTATTTAATTATTATCATAATAGATAACGATTGTTTGATACTTCTCCAAACTATGGCTCCTCCACCAATGGTAAACATCGAAGCAGATGTTGACTTTCGACTGTCATTGTCTGATCGAAAATCAGAATTAGTGTAGTCAATAGGAATCAAATCCCTACCAGAATATACTAGCATATAGTTTCTCGTTCTCCTAAGATACTTGAGAATGTGTTTAACCGCTACCCAATGCTCTAATCCTGGGTTAGACTGATACCGGTTGACCACTCCCACTGCATAGCATATGTCAGGTCTAGTACATAACATAGTATACATAAGACTGCCTACTGTAGAGGCATAAGGAATGTGTCTCATATTCTCTTCCTCTTGAGGTGTTTTAGGACCCTGCTCCTTAGAAAGAGTAACTCTATGACGAGAAGGCAGATTACCTTTCTTGTTATGCATCGCAAACTTGATTAACACTTTATCAATATATGATGCCTAAGACAACGCTAATAGCTTGTTCTTACGATCTCGTATAAGTTGGATCCCAAGAATATAGCTTGTCTCTCCCAAATATTTCATTTGGAATTGGTTAGCTAGACATTTCTTTACATTTGATAAATATTCTACATCATTCTCAATGAGAAGAATATCATAAATGTAAAGAACTAAGAAGACCACCTTCTTTTCTTTGATGTACTTGTAAACACTAGGTTCATCAATGTTTTGATCAAATCCATATGATTTAACTGTGTCATCAAATCTAATATTCTAAGATCAAGAAGCATGCTTAAGTCCATAGATGGACCTTTGCAACTGGCAAACTTTTTGCTATTGGCCTTTAGTTATGAACCCTTTTGGTTGCAGCATATAGATGCTTTCGTCAAGATAACCATTCAGAAAAACCATCTTGACATCCATTTGCCATATTTCATAGTCATAATATGCGGCAATGGATAAGAGTATGCGGATGGATTTGAGCATAGCTACTGGCAAGAGAGTCATTTCATAGTCAACTCCCTCTTTTTAGGTAAAACCCTTTGCCAATAGCCTAGCTTTGAAAGTTTCCACTTTCCCATCCACTCCCCTCTTTCTCTTGTGATTTGCAATCAATAGGTTTAATCCCTTTAGGTAGGTCTACAAGTTTCCAGACTAAGTTGGAGTACATTGACTTCATCTCGAGATTCATTGCTTGTTGCCATTTCTCATTGTCAAAATCTTCCATTGCACATCGATATGTCATTAGATCATCTTTACCATAATCAAAAATTGCAACTTGTGCTTCCCTGATTTTTCTATAGCGAATAGGTTGTCTCACAACCCTCCCACTATGACGAGGTGGTAAATCATTCTAATTTTGAGTTGTGGTCTTCTTACTTTGTCATTCAATGACAATTGTCGTTGTTGGTCTGATCTCATCAGAAAGTAACTCATCAAGTATAACTTTACTACGAGGTTTGAAGTCTCTCATATAGTTATTTTTTAAAAAAGTTGGTTTTGTCAATACAAATACTTTATTATCTTGAGGACTATAAAACAGACCTCCTTTTGTTCCCTTTGGATATCCTACAAATATACATACTTCAGATCGAGGTTCCAACTTCCCAGTCTTACCTTTTAGTATATGTACATGACACCCCCATATGCAAATGTGTCGTAAACTAACTTTGATACCATTCCACAACTTTAAGGGTGTCTTAGGTATAGACTTAGATGGAACTAAATTAAATATATTGAAACAAATACTCGGTGTGTATAATATATATCTAGAGGAGGGATGAATAGATTTTAACTAATTTTATCCAATTTTTGTGCATGGTCAAGATTACAAAAATACCCCTAATAGTCAATATAATATAGCAAGTGTAATATGTTGCATAATATAAATGACACTTGATATTTACGTGGAAACTCTCAACAGGGAAAAACCATGGGCTGGTAAGTGCACCACACTCGAACCTCGAATCCATTAATGATAATGAAGCTTACAACCTAATCCCAGTATGTAACTTACTACCACTACCTACTCCCGGTATGAGTGAACCTAGTCCAATTGCTTATGTGAACACCTAATCCCGGTGTATGACCTAATCCCGGTCATCACACAAGATTTACAATTGCTTGTGACAAAAGGCAACCTAATCCCGGAAGCCACACAAGTCTTACTTCTCAATGAAGAGATAAATTGGCCTATGTGAATATATGATGATATTCAAAGAGCAAATAAAGCTAGGGAACCTTAGATGCTTATCTAGGATGATAAAATGACAATTAATATAATTCTAGATATCAAGAGCTAAATGACATGTCATTAAAGCTTAGCTAAACATAGATTATCATGATCATTTAATTAATTGTATATGCATGCATTATCATATGGATTTTCTAAATCTGCTTTGAAATTGAAGAATTGCATGCTCTTTTCATTATCGTAATCATTTAATTCAATAGCTCGATTGTTTGGAAAATGAACTTGAGCATGTGGATGTGGGTCCTTCTTCAATGTTTTTTTTTTTGAAGAAGAAATAGTAACATTAACAATCAGGGAAAATACAAAAGGAGAAACATCCCACCATAACAGTTCTTCACAAGAAGAGAAAGCCAAATTGGCCAAGTCATGAGCCAAGCAATTAGCAGACCTAGGAATAGCCTGGCAATGACATCCCCCCACCTCAACACGCAAGGCTTTAATATCTGAAATTAGGAAAAGAGCATCACCTAAAAAAGGATTTTCAGAGTTGATCAAAGATATAATATTAGCAGCATCAGCTTCAACATAATTAATAAGCAAATTGTGCCTCTTAGCAAGGAGGAGTCCTTCGCGAAGAGCTAGAAGCTCGGCAATCTCAACCGAAAGGTTGCCTAACATAGGTTTCGATATAGCAGCAACAACTTGGCCTGATGAGTCTCGTATCGCAGCCCCCACACCAATAAAATTTCTTCCACGTTTCACAGAGGCGTCAGAATTTAACTTGAGACATCCAACAGGAGGAGGAAGCCAAGTGGTTGGAATTGCAGCAGTAACCTTCGAAGAGATAGACACTGCATTGCATGTATTCTGGAACTCCAAAAGGATGTCACCTGCACCTTCAAGAATTTCCACTGCAGACCTAAAATTACCTTTATGTAAGGCAGTATTACGAACATTCCAAAGACACCAAAGAAGTACACAAATATAGCTAAATTCCTCTCTTCCCAGCCGATCAAGTAAACTAGTAAGGATATCAACACAAGTCATATTTCGAAAATCTGAAATTAAAGCATAAAAGTAAGAATGTTTCCAAACCTCCAAGGAAACAGGGCACCAGAACAGTGCATGGCATTCTGTCTCTGAAGCTTTACCACACCTGAAACAGATATCACTATTAGACACTTTTCTTATCCATAAATTGTGAAGACAAGGAATAGCCTTAGAGCAAATTCTCCAAATGAACATCTTAATTTTAGGTGGAATATTAAGATGCCAAAGACTTTTCCACCATCGTTGAGAATTTGAAAGGGAAGAGGAAGATTCTTGTAAAGTAGAATTTAAAGCAAGCCAATAACCACTTTTGACAGTATACATACCATTCTTATCAAAATGCCAAGAAAGACAATCATTTCCACCCCTTACACTAATTGGGATTGAAAGGATGAGCTCTTTGTCTAAAGAAAGGAAGATTGAATCCAATTTGGACATATCCCAGCAATGTCGTTCTGTATCAATAAGATCAGCAACTGTCAGATCAGAGCAGGGACTGATTGTAACAGGTTTGAAGGATGAGGGTCTAGGAATCCAGGGGTCGTCGAACACATGTATACTCGAGCCATTGCCTACTCTCCATCGAAGACCTTTCATTAACAGCTGCCTTCCCCAAATGATGCTCCTCCAAACGTGGGAACATCCGTTTTTGGCCGATGCTTGCATAAAATCAGAATTCCTAAAATACTTAGCCTTGAAAATTCTGGAAACTAAAGAGTTAGGATTCATCAATAAACGCCATGCCTGTTTGGCTAGGAGTGCCCAATTAAACAGATGAAGGTCCCGAAATCCTAGACCTCCCATAGACTTAGGTTTGCATAAATATCTCCAGCTTAGCCAACTAATTTTCCGCTTACCATCTTTGGAGCCCCACCAAAATTTGGAAGTCATTGAGCTTAATTCTTTGCATAGACAAATAGGGAGTTTGAAAATGCTCATCAGATAGGAGGGCACTGCCTGAGCAACCGCTTTGATTAAAATTTCCTTGCCCCCAAAAGAAAATAAATTGCCCTGCCATCCTTGAAACCGACGCCATACTTTCTCTCTAATATCCTGGAAAGCTTTCCTCTTATTTCGTCCTACCAGCGTTGGAAGGCCCAGGTATTTATCATGAGAATTGCAAGAATGGATTCCAAAGATGTCTTTGATATCTCTTCTCAGAGTAGAGGTTACATTTGGACTGAATGTGATGCCGGATTTCTGGAGATTCACCTGCTGACCTGAGGCACGTTCATAAACACTCAACAAACGTTTAATTTGATGACAACTATCAACAGATGCCCTGCAAAATAGAAGGCTGTCATCTGCAAAAAATAGATGGCTCACTAAAGGTCCTCCCCTAGCACATTTAACTCCCAAGATTCTGCCATTCCTTTCAGAACTATAAATTAAACCTGAAAGAGCTTCAGCACAAAGGAGAAAAAGATATGGCGAGAGTGGGCAGCCCTGTTGAAGACCCCTGGTTGGAGATATGCTTCCCACCAACTTGCCATTTAGGAGAAATGAAAGAGTAGAAGTAGAGATACAGTCCATGGCAAGATCAATCCAATTTCTCAGAAATTCCATTTTAATCATAATTTCTCTGAGAAAACACCACTCCACACGGTCATAGGCCTTACTCATATCAAGCTTCAAAGCCATATGACCCCTCCTTCCATTTTTGCATCGACTGATAGAATGGAGAATCTCAAAGGACGCCAAAACATTATCGAAGATAAGGCGTCCAGGAATAAAGGCTGACTGATTGGAGGAAATGAGAGAGGAGAGACATTGTTTCAGCCTATTAGCCAACACTTTTGCCACTGCCTTATAAATGACATTGCAAAGAGCAATCGGTCGAAAGTCTTTGATAGTTCGAGGAGCTTTACTTTTGGGTATTAAGACCACATTGGTCCTATTGAAATCTCGAATCGAAGCCCCGCCGTTAAGGACCTTAAGGCAAATTTGCGAAAAATCATCCCCCACAATCGGCCAAAACTTCTGAAAGAATATAGCCTGGAATCCGTCCGGACCAGGCGCTTTGGTTGGACCTATATCAAAAACGGCAGCCTTGATCTCATCAGCAGTGAAGACAGCTCCTAGAACCTCCCAGCTGGAAACACTAAGTTTGGAATTGATTTTGGCTGTGACTAAATGTATGTCCTGAGTGCCTGGATAAGTTGACCTGAATAAGACAGAGAAATGATGACAAATATGTCTAGCCAAAACCTCCTCTTTATCAAGAAATCGTCCTGAGTCATCATATAGACCAATGATCTTATTCTTTCTCTTCCTAGTCGAAGCACAAGCATGAAAAAACTTGGAGTTGCGATCACCAGCCATTAACCAATCAGCCCTGGATCTTTGCCTCCAGTATATCTCCTCTTTTGACAAAAGATCATCCAAGTCCTTTTCCTTCCTTCTGATCTCATTCATGACACCTTCAGCACCAACATTCTTGTACATCTCCTCTATAGATTTCTGAGTGTTAGCAATTAGTTTCCGTAGGGACCCAAATCGCTCTCTACTCCAACCTAATAATCTGGCAGCACACCAACTGAGTTTCGAATGAAGATCGGACACCGTGGTTGCAGGACCTTTGCCATCCCAAGCTTCTCTAATAATATGGCCAAGATCCTCCTCCTTTAACCAGAAAGGCTCGAAGCGAAAAGGCCTACCTTGATGAGTATTAGAGTGGGTGCCTTCCCCAAAAGTCAGAAGAAGGGGTCGGTGATCCGAGCATTGGAACTCAAGGTGATCCACTTTAGCATCTGGAAATTTCATCATCCAAGAGTGGGTTACCAAAATCCTATCCAATCTTTCTTGAACATTATCAATACCATCTCTCCTATTTGTCCAAGTAAAAGTAGGGCCCCGAAAACCAAGGTCAATAAAACCACAATCATCAATGGCGAGACGAAACTCCTGTATTCCTGAAGCCTCCTTATCAGAACCTCCCATCTTCTCATCCATAGACACAATATCATTGAAGTCTCCTCCACATACCCAGGGGAGATTGTCAACAGTTCTGAGCCGTCGAAGAAGGTTCCATGAAGAGCTTCTAAGTGTTAGACTAGGATTACCATAAAACCCAGTAAATCTCCACAAGAACCCATCATTCATCTTTATACGAACATCAATATGACCAGCTGAAAAAGAGAGCACAGATAAGTCTACCTCGTCTGACCACAAAAGTAATAAGCCCCCACTTCTTCCGTTACTATCAACACTAAAGCTTCCTATAAAACCTAATGTGTCCTTAATTTTACTGATCTTGCTACCATGAAGTTTTGTCTCAGATAGGAATACCCAATCCGGGGAAACTTTCTTGATCAGCCTTTTCAAGGCTCCGAACGTACGGGGGTTCCCCAGCCCCCGCACGTTCCAACATACACCGATCATGGTTCTCGGCGGGCCTGGGTCCCAGGCTCCGCCGCTAGAATAGGATTCTCAAAATCCATGGTAGTCTTTGTCTTCTTTGGTTCTATGAATTCGTCCAGTAAATCGAAACCAGGTTTCCGTTTTGGAATAATTAGATTTAACGTCTTCAGAGTCCCATCATTTCCACTACCAGAGGAAGTCATCACAGTCGAATTATAATTCTGTGTAAAGCTACTATGAGGACTAGCGCCTACCTGTAGGGGGTTAGTAATACCCCTGGCAACCCGCTTCCATTTGCGAACACTGGTCTTGTCAGCATTAGCCTTGTCATGACCTTCGTCAGTAGGATCATCTGTCTCTTTGTCCACCACCAAGACTGAGTCCATCGAATATGGCACCATATCCTCCATGACTGCGTTAGTACCATCCCGATCCTTCTCCACATCTTTGGTTATTAACCGCTGTATTCGATCGGTTGTCTCAACACCGGATTGTGGGTTAGGACCGATCAGACCTGGATGATGAGCAATACCGTCATTATTAGTTGTAATCTTCCCCACAGAACCTCCACTCTCTGCTTGCCCACGACCCTGGATGTTGGTCTGTTGTGCTGGATGAGGCTCAATTCCTTTCGATGATCCACCCGAAATTGAATAAGACTTGCCACTACCCATCTCACCAGAGCTTTTCCCTATTGGTCTCTGATTCTTCGATTTTCCCCCATCTGGCCCTGAGGCCCTCATCCAAGCCCCAAATTTGGTAGCTACCCCTTCCAGAGCATCAGTTCTGGCCTCATCATCCTGGCAATCTCGAAGAACATGCCCCATTTTACCACAAGCATAGCAAAAATCAGGAAGCCGTTCATACAGTAAAGGAGCTACTACAATTCTCTCAGAATCATCCACCCCCAGCTTAATAAACCTTTTAAGGGGTTTGTTAACCGCAATCTGAACTTTGACCCTTAAAAATTTACCTCTGCATTCCTTCGCATCAGCTGGTATTTCAATTACCGGCCCAATTTCTTCAGCAATCAACCTTGCAGCTCTTCGATGCATATACATGAGAGGTAAATTATGAATCTGAACCCACATTTCCACCTTATCAAAAGCTAAATCGGAGATTTCCCCAGCACCTGTCGGCTTCTCGAGAACAATTAGGTGGTTATCAAAGTGCCATGGACCTCTCGTCCAAACCGCTTCGCGATCCTCCGATTTATTGAAAAAGAACATAAAGATGTTGTCTGCTATAGCTTCAATTTCAACGTGGCTAAAAGGACTCCACAAATGTTCAAGTACCTTTATAAATGCTTCTCTGTTGACCTTCTTCCCCGAAAGAATTTTCCCGACTAAACAGTGGGACACATTAGCAACACTTTCTCGATGAATTTCGCCATGAAGCCTAACAACCCGTCCCTCATCCGCTAGGGAGAGTGTTTCGCACATCTTTACAATATCTGAAGAATCCATAAGAAATGAACTGTACACACCTGCAACCGTTGCCTTCACACGAGCTAATCGGAAGGAGATTCGCCGATTCCAAAACTAACAACTGCTCTGAAGAACCTAAGAGACGAGCTTCCGTACGGACGTTGCTTCCACGAATGCTACCCTCTGAGAGTCTGAGAGAGAACGTTCGAGAAGACTCGTGTATATCCCTTCTTCAATGTTATTGGTAGCTATAAAAAGCTGTCATAATTTTATTTTTTATTTTTATTTTAGAAAAACTTTAATAATGTTGGGAGTTTCAAAATATTAGATTAACATTGTCGTATCCATCAAATGATGAGAACCATTAATGTGATGATATAATGATGTTCTCCTTAGATAGTGATATGTTATTTACCAACTTTCAATTTCATATAAAATGCATGAAATTCCATTTCAATCATTCACATTGAAAATGTCGTACAAAAAAGAACCTTTTTCTTTAATAATTAACATGTTGAAGACCAAAATTCCATTTCAATCATTCACGTTGAAAATGTTGTCTATGACATAACATATAACATATATTAATAAAAAATATAAAATGCATTGACCTAAAAATGAAAAATAAAAACGCAAAATTCTTTTGGTGGTGCTTATCTGTTTAAGCATCAAAAGGACGAGATGGATTTTGGTGAAATCACATATATGATATAAGTATATAACATAACATAATTGTAATATTTATTCCACCTTTGGCCATAAAATCTCAAAGTGTGGGGAGCCTTCTCCCCAAAGTGAGAGCAGCCCTCCCAAAACTCTGCTCTTCTAGAAGATTGCACACCAATCAGGAAATAAGTCATAAACTAACTTCTCAACTAGAATCCTATGAAGGTTCTAATTCAATGTGCAAGACCTTCGAACCAGGAAAAGAGTTAAATACGACTTCAACAAGTAACAAGTTCTAATTAAACACCACCACCTTTCTTTACTTGTATAACAAGGATTAGGGTTTTAAGCACATATCAATAGACTCATAATCTCATTGTATTAAAAAAGGGGGATCGAATGATCTAGGTATTAGAGGATCGATCTATCGATCCATCCATCTATGTGTTAAAAAGCATAACAACAGCAAGAGAGAATGAGAGATTGAGAGTGTAATCATTCTATTCATAGTGGATTTCTTCTCATTGTCACCGGCACTGGGGATGTTTCCTTGCCTTGGGGTTTTACCATGTAAAATATGTGTTATGCTTGATTTATCTTTTATTTCCTACTTTTCTACACTATCATTCATAAATATGAACAAATCGTATCTCAACAACGTGGAGAAAGAGGGTTTGATTATTCAACTCTTGAATGGTTAAAGGTTCGATCTATCTACGATGTTTGGCGGTTGACTTTTCAACGATCCAAAAATCACCGTTAGGATTTTTTCAGTGTTTGGCGATTGATTATTCAACCGTTAGGAATTTTTATTTATTTATATTTTTTTAATAGTCAACCGTTGGGCCTATCTTTTTTATTATATGTAACATGCTATCTTATATATATATATACAAATTTTCTATTGTCAGTTTGTCCTGATATAAAATATATCAGGATGAAGAATGTGGACCATTAAAATTTCATATTTTGACTCAAAGTGTATGCACTTGTCAAAACTTCTCCATAATCTATGGTCCACATTCTTGTCGTTGATATATTTTATATCAGGATGAATTGACAGTAGAAAGACTGTATATATATACATATAACCTATATTTGTATCATGTGAATGGATTTGGATCCCTTCACCTCACTTTGTCATCACCTAAATCAATGGTTTTGATTAATTCTGTCTTTTAGTAGAGTAAAGACATAAAAATTAATAAAAATAATCCAGACCATTGATTTGTTATATTATATACATAGCAATAAATTATTGAGATTATGACAATTAAAGTGAGGAGAGAATCCTAATCCATTACATTATTGGCTATAAAACCACAATAATTGTTGTGAGACTTCCTCCTGTTTTTGGAGTCAACTTCTTCTGATTATGGAAGTAGAGATAGAAACCGTGTTGTACTATTTGATTTCAGTAGATCCTACAAATATATATATATATATATATATACGGAAATTATCCTATCAGTGCGCACTGATAGAATTATATAAGGATATTGAATGTGAGCCACTCGTTTTATATACTTTGACTTGGTATGTATGCACTTGTCAAATCACTGTTATAAATGAGTAACTCACATTCAGTATCCTGATAAAGTTATATTATGATGCACTGATAGGAACAGGACCGTGTATATATATATATATATATATATATATATATTCTATTTGATTAATAACCAACTACAAGTATTTGATCAAGTGTTCTTATTCAAATGCATTCTACAAGGTAATAGAATTTTTTTTAGAGAAATGCATATATATTCAGATCTCCAATTCAATTATCTAAAATCAAATATGCATCCATTTTATGATCAATTATAATAAAACAATTATTCTACTCTCTCTTCTCTTTTATTTTACAATTAAATGAGCTCCAATGTTTGTTAGAAAGATTTAGAAATCCTAGTCAGCATTTCTAGGAGAGTTTCAAGAATTAGAAATTTAACTCCATATATTCTCTATTTTTTTTCTTGCCATATCATCTCCATATTGAAGTTAGATAATTGTATTGGAGAAAGTTTTTTTAACTTTTTAACTATCTATCTTATGTAACAGTCAATTTCTCCAAATGTATATTTACATTTGCATTGGAGATACTCTAATGTTTGAAAATTTCAAAATTTCAGATTAACATTGTCGTATCCATCAAATGATGTGAACCATTAATGTGATGATATGATGATGTTCTCGTTAGATAGTGATATGTTAGTTACCAACTTTCAATTTCCAAGTACAAAAAAGAACCTTTTTTCTTTAATAATTAACATGTTGAAGACAGAAAGTCCATTTCAATCATTCACATTGAAAATGTTGTCTATGACATAACATATAACATATGTTAATAAAAAATATAAAATGCATTGACCTAAAAATGAAAAATAAAAAGGCAAAATTCTTTTGGTGGAGCTTATATATATGTTTAAGCATCAAAAGGACGAGATGGATTTTGGTGAAATCACATATATGATATAATTGTATAACATAACATAACATAACATAGTATATAACATAACATAACATAACATAGTTTTAAATATTTATCCCACCTTTGGCTATAAAATCCCGAAGTATGGGAAGTCCTCTCTCCGATTGTAAGAGTTATAGACTATATGTAATCTCTCCCCGATAGTTGGAGTAGTATTCCGGGCTATTAGTTGTAATTCAAAAGAAAAAATATATATATATTGTTGACGGTGATTTTTGATGGTCACCAAGTCAATGATTTGTTTTCGAATTACTGCAGTTTATGATTGAGTATGACTAAAGATTGAGAAGAAATAACAAGCGATTACGTGGTAAAACTCCAAAGATTGGAGAAACATCCACGGGTTGTTGCTTTAGCAACAAAGTCAAATTCACTATGAAGAATGATTACAAGAATATTGCACTATGATCCTCTCTCTCTATATGCTACTTCTCGTGTACCCCCTATTGTGTATAAAGGGGGTATTTATACATGTTATTATTTAGGGTTTGACACTACCACTAGGGTTTGGTACCGTAGTGCCCAAGTTTTGGGCGTGTGTTCTAATCCTAAACGGATTCTGTTTCCCTCTTTGTAGCGTATTTCCTGATTCGGTTGAGTCCGAGTTTGATTCTGATTCCTCTTCCTTTATTTGCGGGAAAGCTAATTGTTTCCTTATTTGAACTCTGAGGGGAGCCACACCGTTGCTTTATCGTGGATGCGCTGGTTGCTGATTATGTCCCATGCTTGGAATATGAATGCTGGTGACTATGTCTTATTGTTTCCCGAGTATGCCCGAGTATTTGCCCGAGTATGATTTATCGCCCGAGCTGATTGTCTTTGTTCGTGGTCGGGCAACCCACTGTTTTTCCGAGTGAGTTGTTGTGGGGACTTCTGCTCTATAAGCTTGACTTATCTTGACTCCTGCTTGTCTGGCCTTTTATGGTGATGACGTGTCCTTCATGACTATTTTTTACCTATAACAATACCCCCTTAAATATTTGAGCCGATCACGCTTAGTCAGGCCCTCTCGGGTCGAATATTTAACCTCAATACTTCTTTATAACTAGTCCTCATTTGTCGTTTTCTGTATTAATGTATCCTCGTTTGAATCAGAGCTTTAAATGACGTGTCTTAATTGCGACCGCACACATTCGATTCATCAATCATTTCAAATCTTTTTGACGGTGACGCTTCTGCTCTCCGACGGCTCATGATGTTCTCTCGCTGCCACTTGTCCCTTTTTGTTTGGTTGTGGTACGGTGCATTTATGGGACGTAACCTTTTTGCTCGCCTGTGCGCAGCCCACGACATCAGCCCACGCCCCTCTGTTTTCCCCGCTTTTTCTGCAGCCTCTCCTAGGGTTTTGGTATTTTTGAAATCGAGACGTCACCTATGTAAGGATTCCCTTTAGTTGATTGGCTTATTTCGTGGGCAAACCACATGTTGGGGTTTGGTTGTAAGGGTAGTCTAGGTGATTAGTTGAAGATCAAAGACCCTTTCCAAGACCTCAAGAGGACAAGCACAAAAGGTATATATCTTGTGCTTACTTTGCCTTGAAGAGATATAGTTGCACACACACACAACATGCATAACTCTTATTCTTGAATGTTGCGTTTATATTTTGTGTGCATTGTGCTTTATTGATTATTCAATATCTCTTCTTGCATTAAATTGATTGCATCTTGTTCTATGAAATGCCATGACATGATAGGCATTAGGATGCATTCAATACCCACACTTGCACTTCATGATTAGTCTTAAGTGTGGTGTAATTCGTTTCCGTTTGTGTGATCGGAAACGTCCGCGCTTGCACGATGGTGTGCATGTCTTAGCGCGATGGTTGACCACTTGAGAAGGTCTCATTCTTCTCTTGGATAAGTGGTAGTTTTGGTTTGGTTGATTGGAGTAAGGTGTCTAGTTTTAAAAGATTGGATTTCAATGTTTTAAGTGTTTTCAAAACTGACCTTTGCATGGTCTTGTGACCATAACTTTTTACACAAAGCTTCAAAATGAGTTTTGAAAATTTCTGTACAAACTAGACACCCATACCTTTCCAACGGTATATTATTCGTAATATTTCATGACCGTTTGGATTGGTTTTAAAATCTCCAAAGTTACAACCAAAACAGGGCAACTCTGTTGTTGTCCGTTTCTGACCTTTGGTCACTCAATTGACCATAACTTTTTCTACAGACATCAAAATTCCATTCTGTAAAAACGAGTAGAAATTAGACATCCATACCTTTCCAACGATATATTATATGAAAGGTTTCGATGTCGTTTGGTCATGTTTCGAAGTGCTCGAATGTTGAGTCGCTGCACTGACGCGAGTACCGCGAAAATGCCCATACTTTTTCCATTTCTTCCAAAACGACGTAGTTTCATTTGGGCATTATAAATACATATCTTTCTCATCATTTTTAGAGTAGAGCCACAAAATCAAACCCTAGAGAGAGAGGCTCCATATTCTTGAGAGAGAAAGAGAGATTTGAGAGAAAATCAAATCAAGAACTCACCTTTAACCACTCAAATCAAACCACTTTTGCATCAAATTTCATATTTGATCTTCTATGCCTCCATAGAATTGATCCATGCATGGTTTTGAATCATCACATCTTATTTGGTATGTTCTTCACTAATTTCATATCTCTTTAGTGTTTTCCATATTAATACATCTCTTTAATTACTTGTATGCTTTTGATTATATACTAGATACAAGTTAGAGATTATTTGTGATGAAAATGATTGGGTGTTGTATTGTGATAGTTAATTAGGTTTTTAATTAATCTTGATTAGCTAAGCTATTTGACATGTCATCTAGCCATTTATATCTAGGATTGTTTTAATTGCAAATTCATTATCCTAGATAAGCATATAGAGTAACCTAGCTCTAATTTGCATTTTGAATATTCATACATATTCACTTAGGTTGTTTCTCTTCATTGAGAAGTAAGTCTTGGGGCTAAGAGTGCTTAGGCCTCAAGCAAATTGGAATAGGATTGCTAATAAAGGCCCGCTGGGTAGAAGTGAGGGGTTACAGACCGGAGTGTTAGACGAGGTCTACATAGGTTGTAAACTTCATTTCAATTAGTGATTTCGAGTTCCGAGTGTGGCGCACTATACAGCCCGTGGTTTTTCCCAGTGGTTGGGTTTCCACGTATATATCTTGTGTTATTTAAATTCCGCACATATTACACTTGATATATTATTTTGACTAGTTAGGGGCATTTTCGTCAAATTGACTTGCATACGAAAATTGGGTAATATTTGATAAAATCTATTCACCCCCCCCCTCTAGCTTTATATTAGTACACACCGCGTATTAGTTTCAACCTATATATTCCGGCTTCGCTTTTACCTTTCCATTTTTATCTCTTCTTCCATTATCTTCGCGTGTTCTTCGAGAGAAACTTGCCTGTGTCTCTTGCTTCTCTGTGTGCTTCGTTTTGTTTCCCAACCTGTTTTCCTAACCCTGCTTCTCTTGAGATTATCTACTTCAACCCCCAGACTTTTTCTCGAAGACCCTTCTTCTGCAATCTGCATCGTCTTCGTTCTTCGCTATACCAAGGTTAGTCTTTATGGATTCTGAAGCTAGATACCATCTTTTTACTGTTGGTATGATTGCTATTGAGCGAAATGATGCTTTCACTGCGTCGGTTGTTCACAGGTTACTAGACGAGCCTCGTTTCGATCAGCCGCACTATACTGACGCTGACATTTCTGGACTTTTTCCGGAAAGGCCTGCGACTTCTGAGGTTCCTCCTGCTTCAGAGATCCCTTCTGCTTCTAGGAGTTCATCGCCACCTTACTCATACCAGCCTGAAGCTCGGTCGGATTCTTCTTTTGCTTGTACTGATATTCGCCCGAGGAGAAGACCAGGAAAAAGAATGAGTACTCGTAAAGTTTATAAAGACTCACATTCTCGGGAGAGCCGAGTGGCGGCCCAAAGGATTATTGAGGACGATATTGAAGAGGAGCACAGGACCGCTCGCATTCCCTTCTCTCCCGAGCAGATATGCATTTATGATGTTGAGTCGAACGTGGTCGGCCCTGAAGAGGTGATGAGATATATGCGGCGGTTTGATTTGGACAGCGACGAGATTTCGCTGATTCCAGCCGAGGGTCGGGCTGCATGGAACCCCCCGCCTGGCCATGTGGCAGTCTATGGGGCAATGCTCACTTGTGGCGTCACCTTCCCTTTCCAGCCTTTCATTACATGGTTTCTGGCTGAGGCCCGACTTGCTCCGGCGCAGCTGACCCCGAATAGTTACCGTATCTTGATGTGCATGTGGCACATGTGGCATAGAATGAAGCGGCCACCTCCCATACCTCGCGAGATCCGTCATTTCTATTCGCTGAGGCCGGTGGGGAAGACCGGGATTTATTTCCTTCAGTCGACTCAGCCCGAGTTATGGATCCCAAAAGATGTTGTGGTCAAGGGCGAGATCGAGCCGACCACAGATGAGAAGATGAAGGGGTTTGTTTGGGGCTTCCCTACCTCAAACAAATTTTGGAAAAATAGTTGGTTTTTCGTGGGCAAGAACTGGGGCCAGTCAATCAGTTTTGACCTGGATGGCACTCGGATGACTTGCCGGGTTCCTCGGTACTTCTGTACGCCTCAATGGAACCATCTGACTTCAGCCTTTACCGACGAGGAGCTGAAGACTTTGGCTCGGGCGGCAGTCCGCCCCTTAGAGAAAAGGGGGAAACCCTATCTTTATAATGAGGGGAAGATGATTAAAGCCCGTCTTTTTCCTCAGATTTCTGCGCGCCGCAAACGCCGTAAGTTCATTTATCATATATTTTTTTTGTCTTTCCTTTCTTAAATTTGTCTGCTGACTCGGACTCTTTCTTTTGAAGTGTTTGAGGTAGACGTGGTCTGCGATGCCCTGGCCCGCCGAATAAAGGGCATTGTGGAGGCGAGCCGAAAAGCGGCCCTTCGTTAGCGAGACGCTGGGATAGCCCCTCCCGAAGAAGAATCGGACGAAAGTGCTCCTGAGAACCCTCCCGAGGGAGATGATGAGGGGGGAGTACCCGATTATGTGCCCGAGGAAACCCACGGTCCAGAGCTGGCTGTGCGTTCAACGGAGGCCGTGGGTGGCCCAGAGATCTTTGGAGCAAGTAGAGCCACTGCTGATCAGGACAACCAAGCGGGCCCTACTTCTAAAGGGAAAGAGAAGATGGGGAACCCTTCTGAGCCCGAGCAGGAGACCTGTCCCAGTGGATCCAATTCTCCCCGTTCTGCTGCAAACACACCAAACTTTGATTCTCAGGATTTTGCCACAGTTGGGGGACATTCGGGCGTGGTGGCTCCAGGGATTTTGACTTCCGCCGAGCTGAATCCTGCTGCGCCAGAGATTCTAACTCCCGTTAATCCAACTCCTACTCCCGGGGAGGGCAATGTTGAAGTTGGGCAGCCTGGAAAGAGGAAGGCCTCATTTTCTTCTGGTCGCCCTTACCCCAAGATCCCCCGAGTAGTTGCCTATGTTGATTCATCTTCGGATGATGAAGGTGAGGGTGAGGGTGAGGGTGAGGGTGGTGTTGGAAAAGATGCGTGTGTGACCCCTCCAGCAGACCAGATCAAAGATAATGTTGGAGGCTCAATTGACTTCCCTCGGGCGGCCTTGTCTGCCGAGCTCCCTGAAACCAACGCCGGTGGTTTGGGTTCCTCCCCTCGGACTGATGATCCTACCCCCGAGACCATGCTGAGGGCCATGGCTTTAGGTCGGGCTTACATTGGGGAGGATCGTTGGAGTCATTTCAGGACCGGGACCGTATCCGACCGGCTCTGTAATTTTTTTAACAGTGCTTCCTACGTAAGTAGCGCCTTGGTTTATATGCATGATTTCGTATTCCTCCTCATTTTACTCACTTCCATTTGTTGTTGACTTGCTGTAGATGGTGGCCGAGATGTCCGGGGCTTGCCAAGCTGGCGAAGCCCAAGCGGAAAGAATAAGGAGGCTGGAAGCCCAATTGAAGGAGAGTGAAGATCATTGCTCTCGGGCTGAATTAGCTCGTCAAGAGGAGGCCAAATCGAATCAGATGCTCCTGAATCAGTGCCTAGCACGGCAAATGGAAGCCGAGCAACGAGCATCTTCTGCTGCGGAGGAGGTCAGGACTCTACAGGATCAGCTGTCATCCACCCGGGAAGCCTTGCTTCGGGCTGAACAGAATGCTGAAGACGCCAAGTCAACTTATGAACGCCGAATCGAAGACTTGGAGTGTCAAGCCCTGACAACTAAGGAACTATCGAAGGAAGCTAGGCTGGAACTGGAGCTACAAAGCGTTGACCGTTTCAAGAGATCTCCAGCTTATGATGCTTTGCTTCTCCGGGAATTCCAGCGGGGAATGGTCTCGGCTGGTGAATTCTTTAAGCAGAAGAACAGGGCGACTGATCGGGCCAGGGCCAACTGGAGCCTCTCAATCAGGAAGCATGTGGACACATCCCTGGAGTCCCTTCGGATCCAGATGAAGGAGTGGCGGGCATATTGTAAAAGTAAAGGAAAAACGCCACATCCTATGCACCTTGAGGTTCCCACCGCCGAGTCTTTCTCTACTTTTTACGCCTGTGAGAGGGCGGGGTTCAACAATGAGAGACCCGACTTGGGGCCAGTTCCTGGTACCGACTACAGCTACTGGATGGATAACAAGGAAGATGTGATCATGTGGCCCTCGGACGACAGCCTTTTGAGCGAGTATGTGATGGAGCCTGACCCTGATGTCGGCGGAAGCAGCTCACAACCCCCGGCGCCTTCCTCTTGATTTTTAAGCCCTTTTTGTAACTATCTTTGTATTTTTTCCATACATATTAAGAATAAAATTTACTCTTATATTCTTACTGTTCTATTTTACTGCACGACCAATGCATAAATGGGACGACTTGAACTTGTTTAGTCTGCTTGTACTCGGTTATCTTTGAATTTATGGATCCTTCGGGAATCCTTGGCTATACTTTGACCGAGTGCCTTATGGCCGGTAACTAATTTCGGCCGAGTATCTTATGTAACTGGCTTTTTAATCGATTAGACCGAGTATTTTATTTAACTGGTAACTAATTTTTGCCGAGTATCTTATGTAACTGGCTGATTAGACCGAGTATCTTATTTAACTGGTAACTAATTTTTGCCGAGTATCTTATGTAACTGGCTTTTATCCTTCGATTTTTGAGGTTGTTTTACCTCCACGTTACGCCGAGGCTCGCCATGACCATACGTTGAGGTCCTTGCACAAGTCACCTAGGACGTCTCCTGGTTTTATCTGTGCAAGGTTTTGCCGAATCGTTGGGGTAATTTGTACCGGCCAACACGACTGCGCATCTCACTAGTCTTTCTAGCGGCGCTCCGAGCAGTTTCCCAGTTATCCTGGTGCCTCGGTTTTGCCTTTTTGTTAAGGGACGCGTTTGCATCGCCTTAACTAGGCGGGCATGCTACTACAGCTTTTCCGCCCTTCGAGCACCACTCGTCCGCTCTTTCGCGGCCTTATAGCGCCCGACTCTTTTTGGTGTTTATTTGGCCGGCTTCTAAGTGGCCGCTATTGAAATGCTGCTCATGGATTTTATTGATTCCGCTACTCCATACTTAGCAACTGAACTTTATTAGATAATCAATATGATAATGAAATCGACAAATAAATCTGAAATAATCAAAGCGGAAACTAAAACTGAGCTAAAGCAAAATAAATTAATCGTAGAACCGTAATCGGGTTCTCTAGGGATAGAAGATCTTCAGATATTGTGCATTGCATGGTCGGGGTACCAGGCTACCCTCTGGTCGGGCTATCATGTAGGCCTTGTGCCCTATGATTCTCTTGATGATGTATGGCCCTTCCCATTTATCGGCGAGAGATCCCGATGATTTATCCTTGGTATTTGGGGATACTTTTATTAGCACTAAATCCCCGAGTTGGTATCTCCGCTCCCGAATGTGGGAGTTGTAGTACCTAGCAGCCCTTTGCTGGTACGCGGAATTTCTTACTTGTGCTGCATCTCTGATCTCTTCAAGCTCGTCTAAGTTCTGCTGCAGCATATCTATATTGTGCTCGGGGCTGTATAACTGAACCCTGGGGGATGTAAAAGTTGTTTTTGCTAGGATAACAGCCTCTGTCCCAAATGCCAGCGCGAAGAGAGTTTCCCCCGTGGACGACCTTACAGTTGTTCGGTATGCCCATAGTACCTCGGGCAGTTTGTCCACCCAGCCACCTTTCTTTGCCTCTAGTTTAGCTTTCAATGTGTGCTTGATTACCTTATTCACAGCCTCGGTCTGGCCATTGGTTTGAGGGTGAGCAGGCGATGCATAGTAGTTTGCGATCTTGAATTCTTCACACATTTCTCTGAACTTCTTATTGTCGAATTGGGTTCTGTTGTCTGTTATGATGATACTCGGGATCCTGAACCGATATATTATATTCTTCTTAACAAAGCTGGTGGTGTTTGCCTCAGTGATGTGTACAAGTGACTCTGCCTCTGCCTTTGCCCATTTGGTAAAATAGTCCACTGCCACAATGGCGTGCTTTGCTCCTCCCTTTGTTCCTGTGGGCATTGGTCCTATTAGGTCGAGTCCCCACATGGCGAAGGGCTAAGGTGAGGTTAAGCTTCTAAGTAATTCTGGGGGTCGCCGAATGTCGTTTGCTATTCTTTGGCATGTTTCGCAACTCTCTGCGAATCGCTGCGCCTTTGCGAACAGAGTCGGCCAGTAGAATCCTTGCCTGAGTATCTTGTGTGCTAAGCTTTTACCCCCGATGTGATTCCCACACACTCCACTGTGGACGCTTCTCAGGATCTCTCCAGTATTTTCACCGGAAATGCATCTTTGCAGCACTTTTGAGAATCCTCTCCTATATAATTCTCCCCTCAGAATTGTGTACCGGGCTGACCTATATCTGATGCGTTTAGCTTCTACAGCATCCTCCGGTAGTATGTTTTCCTCTAAGTACTTTCTGAGTTTGTATGTCCAGTCGCCTGGGCTAGGTCGGATCTTTGCTATTATGATTTCCTCGGATTCTGCTGTGTTATAGGTAAAAATAGTCATGATGGACACGTCATCACCATGGAAGGCCAGGTCAGCAGAGGTTAAGATAAGTCAACTTATGGAGCAGAAACCTCCACGATAACTTACTTGGAAAAAAGGATAAGTAGTCCGACCACAAACAAAGACGATCAGCTTGAGCAGCAGATCAGATTCAGGCACACTCGGGCACACTCGGGCACACTCGGGCATATTCACTCGGGAAACAATAAGACAGTCGCCAACACTTGCAATCAGCAGCCAGCAGGTCCACAATAAGTAACGATGTGGACCATTAGAGTTTAAAAAGGAAACAAGCAGTTCTCCCGTGAATAAAGGAGAAAGAATCCCGTTCAGAATTGGACACAGCCGAAAAAGGAAAATATAATCTAAATAGGACTAGGAAACCGCTTGAGACTTGGGGGCCACAACACTAAACCCTAGCGGTCACCTTAAAACCCTAGAAACAACATGTATAAATACCCTCTCTATTCATAAACAGGGGGACGCGAGAAGTAGAATAGGGAGAGAGAGGATCATAGTGCAAAGTTCTTGTAATCGTTCTTTATCGTTCTTCATCTTGTAATCGTGATTCATAGTGGATTTGACTTTGTTGCTAAAAGCAACAATCCCGTGGATGTTTCTCCGATCTTTTGGAGTTTTACCACGTAAATCACTTGTTATTTCTTTACAATCTTTGACTATACTCAAGTATAAACTGCAGTAATTCAAAAAAAACGAATCATTGACTTGGTGATCACCAAAAATCACCGTCAACAATTGGCGCTAGAAGGAGGGGAACCCAAAAATTTGTCACGACAATGGCTGGCGACGGAGATGGTAGCGATTCCAGGTACAGTCAAGGCATGCCAAGTAACGAGTTGGAAGATGACACCGCGCTCAATACGGCGGATGCAACTCTGACGACGGCAGACCAGTCAGCTGCCCTGGCTGGTATTCAACGTTTACCTACAGCTAATGAAGAAATCGCGCAACGACTCCGCGCTTTTCTACAACAACTCATATCAGACACAGCAAGGCAGGGAATTGACCTTTCTGTTACGGAAGGTTTGATGTCACCTCATGAACTGTCCGCCCCAAGTCAGCAGACAGCAAGGCTGCGTTCCGCAGTGGTGATACCAACCCCTGATGCACCCCCAAAGGCGAGACGAGATCCTACAGGCAAACCAGAGATGCTATCTGAAAGAGTGGCCAGGAGAAGTAGGGAGCACAGAGAGGGGAATGATTCCGACAAAGAGTACGATCAAGATCGGGTAGCCGGGGATCGAGACCGCCCTAGGAGGCGTGGTCACCGGAGAGACCGGTCATCCTCTGAAGAAAGTGAGCAGAATCATCATCGCAAGCGCCAAAGGGGCACAGTCCGGCTGCATGGCCTAAACCGAGATCATAGAGAGTTGAATCCCGAGGAGAGGGGCCAAAAACTGACCATAAGCCAAAACTTCAATGCATTAGGAGAACCTGAAGGGGATAGAGACATACTTATACAGAGCCTCACCCAGGAAGTTCAGAATAATCGTCGACAAATGGATGCTTTGGTCAGGCGGTATGGGCGTAATGAGCTGTCAAATGATGAATCCGGAAGCCCTTTCATCAATGGGGTTTTGAGGATGCCTTTCCCAGAGAGATTCAGGATGCCCCACATTGAGCTGTTTAAGAAGGATACCGACCCAAAAGAACACGTCCGGAGGTATAGGAGCGCTATGGCGCAATATGTCTATAATGATGCACTACTATGTTTGAATTTTCCCCAAACTCTTGGGGATCTAGGCTCCCGGTGGTTTGGAAGATTGCCAGCAGCAAGCATAGGTAGCTTCGGCGAACTGAGCAAGGCTTTCTCAAGGCAGTTCCTCGGGAATGTACACAGAAAAAAGTCAGTGGCTCATTTATCCCAACTCAAACAGGGAAAAGACGAGTCGCTGAAGAAATATCTGGGGAGGTTCGGTCAGGAAGTGTCCGAGATTGGAAGTGCAAACGACGAAGCAATAATTGCCGCGTTCATTAACAACCTTCAGAACGGCCAATTGTCCTTTGACCTCAGAAGAGCCCGACTAACCAGCTACGCCGATATGATGGACATGGCAGGGGGTTACGCCTTGGCCGAAGAAGAGGAAATTGCCACAGGAGGTTACTTCGTACATGGCGGTCACCCAGAGGGATCCAAAACCAAGGACCAGACAAAGACGCCCGATACCAAAGGTGACAAACAGAAGAATAAAGCACGGGATGGTCGGGACGGTCGGGATGGACGACGAGCATACGACCCAAAAACCGATCAACCACGGCAGAGGTTCCAGGGCCGATACACAAATTATACCCTGTTGAAGAAAGATCAAGAAGAAGTCCTGGCAATCCTGGAAGAGAAGAACATGTCCAAAGAACCGCCTAAGCAATCGACATATGCTCGGAGGGACACCACCAAATATTGCCGTTTCCACAAAGAGAATGGGCACGAGACATCCAAGTGTTTCCAGCTAAGGGACCACATCGAGACTCTCATTAGGGAAGGGCATTTGAAGGACATTGTTTTCAAAAAGACGGACATGGCAGATGGACAGAAAGATAGCCGACAGGACGGACGGGCAAGAAAACTTAGTCCCAAGAAATCCGAGGATGAAGGGGCAATTAACACCATCTTCGGAGGACCAGCAACGGGTAAGAGTAACAGGGAAAGGACCCAGGAGATTCGGGAGGCCATGGAGGCACGGAGAGACCTGGACGTCAATTCTATTGAGCCCGACCTGAAAAGAATCAAGGAGGGCTGGGACCCGATCGTGTTCACAGAAGCCGACTCACACGGAGTGGATGTTAGGCCAAACGACGCGCTAGTGATCAGCGCACGGATCGGCCATAGAGAAGTTCATCGAATTCTGATCGACAATGGGAGTTCAGCAGACATTCTTAGTGCAGAAGTATATGACTAGCTGAGGCTAGACAGGAAAGACCTACAGCCGTTTCCCACACCCCTTAGAGGATTTGGAGGAGTCGAAGTAAGGTCGCTTGGCACGGTAAAGCTACCCGTGAAGATCGGGAAAGCCCCTTGCCAGAAAACAGTGCTGCTCGACTTTGTGGTGGTAGATACGGAAAACTGGCCGTATAATGCTTTACTGGGCCGACCATTTTTGAATAAAGCCAAGGCGGTGACAGCAACTTATGCCCTCATGATGAAATTCCCAACCGAATATGGTGTGGGAGTGGTCAAAGGGTCACAAGAGATGGCCCGAAGAGCAAACTTGTCAGTGTATAAAGATAGGGAGGTACGCCAAGTATACATGGTAACGGTCCAACAAAAGGCTAAAGAACCTGAAGAACAGGCAGAAGTGCCGAAAGATTTTGAGTTGGATCCCAAAGAAGGACCGGAGGACAGGGAAGACGAGCCGACTCAAGAAGTGGCACTAGACCCAGAAGATCCGGGTAGGACAGTGAAGGTAGGGGCAAGTTTGAGCGTACATGTCAAAACCTTACTTATTACGCTGCTAAGAAAATACAAGGACGTTTTCGCTTGGAGTCATGAAGATATGCTGGGGGTAGACCCGAAGGTGATTTCACATCATCTTTCCACTAACCCAGAGTTCCGACCCGTGGTACAGAAAAGAAGATTATTCAATCCAGAAAGAAGCGCCGCAATCAAGAAGGAGGTGGAGAAGCTGCTTTCCGCGGGGTCGATAAGGGAAGTCAAGTATCCGGAGTGGGTAGCCAATGTAGTGTTGGTCAAGAAAAAGAACAAACAATGGAGGATGTGCGTAGACTTTACAGACTTGAACGAAGCTTGCCCAAAAGATAGTTTCCCACTACCGAGGATCGACCAGTTGGTAGATGCGACAGCAGGACATGAATTGTTGAGTTTCATGGACGCCTACTCGGGATACAATCAGATCCGGATGAATAAGGCAGATGAGGAAAAGACATCGTTTACCACGGACCAGGGTTATATTACTACAAAGTGATGCCATTCGAATTGAAAAACGCCTGGGCAACGTACCAGAGGTTGGTAAACAGGATGTTCGCTCGGTAGATTGGGAAAAATATGGAGGTTTACGTGGATGATATGTTGACTACGAGCACCACTGCAGAAAAACACACGGAGGATTTGAAGGAAACCTTTAACGTCCTAAGAAAGTATCAGATGAAGCTCAACCCAAGCAAATGTGTGTTCGGGGTACCTTCGGGAAGGTTTCTAGGTTTTCAGGTGCACCAGAGGGGAATCGAAGTAAATCCCGAGAAAATCAAAGCATTAGAAGAAATGGCTTCACCCAAGACACTGAAAGATGTGCAGAGGCTAACGGGATGCCTTGCGTCACTCAACCGGTTTATAGCCAAGTCAACAGACAAATGCGCCCCATTCTTTAAAGTAATAAAAAAGGGAAAAGGGCTCGAATGGAGTACAGAGTGTGAAGAAGCCTTTCAAAAATTGAAAGAGTATCTAGGGAGAGCACCCATCCTTTCAAAACCGGTGGTGGGAGAAACATTGTACTTATACCTCTCGGTCACCGAAGTGGCGACGAGTTCGGTGTTGATCCGACTGGAGGAAGGAATACAAAAGCCAGTGTACTATACAAGCAAAGCGTTGTTAGCGGCGGAAACCAGATACTCACCGGCAGAAAAAATAGCGCTAACTCTGATCACATCGGCCAGGAAGTTGAGGCCATATTTCCAAGCACATACAATAGAGGTATATACAGATTGCCCACTGAAACTCATTCTTCAAAAGCCAGAGGTGTCGGGAAGGCTGACCAAATGGGCGGTGGAGCTCAGCGAATACGATATCAGATACACACCAAAAGCGGCCATCAAAGGGCAGGCGGTATCCGACTTTATAGCAGAATTCACCGAGCCAGACGCCGAGGTAAGGAGGGCAATGGAAGATGAACAGACTACTAAATTCCAATGGAAATTGCATGTAGATGGGTCATCAAACACGCATGGCAGCGGGGCAGGAATAGTCATAACGACCCCCGAGGGGGATACTGTAGAATGTGCCATGAGGTTCGATTTCAAGGCAACCAACAATCAAGCAGAGTATGAAGCCTTGTTGGCCGGCCTAAGGGTCTGCATAGCATTAGGGGCAGATGAGCTGGAAGTTTACAGTGATTCACAGGTCGTGGTCCATCAGGTACTGGATGAATACCAGGCCAGGGAAGAGCACATGATAGCTTATTTGGACATTGCAAAAAGACTACTTAAAAAGTTCAAAGCGTACAGAATCTCTCAGATCCCTCGGGAAGAGAACGAAAAAGCAGATGCTTTGTCCAAACTAGCTTCAGCCACCACAAGCATTAGATCCAAAGCAATACCAGTGGTACACCTGACTAAACCAAGTACAGCGGAACCCGAGGAAATCATAATAGCAGAGATCCGACCTAGCCCGGGCGACTGGACATACCAACTCAGAAAGTACTTAGAGGAGAACATACTACCGGAGGATGCTGTGGAAGCTAAACGCATCAGATACAGGTCAGCCCGGTACACGATTCTGAGAGGAGAATTATATAGGAGAGGATTCTCAAAAGTGCTGCAGAGATGCATTTCCGGTGAAAAGACTGGAGAGATCCTGAGAAGCATCCACAGTGGAGTGTGTGGGAACCACACTGGGGGTAAAAGCTTAGCACACAAAATACTTAGGCAAGGATTCTACTGGCCGACTCTGTTCGAGGAAGCACAGCAATTCGCAGAGAGTTGCGTAACATGCCAAAGAGTAGCAAACGACATTCGGCGACCCCCAGAATTGCTTAGAAGCTTAACCTCGCCTTGGCCCTTTGCCATGTGGGGACTTGACCTGATAGGACCAATGCCTACAGGAACGAAGGGAGGAGCAAAGCATGCTATTGTGGCAGTGGATTATTTTACCAAATGGGCAGAGGCAGAAGCACTTGTACACATCACCGAGGCAAACACCACCAGCTTCGTTAAGAAGAATATAATATATCGATTCGGGATCCCGAGCATCATCATAACAGACAATGGAACTCAATTCGACAATAAGAAGTTCAGAGAAATGTGTGAAGAGTTCAAGATCGCAAACTACTATGCATCGCCTGCTCACCCTCAAACCAATGGCCAAACGGAGGCCGTGAATAAAGTGATCAAGCACACATTGAAAGCAAAACTAGAGGCAAAGAAAGGTGGCTGGGTAGACAAACTGCCCGAGGTGCTATGGGCATACCGAACAACTGTAAGGTCGTCCACAGGGGAAACTCCTTTCACGCTGGCATTCGGGACAGAAGCTGTTATCCCAGCAGAAACTACTTTTACATCCCCCAGGGTCCAGTTATACAGCCCCGAGCACAATATAGACATGCTGCAGCAGAACCTAGACGAGCTTGAAGAGATCAGAGATGCAGCACAAGTAAGAAATTCCGCATACCAGCAAAGGGCTGCTAGGTACTACAACTCTCATGTTCGGGAGCGGAGATTCCAACTCGGGGATCTAGTGCTGAGAAGAGTATCCCCAAATACCAAGGATAAATCATCAGGATCCCTCGCCGATAAATGGGAAGGGCCATATATCATCAAGAGAATCGTAGGGCACGGGGCCTACATGATAGCCCGACCTGAAGGTAGCCTGGTACCCCGACCATGCAACGCACAATATCTGAAGATCTTATATCCCTAAAAGAATCCGATTGTGGTTCTACAGTTTATTTATTCTGCTTTAGCTCAGCTTTTAGTTTCTGCGTTGAAATTTCAGATTTGTTTATTAATTTCATATTCATGATCATCTAATAAAGTTCAGTTGCTAATATGGTGTGGCGGAATCAATAAAATCCATGAGCAACATTTCAATGGCGGCCACTCAAGGCGACCGAATAAACGCCAAAAAGAGTCGGGCGCTATAAGGCCGCGAAAGAGGGGACGAGTGGTGCTCGAAGGGCGGAAAAGCTGTAGTAGCATGCCCGCCTAGTTAAGGCGATACAAACGCGTCCCTTAGCAAAAAGGCAAAACCGAGGCACCAGGACAACTGGGAAAATGCTCGGAGCGCCGCTAGAAAGACTAGTGAGATGCGCAGTCGTGTTGGCCGGTACAAATTACCCCAACGATTCGACAAACCCTTGCACAGATAAAACCAGGAGACGTCTTAGGTGACTTGTGCAAAGACCTCAACGTATGGTAGTGGCGAGCCTCGACGTAACGTGGAGGTTAAACAACCCCAAAAATCAAAGGGTGTAAGCCAGTTACATAAGATACTTGGCAAAAATTAGTTACCAATTAAATAAGATACTCGGTCTAATTGATAAAGCCAGTTACATAAGATACTCGGCAAAAATTAGTTACCAGTTAAATAAGATACTCGGTCTAATTGATAAAGCCAGTTACATAAGATACTCGGCAAAAATTAGTTAACCAGTTAAATAAGATACTCGGTCTAATTTATAAAGCCAGTTACATAAGATACTCGGCAAAAATTAGTTAACCAGTTAAATAAGATACTCGGTCTAATTGATATAAGCCAGTTACATAAGATACTCGGCAGCAATTAATTACCGGTTAAATAAGATACTCGGTCTGATCGGGTAAAAAGCCAGTTACATAAGATACTCGGCTGAAATTAATTGCCAGCCACAAGGTACTCGGTCAAAGCATAGCCAAAGATTCCCGAAGGATCCATAAATTCAAAGATAGTACAAGCAGACGGTCGTCCCATTTAGGCATTGGTCGTACAGTAAGATAAAACAGTAAGAATGTAAGAGTAAATTTTATTCTTATTTTATGTATAGAAAAATACAATGTATGAAAAATATACGAAAAATATACAAGTGTAGTTACAAAAAAGGGCTTGGAAATCAAGAGGAAGGCGCCGGGGGTGGTGAGCTGCTTCTGCCAACGTCAGGGTCAGGCTCCATCACATACTCGCTCAGAAGGCTGTCATCCGAAGGCCACACGATCACATCTTCCTTGTCATCCATCCAGTGACTGTAGTCGGTACCAGGAACGGGCCTCAAGTCGGGTCTCTCATTGTTGAACCCCGCCCTCTCACTGGCGTAAAAAGTGGAGAAAGAGTCGGCGGTAGGAACCTCAAGGTGCATGGGATGTGGCGTTTTTCCTTTACTTCTACAATACGCCCGCCACTCCTTCATCTGGATCCGAAGAGACTCCAGGGATGTGTCCACATGCTTCCTAATTGAGAGGCTCCAGTTGGCCCAGGCCCGATCAGTCGCCCTGTTCTTCTGCTTAAAAAATTCACCGACTGAGACCATTCCCTGCTGGAATTCCCGAAGAAGCAAAGCATCATAGGCTGGAGATCTCTTAAAACGGTCAACGCTTTGTAGCTCCATTTCCAGCCTAGCTCCCTTCGACAGTTCCTTAGCCGTCAGGGCTTGACACTCCAAGTCTTCGATTCGGCGTTCATAAGTTGACTTAGCGTCTTCGGCATTTTGTTCGGCCCGAAGCAAGGCTTCCCGGGTGGATGACAGTTGATCCTGCAGAGTCCTGACCTCCTCCGCAGCAGAAGATGCCCGTTGCTCGGCTTCCATTTGCCGTGCTAAGCACTGATTTAGGAGCATCTGACTTGACTTGGCCTCCTCCTGACGAGCTAACTCAGCCCGAGAGCAATGATCTTCGCTCTCCTTCAATTGGGCTTCCAGCCTTCTTATTTTCTCCGCTTGGGCTTCGCCAGCTTGGCAAGCCCCAGACATCTCGGCCACCATCTGCAACAAGACAGCAGCAAATAAAAGTAAGTAAAAAGGAGGAAAATGAGATTACATGTAAGACCAAGGCGTTGCAAGGCGTTACTTACGTAGGAAGCACTGTTAAAGAAGTTGCAGAGCCGGTCAGATACAGTCCCGGTCCAGAAGTGACTCCAGTGATCCTCCCCAATATAGGCTTGGCCTGAAGCCATGGCCCTTAGCATTGACTCGGGGGTAGGATCATCGATCTGGGGAGGAGAGCCCGAACCGCGTACACCAGCTTCGGGGAGTCCAGCAGAAGAGGCCGCCCGGGGCAAGTCGGTTGAACCACCAGCATTATCTTTGACCTGCTCCTCTGGAGGGACCATGCCCGCTTCTCTTTCAACATCACCCACCCCCTCATCGCCCGATGAAGAATCAACATATGCAACTACTCGGGGAATCTTGGGGTAAGGGCGACCAGAAGAAAACGAGGCTTTCCTTTTCCCGGGCTGCCTTGCTTCAACATTACTGCCTCCGGGGGTGGAAATCGGATCAGCAGGAACTGGAGTCTCCGAGCCAGAAAGATGCGGTTCGGCAGAAGTCGAAACCTCCGGAGCTACCGTATCCGAGTGTCCCCCAACTGCTTTAAAACCTTGAGAGGCAACGTTTGGCAGGTCTGTAGCAGAGGGAGTAGAACGGGATCTGCTGGGAAAAATTGCCTGCTCGGGCTCAGAGGGATCCCCTACCTTCTCCTTCCCCTTCCCCTTCCCCTTGGAAGATGGACCTGCTCGGTCGCCTTGGTCGGGAGGGGTCCTACTTACTCCAAAGTCTTCCGGATCGCCCGCATCCTCCGCAGAACAGGCAGGCGTCCCGTGACCTTGGGTCTCCTCGGGAACATAGTCAGGGACTCCCCCCTCATCATCTCCCTCGGGAGGGTTATCAGGAGCACTTTCCTCCGACTCTTCGGGAGGAGCTATCCCAGCGTCTCGCTGACGAAGGGCAGAATCAATATTGACTAATAATAATAATAAAAAAAAAAAGAAAGATAGAACCTTTGAATTGACTGTCCACTTCAATTCAAGTGATGATGTGCAACTGTATAAAAAGCTCAATATTATTATAAGATTTTGTTAACATGTACTTCTTTTAGAACACCGTATTAAGTATTAAAAAATGAATAAATAATCCTAGCTAGATTAATATTAGTTTACTAGAATGCTTTTTAGGTCAAATTAAAGAACCTTTGATGCTAGCCAAGTTGTTGGTGATGACTCATTACTGGTTAAGTTTGAAACTGAGTGGATTTGGTCATGGGATTCTGTGGTGGCCCCTACAAAAGGTTTTTAATATTATCATACATTAGAATATATTGAATTTCAGATGATTGGATTTGTCAAAAAGAAAACAAAAGAAATTGCTTCATAAGCACTTTAAATGTCATTTTCAATATATAGTACATTTGGAGATAAGATTTAGATCATTTTATTATCTGAACAACTAGTTCACCTACTTGGCTACTTGACTATACCTTTTAAATATTATTCAACAAATTGCATAGATGGATGAATCTAGAATGATATATAAAATTCAGGTGATGAAAATGATTGAAACTGATATTAATACAACAACCGAATTCCAAACTCAATTCAACAACCGAACACACACTTGAAACTGATATTAATACAAATAGACATTCGGGTAGACATAACCCTAATTATTCAGAGATTGAGAAGTGAAGTAGCATATGGAGACATAGAAAACAACATTTATTTGGACATACAAATAAAGTAGTAGTGCATGCAGATTCTCCCTTGTTTAAGAAGTACGTATTGGGACACCAAATATGACGGTTGATACTCCAGTGAACCCTATTTCAATTCTGAATGTTACCTCATTATTTTCGTTGGTCTCCTGATAAAAAGTGATGTTATCACCTTTACGAAGATGTTTCCGGCTAAAAAATTCCAACCATTCTTTACCACTGATAACTGGCTTCAAGAATTTGCCCTCATTCCGAGTGGAGAGAGGAAAACTCTATTGATGCCCAGTGGCATCTTTGACTGCAATGCGTACCTTCTCTCCTAGAGATAATTTTGCGATCTCGGCCAATTTCCTAGAGGGAATTGCTAGCCTATGATTGACATCTGTTTCGGACAGTGGTTTCTTAAAGATAATCTCCATTGTTTTAATCTGATGCTGAGAGTATGTCGGATATAGATAGATGAGCAGCTTATTTATAGCCATAGTATTATGGAATATTGAGATCCTTGTCAAGATTCTATATGTACTTTTTTCTATAAAAAGTCGGCTGTTATTGTTATCAATATTCTCCAAAAGTTATGGACACTCAATAATAAAAGTCGACAAACATGTGAATTTCACCTGTCGTGTCAATCTTGTTCTTTTCATAAACCTGATAATTGAGTGATTTTTGTTAGTATGTGACAATCTGGCAATCTTTTTCTTTCTCTTTAATTTGTTGAATATTGCATGGATGCTCAAGTCTTTGTCTAACTGTCCAAATATTCAACACCACTCTTTTCTCTTTTGGATGCACGTGTCACGTGTGCTGCTCACGT
Organism: Acer saccharum; assembly: GCA_030490815.1. Lineage (NCBI taxonomy): Eukaryota > Viridiplantae > Streptophyta > Magnoliopsida > Sapindales > Sapindaceae > Acer > Acer saccharum. Next base: position 10,369,956 of record CM059874.1, read on the forward strand.
CACTATATATTAACTGTCCAAAAATTCAGCACCACTCTTTTGTGCGGCTTGATGGAATTATAGAAACAGCTTTCGATATCATTCGATTTGTCAGTACTTGGATCGATTTGTACTAGCTGTGTTCTATTATTTTATACTGTTAATTATTATATTGTTATAATGTAAACAAATCATTAAAATGAGGGTGATCAATGGTAAGATTTAAGTTCACATATTTTACGATTAATGTTATAATTACAAACCGGTCAGCATTAATTGATCACTCTAAGAACATCTCCAATACTACAATAGATTGTGAAAGTTTTATACACCATATAGGATAAATAAACATTGTGAAAGTTTTAATCATGCACTTTCTTTGCATGAATGATTTTAAAACGGTGTTTTGGCGAGCATTAATACAACAAATTGACTTCTTTTCTTGGTTTTCATATATATCATTCGTTTTAATAAATATACAAGTATATATGTGTTTAAACAATGAAAAATATTCTTAAAATTTTTTGATATGTTATCTACCAATAGGGGTGGTAAAAATACCCGACCCGCCCCAAACCCGCCCCGCCCCGGTCTGTTTGGGGCTAAGAAAACGGGTAACGGGGCGGGTTTGGGGCACATTTTGTGACCTAGGCAGGTTACCGGGTCGGGTTTGGGGCGGTTCATTTTGACCCAACCTGCCCCGTTTGACCCGGAATATATATATATATTAAATATAAAAGGATAGACAAGAAACCCTAGGTGAAAAAAAAATTGAAAGAAAAAAATTCAAAGTCCACTGCATTCAAACCCTAGGTGAATAGGTAATGATATAATTAATATTGTACATTAATAATGTCAATTAATTAATTTTACTAATTTTTTTTTCTACAGATTTGTGTTTGAAAAAATCATGCTTGTTTTTAAGAAGATAGAGTGATGGTGAAGATGTTGGATGGATTTTGTTATTGAAATTTTGTGTTTAAACTATTTTAGTGAAGATGTTGAATGGATTTTATTGATATTGAAAATGTTTTATGTATTTTGTATTTTTGTTTAAGTTATTTTAGGATTTGTATTTTATACTTTACCTATGAATTTAATGTTTATTAAACTCAGTTATTGTGCTATGTTAAAATTAAATTTACTAGCATTTTTTTTTTTTTTTTTGATGAAACGGGTCAAACGGGACGGGTTTGGGGCACCCCTACCCCAATCGGGACGGGTTTGGGGTGGAAGTTTTTGACCCGATCGGATCATGGGTCGGGTTTTGGGCAACCTTTAAAAATCGGGTTACGGGTTTAGGGCGGCCTCGACCTGCCCTGACCCGCCCCATTGCCACCCCTATCTACCAACCACCATAATATATTTGTTGATTAATAATGATGGCCGGACCTTTTGTTTTGTTTTGTTTTTATTTTTTGAAAAGGCGTCAGACCTTTTGTTTCATTTCAAAATCATTAAACAAAGTTGGGCACGTGATAAAGATATTAAAGTCAAAAGATACATGCATTTTGAAAGTTGTGAGTTGTAAGATAGTTCGTACATCAGTTGAAATAAATATAGGGAAATTTCACTAAAGTCCCTAGGTTTTGGTAAAATATAGTCCGTACGTACATTGTAAGATATGAGTTGTAAGATAATCTGTACATTAGTCGATGGATCTCCATTGTCAAAATGATAGAGATAATTTCTAGATCTCCATCGTTTGGAGATCAGTGAAGATCCAATGGATCTCTTAGTTTTTTTTTTTTTTTTTTTTTTTTTTTTTTTTTTTTTTTATAAATATTTTTTAATCTTGTTTTTTTTTTTTAATATTTTAATTAAAATTCTGCTGATAATTTTATTTTTTTTTACAAATTCTTTCATATTTTTTTTGGTTTTTTAAGAAAATATGTTTTTATTCTTAATTTGATTTTTATTTATTATTAAAATATGAAAATTATTTTAAATAAATTTTGGAAAACGAAAATACAATAACAAATCATGTTTAGGGGAAAAATTGACCTTTATACATGCTATAGGGATAACTCTGCTCTTCTAGAAGATTGCACACCAATCAGGAAATAAGTCATAAACGAACTTCTCAACTAGAATCCTGCGAAGGTTCTAATTCAACGTGCAAGACCTTCGAAACAGGAAAAGAGTTAAATACGACTTCAACAAGTAGCAAGTTCTAATTAAACACCACCACCTTTCTTTACTTGTACAACAAGGATTAGGGTTCTAAGCACATATAAATAGACTCATAATCTCATTGTATTAAAAAAGGGGGATCAAATGATCTAGGTATCAGAGGATCGATCTATCGATCCATCCATCTATGTGTAAAAAAGCATAACAACAGCAAGAGAGAATGAGAGATTGAGAGTGTAATCATTCTATTCATAGTGGATTTCTTCTCGTCGTCATCTGCACCGTGGATGTTTCCTTGCCTTAGGGTTTTACCATGTAAAATATGTGTTATGCTTGATTTATCTTTTATTTCCTACTTTTCTACACTATCATTCACAAATATGAACAAATCGTATCGCAACAACGTGGAGAAAGAGGGCTTGATTATTCAGCTCTAGAATGGTTAAAGCTTCGATCTATCTAGATGTTTGGCGGTTGACTTTTCAACGATCCAAAAATCACGGTTAGGATTTTTTCAGTGTTTGGCGGTTGATTATTCAACCGTTAGGAATTTTTATTTATTTATATTTAAAAAAAAAAGCCAATCGTTGGGCCTATCTTTTTTATTATATGTAACATGCTATCTCATATATATACAAATTTTCTATTATCAGTTTGTCCTAATATAAAATATATCAGGACAAAAAATGTGGACCATTAAATTTACATACTTTGACTCAAAGTGTATGCATTTGTCAAAACTTCTCCATAATTTATGGTCCACATTCTTCATGCTGATATATTTTATATCAGGATAAACTGACAGTAGAAAGACTGTATATATATATATATATATATATATATATATAGCCTATCTTTGTATCATGCAAATGGATTTGGATCCCTTCACCTCACTTTGTCATCACCTAAATCAATGGTTTTGATTAATTCTGTTTTTTGGTAGAGTAAAGACATAAAAATTAATAAAAATAATCCAGACCATTGATTTGTTATATTATACACGTAGAAATAAATTATAGAGATTATGACAATTAAAGTGAGGAGAGGATCCTAATCCGTTACATTATTGGCTATAAAACCACAATAATTGTTGTGAGACTTCTTCCTGTTTTTGGAGTCAATTTCTTCTAATTATGGAAGTAGAGATAGAGACTGTGTTGTACTATTTGATTTTAGTAGATCCTATAAATATATATATTCTATTTGATTAATAACCAACTACAAGTATTTGATCAAGTGTTCTTATTCAAATGCATTCTACAAGGTAATAGAATTTTTTTTTTTTTTAGAGAAATGCATATATATTCACATCTCCAATTCAATTATCTAAAATCAAATATGCATCCATTTTATAATCAATCATAATAAAACAATTATTCTACTCTCTCCCCTATTTTATTTTACAATTAAATGAGCTCTAATATTATTGTTGGAAAGATTTAGAAATCCTAGTCAGCATATCTAAAAGAATTTCTAGAATTAGAAACTCAACTCCATATACAACAAATATCACTTATAATAGCAGCAGAAAAATGCTAAAAGTTTTATCTTTTCATAGCATTATTTGCATGCTATAAATTCAGTTTTTTTTTTATTTTTATTTTTATTTTTTTTAAATGCTATAATTATTCTTTTATAGCATTTAAATGATGTTATATCATTATTAAAAAAAAAAAAGAAGTTATTATTATAGTTATTATTGAGTCTATATGGTTGGTTGGTCGTCACTCTAAGGTTCGTTTTTGGACAGATAACTAGTTGAGAGATCCGTTGATTGATCTTGTTGAAGATAGATCATCGTTACAACCTCCTCTGGATTCTGTTATGAGTGATATTTACTCAGATGCTACAGGTTGGGATATTTCTGCTTCTTTTCACGCTTCTCACCCGAATGTTGCTTCTGAGATTGAGAAAGTGGTGGTAAGTACTAACCCAGACTCATTAGTTTGGACTTGTTCCCTAGATGGTGTTGTTTCTCATAAATCTGCTTATGATTCTCTTTTTGAGTTTAGGAGTTCTGTTTTTTAGGGTAAGCAGATTTGGGTGTCTTTTATTCCTCCTTCTCGCTCTATCCTCATTTGGTGCTTGTTTCATGGTAAGATTCCTACGGACACTGTGTTGCGTGCCAGAGGTTTTATTTTCCCATCTCGTTGTCGGTTTTGTTGTGTTACAGAGGAAGACTTAAGACATCTATTTATTGACTGTCCTTTTGTTCGTGGGTTGTAGGATGCTGTTTCCTCTACATTTGGTCATAAGCTTAAGTTGGATGGTACTTGTTTGGACCTTTGGCAGGAGGCAATGAAGGTTGTCTTTAGCACTCAACTGAAAGCTCTATAGTGGGCTTCTATCATCACGGTTTTCTAGGTGGTGTGGTTCCTCCAGAATCAAGCTACCTTTGAGGGTGGCAAGCCTATTTTTACTGATGCTCTTTCCTTAATTTGGCGTTCCGTTCGCAAGCAGACTCCCTTCAGTCTGGCACTATGAAAAATTCAATGGATGAGCTTCAGACTCTTCAATAGCTTCATGTCTCTAGTCGTCCTTCCAAGGCTCCTCGCATTTTAGAGGTTAATTGGCGCTCTCCCCAACTGGGCTGTCTTAAGGTTAACACGGACGGGGCTACTTTTGGTAGTCCTGGTCCTACTAGTTGTGCAGGGGTTTTTCGCACATGCAAGGGTTTCGTTAAAGGTTGCTTTGCTATTCCTCTTGGTGTCTGCTTTGCTTTTGAGGCTAAATCGGCCGCTGCCGCCCACGCTATTGATTATGCTTGGACTTTTGGCTGGCGTTGGTTATGGTTGGAGAGCGATTCGACTTTTGTAGTGGATATCCTTCGTTATAGGTCTCGTAAGGTTCCTTGGCGTTGGCGCCTTGCTTGGGATAGGTGTTTGAGCTTAATTTCTCAAATGGACTTTGCTGTCACTCATATTTATCGGGAAGGTAACCAAGTTGCTGATAGTTTAGCTTCCAAGAGCCCCATTATCGTCTCTCCTACATGGTGGTGGACCGCTCCGAATTTTTGTAACTCTTTTATTTTCAATGATTTATTCTTTTAGGTTCTGTTGATCTATTTTTTTCTTTTGTTTACTTTTCTTTTCTTTTTTGTTCTCTTTCTTTTTTCTTTAATAAAATGTTGGGCCGGGGTTGATTCCAATCCCCAACAACCTTATCCAATAATAATAAAAATAAAACTTCTTAAAAATGCTATTGTAATTGTTCCCAATATAAAAATTGTATATTTTTAATTTTTACTTAATTATTAATTTAAAAAGTTTAATTGTGCACAAAACAAAAAAAAAAAAAAAAAAAGAAAAAAAGGAAAAAAAAATACAAACATTAAAGGAAAAATATAAATATTTATTAATGAATCAAAATAATTGCATGATTCACAAAACATATCAAACTTACAAGAAAATTTCTATATACAAAAATATGAATTTAGTTTTATAAGGAAAAAAATTACAAGAACATGGATTTTTTTAGCTAATTACAATAGTATGATTGCTCCACCAATCTTCATCTTCTGCTTTTGATAAAACAGAGCAACCTTCATCTTCATAACTTGAAAAATATAAATAAAATAAAGTTATATTTAATAAAAAATAAATAAACATATATGAATTTACATAGCCATATATTACAATTATGAAACAGAGATTGTAGACACCTTCATGGAAATATTTTGCTAAATTCCATTCATGGACGCCCCTTGGGGGGATTACCAATAAAACATAAAGCTCAACTAACCTTGGAGGCCATAGGCGTTTGCAAGACACCTTCTCCCACTCAATTATTTAAGGCATGTGATTAAATTCCATAGAATGATTTACCATGTTATCTAGATGCCAATTAGATACCTAAATCATTCAATGCATGTTCATACCAAAAGAGATAAATGAGTGGGACTCCTATTCTATATGACATGTTATCATACAATAACAAATATTGTAATATTTATGCAAAAATAAATAGCCACAATTTTGGTCCATCCTAGAAAAGCAAGTAAATTACATTTGTTTGGAATACAAAAACTCCTTTCTTGGCGAATAAGTCTTCAAGCAGCTATTGTCCACTCGTGCATCCCTTGGCTGCCTCTATGTAGGGATGGCAACGAGGCGGGTCGGGGTTGGGGAATGCTTTACCATCCCCATCCTCGCCTCCCAAAACCATCCCCATCCTCGTCCTCGTCCCTGCATTAAGAGAAGCGGGGTCGGGGGCGGGGATTCCCTGTTGGAGGGGCCTTCCCCATACCCGCCCCATTCCCCGTTTAATATAATTATATATTTAAAAAGTATAATTTAAAACAAAGAAAAAAGAAGTATAAATTTAGTTATATATTATAAATATAATATATATATATATTGACAAACGTGGTGTCAATATATATATATATATATATATATATTCAGTTATATATTCCAACAAATCACAACCTGGCCAAACGTGGTGTCAATATATATAAATGATTAAAAAAATCTGAATATTATATATATATATATAATATATCGGGGCGGGGATGGAGCGGGGAGTGCTTCCTCCATCCCTGCCCCGCTTCAACTTTGGGGACAAGATTTAGTCCCCATCCCCGTCCCCAACCCCAAATATTATCCTCCATCCCCACCCTGTGGGGAATATTACCATCTCTACTCCTATGGGCGTGTGCACCCCACAACCCCACAAAGGGCTACGGTGCACAGCCCATAGCCCGACATGCATAGTTGCGTGCTAACTTGCGCGCATGCAAGTCGCTATGGTGCACACCTACCCATACTTGTTCTGGCTGCTTCCAATTCTTCAAATCTTCGAAGCTTGAATATATTACAGCAATATTTAAAACAAATAAAATGCTGCAGTTTTTTTTATTTTTTTATTTTATTTTTATTTTTTTTAAAATAAAACTAGTGCAAAATACAATATAATGCAGTATTTTAATACAATATTTTTCTGCAGTATTTTTATTAAAATAGCAAAAATAAATAAAAAACTTAGCAACTACCAAGAAGGAATTATGGCAATGATAGACCACCCTTCTTGTTACAATTCCGAAACAAAAATACATTGAAATTCTTGGACCAAAATCGAGCAACAACAATTCACTTTATAATAGCATATATAAATCCATACATTCCAATGTAATTATATATGCAAATACCTAGAGTGCCATCTCTTTCTAAAATATGCATAATCACAATAAAAAGAAATCGATTCATGTATATATACATTAATTAATCAAAGGGTACAACCTAACTCGGATACCAATTGCAGGGAAAAACGATTGCATGCAGCGGAAGCGAGACTAAAATAGGTTTAGTATATTTCAAAATTTTTCCTTTTTAAAGATGAACCTTAACCCTTTAATTAATTAAACATATATATATATATATATATATATATATATATAATATATCGTACCTTTGTCGCGTGATCCGATTGATGTTGCATCGATGGTAATCCGCAAGATCTTCCAATCCAATCATGAACGTGAATCACCTAAGAGCGTGGTCTCCCTTCTCTTTGAATTGTGTACCTGAGGATGGATAACAAAACTTTTTCTTTTTCGTTAGTCACTTTAATCTTTTAAGAGAGAACGAAGAACGTTCCAGTCACTTGTGAATTCACAATCTATTTTCATCGTAATTCGCGTGAACCTAATTCGAAGATGTGCACAAAACCTTTTGATATCAAAGCTAGTAGTGCACTATCGAAATAAGAACAATTCTTCTCTCTTTCCCTCTTGGCCGAAATTCACTGTCTAAGAGATGGATTTTATTTTTCAAGCTCAAGAAAAATAACTCTCTATCAAGCAATTAGAGTTGGCTGAATTCTATCACTTGTATTATATAGGGTGACCGAATTCCTTGCCCTATTACAATTAGGGTTGCCGCAAATCACTAATAGGAAAACATGTGGTGGCCGAAATCCTCACTTGAAGAGGATTTGTGTTTCCACCAATAACTCCTATCTATCTTATGATTTCCAAACCCTAATCCAACTCTAAAGTGTATTTGTGACTATATTAAAGACTTCCTAATTTGACTAGATAAATAAATCCCTTATTTTCTACTTACCAAATAAAGTCTTTTATATTTATTATACTACCACAATAGTATACTACTAAGAAACATATTTCCTAGTCAGAAAAAGATTTTGATTTTTAATTAAATTATTAATTAATCAATTAATTAATTTCCATTTAATCAAATAATGAAATAAAATAATATATTAGACTTTTATGCAAGCCTTGCCGCCCATACATATATATATGGCCCATATATTATTTTCTTATTTCATTTAATCCATTAGACCTTAATTAAAAAGCTCACATGTGAACTAGGCCCATTCTAACTAAAAGAAACAAGTCCACATGCCTTAACACAATTCTAGATGGACACATAAATTAGTCCGATATAATATATCAAGTGATCCATGCAAGTCCATGTGGATTGGGGATCTTGGCTGGCTATCTAAATTTAAGCTTCAATAGACATAACCCAATCACAATCAACTAATGATTCACTTAGGTTCGATCTATTAATTTTAGTTCATTCCACTAAAGAACTAAAATTGCACTCTTAAATAAAGATAGAATAGGTAAATGATTCTCATTCATACCCTAGACAATCTTATAGGAGATGGTGAATCCTCGTGAATAATATCAGTAATCGCCAATAGCTCATAGACCGCCTATAGCTCTCCAAGTTACCATATTTCCTCATATGATCACATTTTGAACTTGGATATATATTATGACTTTTCCAGAAGTCATCTTTCAATAGTCACTATTGAAAACTAAACGTTAAGATTTAATATCCAAAACCTCAAAACATCCATATGATGATATTCTACTCTCATTTAATAAATGGAGCCAAGATGTCCATATCTATAAATGAAGTCCACTATCGATTAACAAATGAATACCACCAAACTATCGAGGATAGATTATGCTATATAATCGTACTCATTGATAGCTCAAATTATAACACTTGCAACCATAAGTCCATCATTTATCTCAAGATTAAGATAGACTCTCCGATTGTCCTGATAATGAAAAGACTTTTATCTACTGACGGTTCTAGATAAAGTATTTCATTGTAATCCAGTTCAATGCACCCAGTGCACTAGATTCTTTTGCTCGAAGATCCTCTGATGATTTTAGACTCATCATACCACATTTGATCCCACTCAAATGCTAGTAAAAGAATTCTACAACTTTAACAAGATAAAGGTGCCCAACCTTTAACTTAAGTTGTGAACATTATTCAAGACTAACTAAAGAATTGTGTCTACCTCATACATATCCAGATGTACGAACAATTCTTCTTTTCTCATAGTCTTTTGACTTTATGATTATTTACCTTGACAATTATAATTATAAATGCTATAAGATTTTTTTAAATAAACAGAAATCACTTTATTAATATGATAAGATTGCAAATTACAATATTACACTCTTGCTATTGAGCATTATCCTAACATCACTTTGTCGTTGTTGGACTGATCTCATCAGAAAGTAACTTATCAAGTATAGCTTTCCTACGAGGTTTGAAGTCTCTCATATAGTTATTTTTTTTTTTAAAAAGTTGCATTTTTCGATACAAATATTTTATTATCTCAAGGACTATAAAACAGACTTCCTTTCGTTCCCTTTGGATATCCTACAAATATACATACTTCAGATTGAGGTTCCAACTTCCCAGTCTTACCTTTTAGTATGTGTACATGACACCCCCATATGCGAATGTGTCGCAAACTAACTTTGATACCATACCATAACTCTAAGGGTGTCTTAGGTATAGACTTAGATGGAACTAAATTAAATATGTATATAGAAGTTTGTAGTGCATATCCCTAGAACTACATGGGTAATGATGAGTAACTCAACATGGATCTCACCAAATCAAGCAATGTTCTATTTCTCCTTTTTGCGACATCGTTTTGCTGCAGTGTTATTGGGATTTATACCCTAAAGCTTATAATTTGTAAATGTTATATATCCATTAATAAAAGAAGTAGTTATTTCATTCAACAAATATGACTCATACGCTTATATCATATGTGCTAAACATCCAAAATTGCTAGATGTAATCTCAAATTGAGTATATGAATGTCATATACAGAGGAATTCAATTTGAGTTGTGCAATCTAAAGAGTCCGTAGAAAGCAAGTAAAGCTGGATACTTTATTTGTGGTTAATCTACAACTACGGTCTATTCTATAATGTACGGTGGTCTTATCCTAGACTACTCATATGGTAGAATGGAGGCACCATATATGATGTGATAATATAGGGCTGGGCCACGATCTATATGAATTTGTCACTAAGATCTGTTAGTTGAAAAGATTCATATATATCAACAGATGATAGCTATATATGGGTGATCTAAATCCTGAATGTCTTATTGATTCCTTTAAGTTAGATCGTGTTTCTTGAAATATCATAGGTGAGATCGGAGTAGCATTCCCAATCAATAACTTCGTATCTTAGAATCACGGTTTGACTTGTGGCTAGGAATGTATGCACACAATAGAGGAATCCACTCCTTCTTGTGAGAAGTAGATGGGTAGTTCCCTTAAGGGTTGATTCGGGACTTGAATGATTAAGAGCGCTCTCCTTTTTCCGTAAAGGAATGAAGAATATAATTGTTCATTAGAGAATCAATGGTACTTAAAGGAAAATATATAATTATAGAGGTATAATGGACTTTATGACCTAACTCTAATTATGGACTACTTGTGGAGGATCATACCATATGTAATAGCTATATCAATGGACACTGATAATTTGGTTATGTAAAACATCTACAGTTACGAGAGTACAACCTTGGGTTTTTAGTGGAATAACTCCGATGTTAATAATCGTGAAATATTAATTAAAGAGTTTAATTAATTTTTCTAATTAGTATTATTGGAGCTTAAAACTGTGGGCCCATTAGGTCCCCTTACTAGCCCTTTTACGATTAATAGTAACAAGGTTCATGGAGAATTGGATGGTCCAATTAATTATGTTACAAAAGTAACTTAGATATATTCTGGGAATTAATTAAATGATATGATTATTTAATTAATAAATCATTTAATTGATTAATTAAATATAATTAAATGATATGATTATTTAATTGGCATATTAATAATTAAGAATTATTAATTGTTATTTGGAGGTTTCAAGTTGGAACCTTGTCAAGAACAAAAGACTAAATTAATAAGAGATTATTTTTATTTACTCTAAAGAGGTCAAAGGTTCAAACCCTAGTGGTGACCGAATTAAAAAAGATTTATAATCCTATTTTGACTTGGTTTACTAAACCCTAGGATCCTGGTATATAAGATATACTTATCAAGAAAAACAAAATAACTAAAAACCTAAAAAAAACAGAGAGGTGCGGCAAGGAGGAAGAAAAGAAAAGAATTTTTTTTTTCTTCTCTAGGTTGGCCGAACTCTAGCAAGGGGACAAAGGGTTGTCTTCTGGATCTCTGAAGCCTCCATTCAAATACTCCCGAAACCCGTGATGTGCCCACATACACAGTTACTAGATCGCGGGACATAACTCGGAAGGCTTAGTGGTGAAGGATAGAAAAGAAAACGAAAGAGAGTTCTTCCAAGGTATGAAAACAAATCCCTCCTCATATTTGTGCATACAAAAAGTTCCAAAGATGATCAAAATTTTAAAACCTAACGATCATTCTTTACTCCTGATTTTCCGCTGTGCGACTTACAATTGGTATCAGAGCCAATTTTTATATACACGAATATGTTAAATTTATTTTCTATTTCTTTTCGATATGTATGATATGTGTAAGCACAATCTAGGGTTGTATGATGTTTATATTTTTTTTTATAAACATGGTTGATCGTTAGTTGTATGGTATGATGAGTTTAGCTCATCGTACTCGATCAACTCATGTATGCTTTATTTATGAGATGATTAAAGCATTGTCAAGCATACATATGCCATATAGATTAGAAGTGCCTACACTTGCATTATAATATACCGTACATGAATAATAGCCCATTTAATTTATATGTTGTTTTGTTTTTTGTTTTTTTTAATATGATTAAAAAATAGAATAATCACATAATTGGCTATTAATAATGAGATTAGTCTTTAGGAGTAAAAACTTGGTAATTCTCATTAATTACTAATCTTTCATTAAAGAGTTTAATTAGTTAGATTAGTAAAGCCCAACTCATTATTAAGATTAATTTGGCAAACCAATTACACACATCAAGGAAACTAAATTAAACACACCAAGGCAAAGCACTTTACACAAACCAGGATAAAACAAATTACATAGTAGGGATAATAAATTAAACACACCACGTGTAATCAATTAAACACACCACGACTTATCAATTAAACACACCAAAGTAAACCATCTCCTTCAACCTTAATTAATCATTACATTTGCATATGAAACAAATTAAAATAGGGTTTCTAATACAGAAAACATACCTCTAGAAGAAGGACTTGGAGCATCTTGATTCATCATAAAAAACGAAGCCGAAGCCAAAGCCAAATCAGTGAAATACGAATCCCAATCCGTGAAATTCGAAGCAAAATCTAAATCTCCTATGTGGGTTTTCTGTGCATTACAAAGACAAATAAAATAAAATAAATGTCTTTGTAGTTTCAACAATGGTAGATATTGAAAAGAGAATTTTGAACGGTGGTTGAAGAAATTGAAGATCGAAAGGCGAAAATGGGAGACCGGCAATTACATAGATTGAAGATCGAAAATGGGAGACAAGACATTTGAGGAAATTAAAGAGAAGAGAAAATTTCAGAGAAAAAAAATGGTGGACGATGAAAGAGTAAAGAGAGAGAAAGCATGAGAGGCATAAATGAAATAATGAAAAAGGAATAAATGAAATAAATAAGAGAGAGAGAGAATCTCTTTTAAGACAAATAATGAAAAATGAATAAATGAGGGGCATTTAGATCTTCACAGCCAATTTGAGGATAAAAACAATAAAAATACTAATGTTGGCTAAAATCAATAAACCCCTTACTTTTTTGATTAAAAAGGGGTATTTTCTATATATACATACATATATATATATAGGGACAATCTATAGAACACCGGTGTTTCTATACACCTTTAAAAAAAAATCCAGCTCATCAAATCTTGACCCTTGATTTGTCCAACTTTCACATCTAATGGTTATGTTTTAAAGTTGTTGTGATTTCCTATGCATCCTAATATTACCTTCTTAGCTGGTCACAAAACATAATGACCGTTTGTTCTTCACAAAACCCAATAGTTACCGTTTTTAATTTTCCTCCTTCTCAACGCAATTTTCTTCTCCTTTCCAAATCCAACTCTTTTTATTTAAACGTACAAAAACACTTCTTCTCCTTTGCAAATCCAACTCTTCTTCTTCCCAACGCTATCTTCTTCTTTAACTTTTCTGGTTTACCAGCGCAAAAATTGTTGTGAACTTTTATTTGTTACCAGGTCAAACACTTCAATCGAACATTCGTCTTTCTGATTGGTGTTTCGTTATGGTGTTCAGACTCAAATGCGTTCGTATTAAAATCTCGTCTACAACCTATTCTTTTATGCTTCATCACGTTTGATCTCACTGGTAAACATCCACTTCAATCGATCATGCGTCTTGCTCATTGGTGTTTCGGTCTGGTGGTCTGACTCGTCTAATTGCGTTCGTATTGAAATCTCGTCTCCAACCTACTCTTTTTTGCTTCATCAAGTTTGATCTCACAGGTATGTCTCATCCATGGCTTTTTTCGGTTAGCTTCGAATTCAATATGAATTAGCTTATTGTTTGAATTGTTCTTATTGTCAGTAAGCTTTGAATTCAATATGAAATTACTTATTGTTTGAATCTTTCTTTTTATCTCATCTCTACAATACATCCATATGGTTGTTTTGATTAGTTTCGAAATCAATATGAAGTTTAATTAGTGTTCGAATTCGTAGAATGAATAATGTTTTCCTGTATGTAATTGTTTTTGTATGTTATCTTTATAGTGATATTTCTATAATTGCTATAATTGTTCTTTATAATTTCTATGCTGAAAGATGCATGTTCAAAATGTCGGTGTTTCCTCGCATCAATATTATTTTCTGTTTGCTATTACTTTCATTATCCTTCGATCAACACATTTTTTTGCGATTAAAATTTTACTTATACTTCGATCATCCTGTTTTGACTTTGTATAGTAATGGATGGGAGTGGATCGCAAAGTAAGCTTGACAACAAGGAAGGATTGTTTTTCACACCAAATAATATGTGTTCTACTGGGGTGAATTCTGTGCAATTTTCGTCATGGGAAGGCAGTGGCAATCAAGATGTTGATATCAATCAGATCAAAAATATGAAATTTGATTATGTGGATGATGCAAGGTCGTTTTATCTTGGTTATGCTAGGGGTAATGGGTTTGGTATAAGAGCGACAAACTTGGACCATGACCGTGAAGGTAGAGTATTAAGGAGAAAGTGGGTTTGTGATAAGCAGGGATCAAGAAGGGAGGAGTATTTGACCAATAAAGATAGGAAACGCAAGCCAAGGCTGCAGACAAGACAAAATTGCAAAGCTTGTTTCTCAATTGGCTTAGACAGTGATACGTTAAAGTACAGCGTAAGGGTATTCATGGATGATCATTCACACAAACTAGCAACTTTTCGTGAGGTTTCATCCCATCGATCTCACAGAAACTTAGATGAAGGTGACTATGCCCAAATTGACGCCATGGGCAAAAACTGCATAAGAGGTTGTCAAACATTTGAGTACATGGTTGACCAGAAGGGAGGATACTCCAAAATTAGATTCACTCAGAAGGACATGTATAACAAGATTGCTAAGTTGAGACGATCAAAAGCTTTTGAAAGCGATTCACAAGCGGCAATTTCGTATCTCAAGTCAAAGGCATTTACTGAAGCAAACTTTTACTGTAGGTTCAACACAGATGATGATGATAGGCTTGCTAATATATTTTGGAGGGACTCCCATTCTCTATTCGAGTACAAGTGCTTCGGAGATGTTCTTGTTTTTGATACCACTTACAAGACAAATGCCTATGGCAAGCCTTTGGTTTTATTTGTCGGTGTCAACAACCATAGTGCAACTTGTGTATTTGGTGCTGCACTTTTGTTAGACGAGACTTTTACTTCATACAAATGGGCCCTTACTAAACTCATGGATTCAATGGGCAGCAAGCATCCCCTTTCTATAATGACGGACGGAGACGAAGCAATGCGACAGGCAATCGATGAGGTCTTTCCAAACTGTCAACACGGGGTATACGGATGGCATGTAGCAAGAAACGCATGTGCTCACATTAACGGCCCTAAGAAGTCATCAGCCTTTAGATCCTTCATCTTTGACCACATAGACGAGGACAAATTCGATGAATGTTGGAATGAAATGATAAAATAACACGGTCTGGAAGACAACGTTTGGGTTAAT
Organism: Acer saccharum; assembly: GCA_030490815.1. Classification (NCBI taxonomy): domain Eukaryota; kingdom Viridiplantae; phylum Streptophyta; class Magnoliopsida; order Sapindales; family Sapindaceae; genus Acer; species Acer saccharum. The sequence continues at coordinate 10,385,489 of CM059874.1, forward strand.
ATGATGTACGAAAAGAGGCATAGATGGGCAGAAACATATTCCAAGGGCCATTTTTTTGCCGGAATGCGCAGCACTCAAAGATCAGAGTCAATGAATAATTACATGAAAGAATATGTTTGCAGCCGTGAGAAATTGTTCGACTTATTCCCTCAAATCGACAGGGCACTCATGAGGTTAAGAAACAATTTCTTTACTGACGAATATGCTTCAAACACTAAGAGTCCTGTTATCTTAAGCCACATGAAGGCGTTGGAGAAGCATGCATCTTCCATCTACACTTATCGTATCTACTGTGACATTACTAAAGAGATCAACGATTCAATAAAGTATTCACACTTTTCACCATGGAATGAGGAGAATGAAGTCGAATACGTTCTCACCGAATATGATTCTCCATATAAAAAGACTGTGAGTGTTTTTTACTATAGGGACAGAATTGATTTTCAGCAAGTCGTTGAGGATGGTGATTGAGATTCGTCAAAGCACAATCTGCCAGTACTTTCGTGTGAATGCAAGTTGTTACAAAATAAAGGAATTCCCTGCTGTCATATGTTTTATGTTATGAAAGTGGAGAACATTACAAAGATTCCAGAGTCCTTGATATTTAAGAGGTGGACGAAGTCAGCTGCAGATGACGTTCGTATCCATCTCCAGCCCGACGATGACTGTTCGAAGAGTGTTGATATTGCCCGGTTCGCTTCATTGAGTGCAGAGTGCAATTATATCTTTCACCGTGGGAGCCAAACCGAAGAAGGTTTCAATTTGATTAAAAGGGAACTCAATATTCTGAGAAATACTCTGCAAGGGTTGGATGATGAGTTCCGAAATAATTGCAACAAAAATGGTGATGATTCTAGTACAAAGAGCCAAATTTTAAAAGATCCAAATGTTGTGAAGACCAAAGGCAGACCCACTGGTCCGACTGCACCTACTACACCAGCAGGCAAGCCGCAGAAGCGTAAAAGACCAAATCAGTGCCGTATATGCCACATTTCCGGGCATGACTGGCGTAATTGTCCAAAAAGAGAATCAGACAGTTAGTCACTTTCATTAGTGTTTTGGGTTGATGATGCATTTGGATTTTTTTCGTTTGTCTTGTTTGTTATATGTATTTGGTTGTCACTGGGTTGTTATTTAATTCTCATGAATGTTAGTTACTTTTGTTATTGTTTGTTGTGTTGATAATTCTGTTTGAGTTGTTTGTTGTATGATTTTAATTGACATGTACTTTCTTTGATTTATGGATTTTGAGGTGGACCACAAGGACACATAATTTTCTATATGCAAATTATGTGTCCATGTGGTCTAGATGACTTCCATTGAAATTTAACTGGGCCACTGGGCCACAGCGAGCCATGTGGTTTGCATATTTTGTACTAGGCCACAATGAGCCAATATGTTTAAAGAGGTTGTTTGTAAATGTAAAAGTTTTAGATTATGTTTAGAGAATGACGATCGAATTAAATAATTATGTGTCTAAAGTCGAACAACTGCTTCAAAGACGGCCTAGAAGTTTTTAATGATTATAAAAGTTGCCATATGCATAGTTAACCAAAATTATCCTCCAACTGTTTTGTGGTGTTCTCTGCTTGTTTTCCTCTGCTTTTCTTTGTTTTATCATGTTTTGTTTTTCTCCTTTCCCAGCTGTGTCTAGTTTTTGCCGGCTTGTGGCGCCTAGTTTGGGCTTTTTCAAAAAAAAAAAAATTATCCTCCAACTGAAAACCTGGACTTACCTTACCTCTGATTGCAATTAATAAGGTACAACATAAATAACCTAATATGAAGAACACAGTAATATGAATCTATAGAAACAATGCGATCACGTTAAATAAAATGAAATTACAGGAACCATAGTAATTTTACGTTACAGGGTATATAATATTTGATATTTTCGATTACTCCACACTACACATTGTATGGGCATTTACAAAGCAGCCAAAGAATGGCAATCGAAGATAGAAATATAAAAGCCCTAGTTTTCTGAATTGTTGCCCTTTTCTTAGCCAAATCAAACTCCAACACCCGAACACGATTTGTTAAGCCCATATTTTCGCTTTCGTAGAACCGATGAAGTCGTTCCGACCTATGAAATTCCCTTTGTAACCTCTGCAATTCTTCATTCAATGAGATATCAGCTAGGATAATTGTAACCGGTACTTCAGGACCCAACCATTTGAAGTAATTGCATCCACCAAATTCTTTCTGTAGTTTAAAACCATAAAGAAATGTAAGCTCTATTAGTTCATAAATCAATTTATATAAGTATAAATTAAAACAGTCACTTATAGTTCACTAACCTTTCCTTTGGAACACCCTTCGAATAGTCTCTTATAGTTCCAAAGTGTTATGGCTAGATATTCTCTCAATGGTAGCCCACATTTGCATTTTCCCTCCCCATACCCACGTACGTTTGAAGAAGAGGAAGATGACATTAACAAAACCTTTTATTGTGCAAGTGAGAGAATATGAATAAAACCTTCCCCAACTAAACAAACAAATTGCAACTACTACTATTTTTCAATAAAAAAAAGCTATCATAATAGCCAGATTTATCTAATTTTCAAAAATAACAATCTAAAAGTCAGATCAAGTACATGCAAACACTAATTACACAAGTATAATATCGCGGAATAAGATTATATATAAAATTTAAACAAGTTAAAACTTAGCTGCAGCTATAAATTAAGACAATTTTTTTAAATACAACAGTCGGGTTGACTTTAAACAAACTAAAATCATGAAAACGTGGCTACACCATCTAGGTATGAACGCGATAAACCAGCACACCATTATCAGACATAGTCGAGTATAAATTTTCATCTTTGCTTCTTCTAATTACATATGAAAACCAATAATCATCACAACAAATTGTAATATATTAAATCGAAATTATTAAATTTCAAAAATATTAATCCGAAGTTATGAAATAACAGAAAAAAAATGTAACCAACCTGGCGGGTTGTAGATTGTTTGAAGATTGTTTGAAGATCGATGGATGTACACAGCAGACGTGAGAGAGAGAAAGAGAGAGAGAGATAGACAGAGAGAGAGAGAAAGAGAGAGAGAGATAGACAGTGAGAGTGAGAGAGAGAGAGAGAGAGAGAGAGAGTTTTAGGGTTTCTAAATGTTTTATTTATGTTGTTTAGAGTTTTAGGTTTTTTTATTGCACCATAAAACATAAAACATTTGTAGGGAAAAATGCCAAAAGTAGTACACGCAGCGGAAGCGATACTAAAAATAAGATTTAGTGACTTTTAAAAATTTTTCCTTTATGAACCTTAAACCCTTTAATTAATTAAACATACATATATAATAACAAAAAGTAGAATACCTTTTGTCGCGTGATCCGATTGACTTACGTCGATGGTAATCCGTAAGATCTTCAATCCTAGCACGAACGTGGATCACCTAGGAGCGGGGTCTCCCTTTTCTTTGAATTGCAAACCTGTGAATGGACAAAACAAAACTTTTCTTTTCTTTGTTAGTCACAAAACAATCAAAAGAATGACTAAGATTATTCCGGTCACTTTTGAGTTCTCAATCTAATGATCGAAACTCGCGTGAACCTAGATCGATATCGTATACACAAGCTTATTGATGATTAAGCAAATAGTATACTATCAAAGAATAATCTAACACTCCTTTTTGTCTTAGTAGAATAAAAAGCTCTCTATGAATGAAGAAGAAGAAGAAAAAAATAGAATCTCAAGCACAAAGCATTGTGTTGGCCGAAATCTATAAGAGCACTTATATAGGTGGCCAAATTTTCATTCTTCTTTTCTTTAGGGTGGCCGAATTCTTCATGTGTTTCACCTAGGGTTGCCGCAATTTTCCTCTACAAAAGAGGAGTTGTGTTGCACCCAAATACACATGTCATTTAAGACTTCAAACCCTAATCCAACTCATTGATTTTTTATTCTTTTATTTTGACTAAATAAAAAGACTCCTTATTTGATTAAATAAATAAAATTAATTATTTATTTCCTTATCAAACAAGTCTTTTACTTTTAGGAAAGATTTGTTTCTTTAATTAAACAATTAATTAATAAATTAATTAATTCTTATTTAATTAAAACAAATGAAACAAAATAATATATTAGGTTAAAACTTTAACCTTGCCGCCCCACTTGAATAAAATTGGGCCTAATATTATTTTCTTATTTCATTTAATCCATTGGACTTTAAATAAAAAGCCCACATGTGAACCAGACCCATTCTTACTAAAAGAAACAAGCCCACATGTCTTTCATTAATATATTAATATAATTGAGCAGCCCATTACATAAATAATGTGCAAATTATATTCTTAATATATTAAATGCAATTCTAGATGGACCCTTAAATTGGTCCGGTAGAATATATCAAGTGATCCATGCAAGTCCGTGTGGATTAGGGATCTTGGCGGGCCATCTAAATTTAAGCTTCAATAGACATAACCTAATCACAATCAACAAATGATTCACTTAGGTCCGATCCATTAATTTTAACTCATTCAACTAAAGAGCTAAAACTGAACTCTTAAATAAAGATAGAAAAGGAAGATGCTCCTCATTCATACCCTAGACAATCATATTGGAGATAGTGTATCCTCGTGATTAATATCAGTAATCGCCAAGAGTTCATAGACCGCCTATAACTCTCCAAGTTACCATATTTACTCATATGACCACGTTTTGAACTTGGATATTTTGACTTGTTCAGAAGCCATGTTTTCAATAGACACTATCGAAAACTCAACGTTGAGATTTAATATCCAATTACCTCAAAACATCCATATGATGATATTATACTCTCATTTAATTAAATGGAGCCACGATGTCCATATCTATAAATGAAGTCCTCTATCGATTAACAAATGAATATCACCAAACTATCGAGGATAGACTATGCGATATAATCGTACTCATTGATAACTCAAATGATATCACTTGCAACCATAAGTCCATCATTTATCTCAGGATTAAGATAGACTCTCCGATTGTCCTGATAATGAAAAGACTTTTATCTACTGACGGTTATAGATAAAGTATTTCATTGTGATCCAGTTCAATGCACCCAGTGCACTAAATCCTTTTGCTCGAAGACACTCCGATGATTTTAGACTCATCATATCTCATTTGATCCCACTCAAATGCTAGCAAAAGAATTCTACAACTTTAACAAGATAAAGGTGCCCAACCTTTAACTTAAGTTGTGAACATTATTCAAGACTAACTAAAGAATTGTGTCTACCACATACATATCCAGATGTACGAACAATTCTTCTTTTCCCATAGTCTTTAGACCTTATGATTATTTACTTTGACAATTATAATATAAACTATAAATGCTATATGATTTGTTAAACCAGAAATCACTTTATTAATATGAAAAAGATTGTTAATTACAACATTACACTCTTGCTATTGAGCATAATCCTAACAACATTATCTCAAATGATGCATTTATTGCACATGTTTATTCCTCTTTCATTTCTTTAATATCCCGAATCCATTTAAGAATAAAAATAAAATAAAATAAAATAATGTTTTATCTTCCCTATCATATGACTATCCAATTATTGTCCTCATATGCAAATAAAATGTTGAATGCACAATCATAGTGTAATGTTTATATCAAAGGATATCAATGTTATACCTATATCATATGATTCCCCTCCCACATGCACACAATACTACAAATGACGAGTTAACATATATTAGTTACCGAATTATTCGTACATGTGTACAACAGGTCAAATCATTTTCCCATATAGTCATTCATATTAATTGAAATTTTTTAGTTATAACGGTAGTACAAATCGTTGTCCGACTATCCAATTGTTGTCCCCATATGCAAATAAAGTGTTGAATGCACATTCATAGTGTAATGTTTATATCAAAGGATATCAATGTTATACCTATATCATATGATTCCCCTCCCACATGCACACAATACTACAAATGACGAGTTAACATATATTAGTTACCGAATTATTCGTACATGTGTACAACAGGTCAAATCATTTTCCCATATAGTCATTCATATTAATTAAAATTTATTAGTTATAACGGTAGTACAAATCGTTGTCCGACTATCCAATTGTTGTCCCCATATGCAAATAAAGTATTGAATGCACATTCATAGTGTAATGTTTATATCAAAGGATATCAATGTTATACCTATATCATATGATTCCCCTCCCACATGCACACAATACTACAAATGACGAGTTAACATATATTAATTACCGAATTATTCGTACATGTGTACAACAGGTCAAATCATTTTCCCATATAGTCATTCATATTAATTGAAATTTTTTAGTTATAACGGTAGTACAAATCGTTGTCCGACTATCCAATTGTTGTCCCCATATGCAAATAAAGTGTTGAATGCACATTCATAGTGTAATGTTTATATCAAAGGATATCAATGTTATACCTATATCATATGATTCCCCTCCCACATGCACACAATACTACAAATGACGAGTTAACATATATTAGTTACCGAATTATTCGTACATGTGTACAACAGGTCAAATCATTTTCCCATATAGTCATTCATATTAATTAAAATTTATTAGTTATAACGGTAGTACAAATCGTTGTCCGACTATCCAATTGTTGTCCCCATATGCAAATAAAGTGTTGAATGCACATTCATAGTGTAATGTTTATATCAAAGGATATCAATGTTATACCTATATCATATGATTCCCCTCCCACATGCACACAATACTACAAATGACGAGTTAACATATATTAGTTACCGAATTATTCGTACATGTGTACAACAGGTCAAATCATTTTCCCATATAGTCATTCATATTAATTGAAATTTTTTAGTTATAACGGTAGTACAAATCATTGTCCGACTATCCAATTGTTGTCCCTATATGCAAATAAAGTGTTGAATGCACATTCATAGTGTAATGTTTATATCAAAGGATATCAATGTTATACCTATATCATATGATTCCCCTCCCACATGCACACAATACTACAAATGACGAGTTAACATATATTAGTTACTGAATTATTCGTACATGTGTACAACAGGTCAAATCATTTTCCCATATAGTCATTCATATTAATTGAAATTTATTAGTTATAACGGTAGTACAAATCGTTGTCCGACTATCCAATTGTTGTCCCCATATGCAAATAAAGTGTTGAATGCACATTCATAGTGTAATGTTTATATCAAAGGATATCAATGTTATACCTATATCATATGATTCCCCTCCCACATGCACACAATACTACAAATGACGAGTTAACATATATTAGTTACCGAATTATTCGTACATGTGTACAACAGGTCAAATCATTTTCCCATATAGTCATTCATATTAATTAAAATTTATTAGTTATAACGGTAGTACAAATCGTTGTCCGACTATCCAATTGTTGTCCCCATATGCAAATAAAGTGTTGAATACACATTCATAGTGTAATGTTTATATCAAAGGATATCAATGTTATACCTATATCATATGATTCCCCTCCCACATGCACACAATACTACAAATGACGAGTTAACATATATTAGTTACCGAATTATTCGTACATGTGTACAACAGGTCAAATCATTTTCCCATATAGTCATTCATATTAATTGAAATTTATTAGTTATAACGGTAGTACAAATCGTTGTCCGACTATCCAATTGTTGTCCCCATATGCAAATAAAGTGTTGAATGCACATTCATAGTGTAATGTTTATATCAAAGGATAACAATGTTATACCTATATCATATGATTCCCCTCCCACATGCACACAATACTACAAATGACGAGTTAATATATATTAGTTACAACAGGTCAATTCATTTTCCCATATAGTCATTTATGTACGTTATCAGTAATGTGTATAATTGTTCAATTCATGCATGGTCCCATGTTAAACTCACAGTATAATATTTTATATTTGCAATCAGAGTTGAATAAGATTGTATACGGTTACACATTACTGAACTATACTCTTAAGTTGTATGAAATTATGTCACACCGGTTTGGATTCCAAAGGGTCTGATTGACACAAAATGCCAACAATTATGACTTATACGGATTCCAGGTGTTTGGCACCGAATTGAATGCCAAAAATTGTGACTATTCTTTATGTTTACTCTATATATATATTCACCAAATAACATTTTGTCTCCTTATCTACTCTTTCTCTCTGTGTATTTTAAATCTGATTTTTCTTTGTTTCTTCACCATGGAAAACCCTTCACCAACTTCGACAAAGAAAGTGAAAACTGACTCCAACTCATCAAATGATAATCAACAGAAAATGGTTCGTCACATACAGAAACTGGAACGCGATATAACTGCAGTCAACCGTAAGCTTTATCGCCACCCTGCTGTTGATCAAATCGATTTCAAACGTTTTACTGGAAAGGATGTATCTGGTGCTTACAATCTAGGTATGGAGGACGGGTTTAAGCTTTTTAAGGATTATATGAAGAAGGTTCATCCGGAAGGCAATTGGGATGTGGTTGATCAAAGTCATGCAAAAGATATGTTGAAGGACTGATGTAGTTTTTGGTACCTTTTTTTTTTTTTTTCACTCTTTTGTTATGTAAAGTGCTTTTAATCAGACCTTGAACTTTTTTTTTTGGTTTCATGATCATGTTTTGTAAATTTCTTTTGTGTGTTTCTTCGTGAGAAGAACAAAGGTGTGTTTGTTTTTGTTTCTAATAATATAACGTCTTTATTACTTGTGTTTATTAAACTGATCGGTTTAGTTGCGTTTCTAAAACATACCTATTGATTGATCGATCGATATCTGGGTTGATTGGATTCAATGAATTTGAATTATTATTTCAGGACTAATTGATCATCAACCATTAACGTTTACGTTTACAATTTGTTGAAACCGTAATACGATTTAATATTGCTTAATACAAATTTCTAATGATTATAATATTGTTTAAATAATTACTTGGAATGCAGATGAAGTAATCATGATCTCGATTTCCCATTAATCGTTTCAGATGAACCACCGCAATAAATTTTATAAATATTTATGTATTTACTACATCTTTTGGAGTGTAACTTTAAATTACCAAAAAGTTAATGTAATAGTTATCTCGTTTTCCCATTAATCTTTTCCTGTGAACCAACTTATTTAATATTTTTTTAATTCAATTGATTTTTTTGATGTGGAAACGAATACGAAGTGTTTCAATAATTATATTTTTACTTAACTCAGCAAATCCGTACAAAAACATTTCATTCAACTGTAATCCATCAAATCCATTGGATAGAGTGAAGGCGTATTTATTTATTACTACATCTTTTGTAGTGCAAGTTGATATTACCAACAACTATTAATCATCATCTCGTTTTCCAATTAATCTTCTCGGCTGAACCAACTCATTTAATATTTTTTAATTAAGTTGGTTTTTCTGATGTGAAATCGAATTGAAATTGTTTTAATTATTATATAGAAACTGTTGTCAGCAAATCTTAGAAGAATATTTAATTCAGATTGCATCTATCAAATCCATTGGATATTGTGATGGCGGTTTAAATTTATTTGCTTCATTTTTCAAAATCATTAAATGAGTCCATCAAATCAATAGATTGACCATATCCAACCAGTTAATTGTGTAATTTTAGCATACGTTTATCAATAAATAAATTGGAACCCTAATCCCATTTGTTGCGTTCACATACAGAGAGAGAGAATGAGAGAGGTATGTTTGGTTTAAGTGATCAACGACGTACAAATGGGATTAGGGTTCCATTTTAATTTATTTATTAACTGATAAAATTACATAATTAACCTTAACATTGACAAATCATAACTACATTTACACAATTTTCTGAGGATGACAAATTTGTACAGGTCCAATTTCAATGAATAGTCTGAAAACATCATGATCAGTATTTAAACTCAATTAAATCTTTATGTTTTGATAACCCAATATGCTGTAATTAATTGGCCAATGCATAATCAGTATTTAAAATCAATTAAAATCTTTATGTTTTGATAACCCAATAGGCTGTAATTAATTGCCCAATGCATGATCAGTATTTGTATTAAATAGGAAGACAAAAAGATAGTATTGCTTTCTCCAAAAGCCAATATAGGTTTTTATTGTCATGTATTGTATGGCAATTAATTACAGCATATTGAGTTATCAAAACATAAGATTTAATTGAGTTTAAATACTGATCATGCATTGGGCAGTTAAGTAAAGTAAAGCCTAACTTAACTACCTTGGGCAGTAAAGCATTGGGCAATGCATTGGGCATTGGGTAATTAATTACAGCATAAAGATTTTAATTGATTTTAAACACTGATCACGCATTAGGCAAAATGATCAATATTTGTATTATATAGGAAGACAAAAAGATAGTATTGCTTTCTCCAAAAGCCAATATAGGTTTTTATTGCTTCGTATTGTATGGCCAGTTAATGTCTCCTTACTTGCCAAGCCAATTTCAACTCTTTTAATATCATTGCATTTTCTCCATTTAACATCAAAATCATGATTCCGTATTCCCATTAATAATAGTTATTATTTACTCTACACAATGTAATATTTAAATGAGTAATGTATTTATATTTATATATCCTAATCAAAAATTATGTTTAAATAATTAATTTATTTAAGCGGTCAGCATTTCCTGAAGAAAAATTTTGTAATCGCAAACACCAAATCCATTGGATATTGTGTAGACAGTTTGAATTATTTTTTTCAATGGATCTATCATATCAATTGAATTACGATCTGAAAATTTGTTCAAACACCATTACTTTTCAAGTATACTTTATACGATATTATATTCCTTAAGGTCATTTGCAATTACCTCCAACCCTCATGAAATCACCAGAAATACAATGACAATGATCAAACATACGATATTACACAACCAATCAACCACACCATAAATGGTGAGAATAAAAACACCTAAACATCTTCAGAGATGTCAACACAGATTCAACAACACCTTTCTGGTGTGATTACAGACAAAAACCATTAAAAAAAAAAAAACAGATACAAAAACATATAAAAATAACAAAAGAGTCATCACTTGTTCAGGATAAAAGAGTCATCACTTGTTCAACATTTCCTTTGCATTATTTCCACAAACCTCATCCCAATTACCATCAGGTTTAATAATCTTCAAATAATCCTTAAGCAACTTGAAACCGTCCTCCATACCAAGCTGGTAGGAACCAGCAACATCTGAACCCGAAAAGGATTTGGACTTGATTTTCACAATAGATGGATAGCGATAAATGGTGGTGGACAATTCATCTTGACGGTCTTTAAGACGTTGTATACCTCGTAGCAAATGTTCCCTCTCCAAACCCAGATTGTTGGAATCACCAACAACTGACCTCTGATATTTGCTACTGGCCAATGCTTCTAGACGATCATGAAGATGTTGGATAGTGCGTTCTAACTCTTCCCTAGTATAGATAATGACCTCTGCCATTTATCGTTAGTTGCTTTCACATATAGAGAGAGAGAATGAGAGAGGTATGTTTGGTTGAAGTGATGAACGATGTACAAATGGGATTAGGGTTCCATTTTAATTTATTTATAAACTGATAAAATTACACAATTAACCTTAACATTGACAAATCATAACTACATTTAGGAGATATAAAGAACTGTTTTAAAAATATATTGTTGTATAAGTATAAAATTAGTACCTATTTAATGTCGATATCAATATATCATACCACATAGTAGTAATTTTTTTTTTTTTTTTTATGCATGTGGTAAGTCATTTAATATGTCATCAATGTGCTTCCCACTACAAAGCAGCAAACGAATTTTATATTGAAACTAAAAAAGGCTCCCACATGTCATCTGTATTAATAAAGATGGCAGCTGAACAGTCAAGATGAAGAGTCAACATTCCTTATGTATGTTTCACTGGTTAAGTAAGTGCAACATATTCTTCATTATCAATCAAGATGATATATTGCAGAAACTGTGGAGATTACCGATTCCAACTCCGGACAGTGGAACATGTAGATGATTCGATTGCAGTTCCGGAACAACAGATAAATCTGGCACAAGGTTTTTTCTTCACAGTGCAATTCTACTACACCACTAAGCTTGTTTATCCAAATCCCACTTTAGCAATTGAAGACGACGCAATGCAATGCGAGTTTCACGTCCAATTTGATAATCTTTACGCAGAAGATGAATATTCATTGTCAGGTAAGTTGCGTGGATGCTTTTCCGGTACTGACCTGCCAAAAGATGTTGAACAGACTATGACGAAAATAATTGTGGATATGTCAATGTCTATAGCCTGTACTATGCCAGAGTACAAAGTTGTACCAATTTTGGTGCAAATTGGGATTGTGCTTCGACTCTCTATGAAAGAAGAAAGTTTGTTCAAGTCAGAATTGATAAGGGTTCGTTACCGGGAGAACATTGTGTGATTTGTTTTGAAGATTTTTTTTCATCGGGAGGGGTAATTGTTTTGATGCCATGCTCCCATATTTATCATCATACTTGTATCACCAAGTGGTTCGAGAAGGCACTCAACTGCCCAACCTGCCGTGAGCAACTGAAACTTTCATATGAGTAAGCTATGTTCGTATTTTTCCATTGCAATATTTTGGGTTGATTGGACCAGGCCATCTGATTAGTATTTTTTTTCAAAAAAAATTATTTTCTATGCAATCACACCTTTCAAGTGTGTAAGATCTGTCGATCATAGCTTTTTTGGTTTGTTTGTAATCTGATGTGTTCTATTATTTCATAATTGAATACATTCATTATTTAGACCTCGAAGGACATTTGCTTGAATTTTTGGTAATTTATATGTTGAACCCTTGATTTAATCTATGAACAATACCAATTTAAAAATATATCCGTATAAAGATTATATCAGGGATCACCAACAGACGTAAATAATTATAAAAAAGAGTGATTCCATTTCCAATTTTTGTTGTAAAAAAAAAAAATTAAAAATAGCATAATCATCCAACCAAAATCCCAATCGTGTATTAAAAGCATCAATAATGTGTCCTTGGATAAAGAGATGCAGCTAATTCAATATCTGCTTTAAGTAATTGCCCAATGCATGATCAATATATGTATTACTTTCTCGAAAATGCAATATAGGTTATTATTGATTTCTAGTTTATGGTCAATTAGTGTTTCGTTAATTACCAATTGCACACTTCCCACACGCATTATTAATTGAAAAAAATTCAGGTCAGTCTTACTCCACTGCATGTGAAACCTATATTGGACCTAGGCATCTTATTGTGAATTTGTTGTTTGTTTTTAAATATACTTTGTCTTCAAATATTTTAGTTCTTTCGATCACAGTTTAGTTTAGGTAATCAACTATTAGATACTATGTTCATGGAAAAATGATGCAGTTTTTGTTGGTGTGATCACACCAGAAAGTGTAATAGCCTGCTTGACCAGACCCCAAACTAAATAGTGACTTCTCGTTGTATTATACGTGATAGAAGATTTACTTATAAAAAATCTTCTACCTAAAACGAAAGCAACTCCTTAAACAAATATTGAATGCACCGAATGTATTTGTTGACTTTTATATATTAAAAAAAAAAAAACATATAATAGTAATAGTGAATCTCAATTTTAATCTTAGTTTATTAAAATTTTTAAAAAATAGCAAATACCTATGACAATAGATCAGGATCAGTGAAGAGTGCAATTTTGCTTACCCACATTAACTAAAGGTAAGCATTACCCCCCGTGCAATTTTGCTCACCCACATTAACTAAAGGTAAGCATTACCCCCCATCTCAAGTGTTGGGTTAACTTTGGACTTTGGGTTAAGTTTGGGACACGTGGCAACACCTGAGGTGGGGAGTAATGCTTACCTCTAGTTAAAGGGGTGAGCAAAGTTGGCACTCTATCAAGATATAATTAATATAAAATGACAACTCAACTACCACAAATGTTGGGATTTGTAGCATTAATCTTTATAAAAAAAAAAAAAAAAAAAAAAAGGGGATTTACTGCACAAACCTAAACCTAATTTTTTTAAAAAAAAATTACCAATTGCGTGCAAATGTCGTGTTTGTTATACGAAGCGTTAGGGTTTAAGCCTTAAGGTATTAGAAAGTTGGTTTCACAAAAGTTATTAGGAAATCCCCAAATATAAACCCTAAAAACTCATCAAAAGAATTCGAAGTTGGTTGATGTGAGCTGCCCAAAGACTGGAATTCGTCTCTTCAGCAACATTGAAGCCTTCCCACACATCTATAATCCTGACTCCACGCTACTACGGTCAACGCACATTCTCTTCTCAACCTTGTTTTGTAATGTTTTTTTGTTGTTGTTGTGTTTGCTGAAGGAATTCGATATGCTTTATCTTGATTCTTGTTTCAAGAATAATTTTGCATGCCGAGTTAGTAACAGGTTTCTTGTTTCTCGTTTGTTGAATAATACTGGATGCCAAGTTTAGTAAAAGGTATTTTGTTTATTGTTGTTAAATTTGCCGATGTCAGTAACAGGTATCTTGATTCGTGTTTATTGAATAATTTTGCATGTAACAGTTATATTGATTGTTGTTTGTTGAATAATTTTGCATGCCGAGTTTGTTAATTGTAGTTTGTCCATTGTCAATTAGGGTTTTAAATGGTATACCAATGAACCCTAAGTCACTCTTCTATAATTTTCTTTGCAATGTGTTTGTTCAGTGATATCTGCTTCTAATTTTTCCACCGGTGATACCTTCTGACTGATTTCTCTATATTAGTGATTTCTAGAGGTTTCATATATATTATAATGGAAAAGGGTGGAAAGAGAAAGCACCATAAGATGACAGAACAGGACAGTGAAAAGGGTAAGCAGCAGATTACCAGGAGACAGCAGGATTCCGTGTCGACCGTAGCGGAAGGTTCAGGTGGAATGTTCCCAGCGAAGTATGGAATCAAGTCATGGAAGCCGTGTGGGAATCGGGACATTAGGAAGAATCAACTCCACATTGATCATCACATGCACGTAGTCATCAATGTAAGTATGGCTATCTTTATGTATGATTACTTGTTTTAATGTTTAGGAAAAAAAAAATTTTTGTAACTATTGTCTTATAACTATTGTATGCATATACATTATACAATTTTAATTGAAAACTTTGTCCGTTGTTAGTAATTGTTTAATTATTCCTTACCAATGTCTTTTGCTTGCAGCCTATAAGTGGGAGACTAAGGGGATGCGGAAACAGGATACTTTGTGATAAGTGGTATAAAGAATTGCCTGCTTCTGTGAAGTTAAAGGTTGCAGAAGCTGGTTTTGGAGAATTTGTGAAGGTTTTAGGAAATGAATACAGCTGCCGAAAGAGAACAATACTGAGGGCCCTAGTGGACCGATGGTGGGATACGACCCATACATTTCACTTTGATGAATTTGGGGAGATGACGATGACTCCATCGGATTTTAGCGCAATAACTGGCATACCTGTTTTGGAATGCTGGTGGTGTATGACGTGTATGCTTACAAGAAGGTGGATGAGCTGGTGAGGTGGTTTGGAGAGCCTATGGCTAATTTAGCCAAGATGAAAAGGGTTCCTTTTGTGGATATCTATGCAGCTTATAAAGGTTTTGGTGGGAACAATATGACTGTGGAAGACATTGAAAGACTGACTCGGGTTTTCATCTTGGCATTGCTATCAGGCACATTACTGTGTGACAAAGCTGGAGTTGTCAACCTTTATTACCTGCCAAGTCTTAAAGCCATATCATCCATAGGTCAATACAATTGGGGCGGAGCCACCTTGTCTACTCTGTACAAAAATATGGATGCTATTGTGAGAAAGAATCAAAGCTCCGGTGGATTTTGGAGGGCCTGGGAGGTATTGTGATTTGGACATGTATTTTAAAATGTACATTTACTGATTAAGTTTGTGGTATTTTAACAATTTTCGTGTGATTGATCTGTTGCTTGCTAACCAGATTTGGGCTTGTGAATACATAAAACCTATTGCAAGATTGGTGACATGCTTGACAGATAAGAAGCCGTTTCCTCGGGCAAAAGGATGGGGCTCTTTGAAGAAGAAATTTGATTACGATGATTTAAAGGATATGTTGAGGAAACTTAGACGGAAGGAGGTAAACATGCACCCATGGGGAACGGACCAGGATGAGTTGCCGACATATGTACGGCAATCTTCACAGTACACAAAGAGTAGGGTTCTTTTGGATGGACCTTGCGGCCCAGCATGGTACCTAGGAGAGCGTGTATCTGTTCAGAGCTTGGGATTGATATCACCACGTGTTCCGAAGGTGCCACCACCATCCATGCTTGGGGACTACCCAATAACAAAAGAAGTGGCCAAATCAGGTTTTGTGGCCGTGGATGCGCTTGAGTACTTTGAGCCTGATGGTGGTCCAAATAGTTACAGAGATTTCGTAAAGCGGCACATAAGGTTTAAAAAGTACCTTGATGATACGGTGAGTTTATCCGAAAATTATCAATAACCAATAGTACACCTGAAATACCACTAGCATGTTGTAATTGTTCTTAATTTGTTATGTTATGTTTATCTATGGGCAGGAGGATACAGTAGACCAGAAATCTGTCGGACAATTGGAGTTGCCACCTTGGCAACTCCCCCTGATGGGGCGCACGAATTCCGGATTCACTTGCAAATATTTACAAATTCCTAAGAACAATCACCACTTACCAGTGCCTGATCGAATAAAATATGTGAGTTGTTTATTACATATATGTGTAATGATTTGTGTTTTTTGGTTAACATAAGTGAGCCTATAGCTTAATTATTGGTGAGATAGGTGCCCATTGCCCAAGTGAAAGAGCTGCTCACTATGATTTCTGGATTGACACAACTTGTGATGGAGGGCCAGGTTAATAAGCTCCATACCACTGATGCTGCGGTATGGTTACTGTTATTAAAAATGTGTTTAGTTACCATTGTTTGAAATTAAGTTTACAGAAATACAATCCACTTTTTAAAATTATGATTATCTATATTGGTTTGTTTTTAGAATCCGGTTGTGGGTACTTCGAACGAACAAGAATTTAAAATGTCTGGTCCGTCATCAAAATCGGTACCGGATGTTAACATTAGTTCGGGCAGTAGATCTCATGATAGTGAGGATGGGGATGATGGTAGTGAAGATGGAATAACACACACAGATGGTACGACAGACAAGAGGACACCAGGTGAGTGTATACAAGCTGTTTTGTGTTTAAAAAATATTGCAAACAAAATTAACAAGTCAACTTATTTCATGAATGCTTCTAAATTACTGTATATACTTAACTGTGCTTCCCTGTATGTTGCATGTTAAACTTATTGAATTACGTTTCATTTTTTATGAATAATGTACACAGATAATGTAGCAGAAGCAGATGATGTAACGGAGGGTGTGCAGGATGAGGAGGAATCAGGAGATGACAGTGTGAAAACGGATGGGGGCGACAATGTGATGTGTTTGAATAGTGGAGATGAAAAAGTGAGTGAGGATACAGAAGATCAAAAAAGTGTGAGTGAGGAAACAGGAGATCAAAAAAGTGTGAGTGAGGGAACAGGAGATGAAGAACAACCTTGTGATACTCAAGTGAATCAGCTAAAGCAATCGAAATCCAAGAAGGGGAATGAAGCAATTGGCGCCAGTGATGCATCCGAAGGGAACAACAGTCGATCTCCTAATCAGAAGAAGAAGAAAGACAACCTTCACAGTGTTACACTGAAGGATATCCCGGAGCAAGCTGTACATAACAAAAAGAGAAAACCAACTGCAGATGCTGATCAACCTAACAAGAAGGCTAAAGAAGCAACAAAACTCTCAAACAGTGGAAAGGAAAAAGTGCCAATTGCTGAACCAAACAAAAAGGTGCAGAAAGCTCCCCAAGAAGACAGAGGTTGTTCTTCCAATTGTTCAACCCAAGGACAAGGTGAAGTTAGCAGAGAAAAAAGATAAGAAAAAGACATCAAAGAAAGTATCGACAAGGAAGTCATCTAGAATAACAGCAAGGTGATTTGAATACGTTGGTGTAATTTTATGTTTAACCTAAGCAAAACTGAATTCCTGTTTGTGATCTAATATGGACTTGTTGAACATATAAATGTATATTTAGGTCATATGACTGCAACAAAATATCATGTCAAGTAGAACTGGTAGGATGAAATGACTAAGACGTTTTTTGTTTGCTGATCACACCTTGAAGGTGTTGTTGTATTTGTGATCACAGGGTAATGATGTCAAATAGAACTGGTGGGATGAAATGACTAAGACGTTTTTTGAATGCTGATCACACCTTGAAGGTGTTGTTGCTGATCACTCAGTACGTTTGTAATGGTGATAACAATATTATGTATGGAATATGACAACTACTTAATATTATAGTTAGTAAATCTTGAAGTGATCATATTGTTATTATGAAGTATGTACATCGTTATCCTAATGTGTCCTTCCTTGCCAATTTTCACCTTACCAATGTTATCAGAGGAGTTACAGTCAAATATTTCATTTTACAGCTTTACACTTCTTTCACTCTAACAAAACTCAAGTAATCATTTAAAAATTTTATTAAAGCAATATGAAAGATGGCATCTTTTTTAAAAATAAGAAGATTGAAATTATTCATTAAACTATTGTTTTTTTAAATTATTTTTTTTAATTTTATTACCATAATTTGTTCACACACATGGGTTAGCTGAATGAAATGAAACATCATATTGTTCAATGAAACATCATATTGAAACAAATTAATTTGCATTCCGTTAATAAGGAGAACACTACTACACTTAAAGTAAAGGAAACATATTTTCATAACATCCAATGCAATTACAAAAACAAAAGGCAACACTTCGCCAGGACAAATAAAACTAAACAAACAAACATAACGCTACTTTAGACGTTATCAAGGTCTGCCAGACGTGTCCTTAAACGGGTGGATTGGTCTACCAAAGAGTAAATTTGATCTGCAAGACCATCAACTTCCATTTCCAGTTGCATGACGCGCTTCTCTCGATCGTTGACTCTAGCATTCTCCACAATCCACTCACGATGCAGATTCCTACAACGACGACGCTCGTGCTCGAGCGCTTTCTCAACGATGGCTACCTTCCCTTTCAAAAAATCCAAAGTCTCTCTATCTCCGGCATCCATCCTTCGCATTTGTTAGAAAAGTTTTCTTCAAATGAATTAAAAACGCATACTTATAGAACTTTGATGTCTATCATTACGAAGGAGTACAATAGTTGTAGTAATTGTTTTAATATTGTTTAAATAATCAATTGGCATTCAGATGAAGTAATAATGATACACGATTTCCCAGTAATCATTTCAGCTGAACCAAATAAATGTTTATCAACCATATCCATTCATATATCGATACACACCTCTTCGTAATTAACGTTGACATTTTGTTTTTATCGAAACTGTGATTTAATATTGCTTTAATAAAATTTTCAAATGATTACTTCAGTTTTAATATTGTTTTAATATTGTTTAAATAATCAATTGGCATTCAGATGAAGTAATAATGATACACGATTTCCCAGTAATCGTTTCAGCTGAACCACCGCCATTTAAAGAAAAACGTATACAAATGGACCAATTGGTTGAGTACACACAAATTGAGACACCATTTTTTTAAAGATGATTTGAATCCTGGTGAGATTGTAGGTAGGTTGTCTAGCATTGATTAAAGTACATGAATGTAAGTGGTAAGTTGAAACGATTAATTACAAGATTGGAATATCATTTATTTATGAGTTCAACCAACCACCGTCATTATATGGTGTCCAGTTAATTAACTTTTCTACTTTTTAATTACAAATCATGCAAGTAATATATAAAGGGTGTTCGAATCAGATAGAGCATGTACTTGAGTTTCTCTCTTTATTTATGAAAAATGGATTCCAACACCAATGGTTTCATCAATCATGCCATTTTTGATTTGTGGAAGGAAAAACACACTATTCTTGAACGTGCGCTGGAGAACGAGCGCATACGTTGCAGGAACCTGGTAGAGGATTGGAGACAGGAGAATAAGAAGGTCGAAGATGCTAATATCTGCATCATGAAACTGGAGATGGAGGTCGAAGCAAAAACCACTGAAGTTAACAGCTTGATGGAGGAATGCAATCGTTTGATTCTCCTTATTGAACAACGTAGTTGTAATCCATGATGTTTCTGTTTTGTCTTTGTTATTCTGTTTCTTGTGTTTTTTTTTTTTTTTTGTTTGTTTATCCTGAACTGTTTGTAATCACAACTTATGAAGCGTGGTATTTTGTAATTACATCAGAAATGATGTGGTTGTTCATATAATGAACTGTTTTCTATTCTGTGGATAATTGCGCTCACTGAAACTTATTATTGTATGAAACTGTATGGATGGACGAGTTATGTAGTAGTTATAAGGATTAAAAAATACTCACTGAACATGTAACAATTTAAAAGAAAAAACAAGGTCCACAATCGATTAACACTTTAAAAAACAAATAATCAAAATGTGTGCTATCAAGCAAACAATCATGGTCCGCCGCTATGAAGACCTTTTTAATAATTTGCAATCTCACTTTTCGTTATCCCCTTTCCCCGGTCCACCGCGACGTCGATAATTTTTACCAATATTAAGACCTTTTGAATAATTTGCAATCTCACTCTGTGTTGTCCCCTTTCCCTTCTTATATTTTTTCAGTAAGCCGCGTTGCTTGTCTGATTGAATTTGTGGGGTTTTTGGAGAGACTGCAATGAATCTTGGCTTTCCTCGTACTGGCGTTTCTAAAAGTTCTTTCAGCATTTGATTTCTATGATGGTTCGCCAGATCTAAAGCAATTTTCATCCTGTGATACTCAGAGTTGTACTGCAATCGATGGAAGTATCATAAGAGTTAGAATATTTTATTTAGTTACCACAGAAAAAACAAATAATAATCTAGTGTTTTTTAATAGGGAAGGAATACGTAATCCACGTACATTACTCTGATCGAACCATGTAATGGAACCATGCACACAATTGTTGATCAGGAATACACCACAATCAAAACTATTAGGCTGTTTTGGACATTCAACATATGCTTCGACGAGAAAGGATTTGAACACAAAATTTAAAGCGAGGATTTCATAAAAGTACCGGTCAGAAATGCAAGCTGCATATAAAAAAAATTAAAAATAAGAGACTCATTCTTGAGTAAAATTCAATACTTCAGGATACGCACAACTCTTTTTGTTGATAGCATTCTTTGTTCATTGTGCTCATCCGTGGGAAAGCTATCCCAGACTTCTGCCTTTTTCATCGAAACATTTATCACCAACAAGAACCAATGCACACTCCCCTCGTTCATGGGAATATAGATCTGCACATGGACTAATATAGTTCAGTGATTTCACCAAGTTACACGTGATAGACTCATATTGATTTTTTTTTTTTTTTTATATTGTTGTGTATTGAAATTAATAATATTTCTGTATCTAAATAACGTAACCTTGTTGCATTCACGCTCAGACCCATAGTAAAATGTGAGATTGCTCAGGCGTCCAACCAACCTCAATTTTGCCAACTGACTTCTGGGTGACGCAATTGCACAAAACTGCAATCATGAATGGGCAGGGTATGAACGTCTACATATATATTGTCCACAAGTTTTGTTAAAGGAAGAATTAAAAATAATAATGTTGGGTTTAAGCAGCTAACCGAAAAGTATGTCGACAGATACCACACCCGTTTTGAAGAATCACGGGATAGATTGTACATGGCCATATCTATGAGCTGCACAATTGATGATTAATTATTTAAATTAAGTGAGTACACATTGGATGTAAACCAAAAAAAATTAAATTAAAACCAAAGGAATGTATGTATGCTCACGCTATCATTCAACCAGCCATGAGGTAAAAGATTGGCCATATCATCGCGAGTTAGATGCAGATCGTCATTAGTAATGACAGAGAGACTGAAGGAAAAATGGTTAACAATCACGAGAAACATAAATCGTGATTTCTATAATAAAATGTGTTATCGCTGAACAATTTTCTGAACGTTAAGTTATATGTAAAACCGCACATATACATCGCAAAGCATAAAAGATTATAACAGAGGAAAGTGATCAACAACAATGCAATAACAGTTTTACCTTCCATTTTTTGTTGTTGGGTGACTAAACAATACGTTCAATAAATGAAGTTCTTCTTTTGAAAATGACGAGAGAGGGTCGTTTGGGGGAAAGTCTAGTATTCTCGTGGAAAATCTGGTATTTGGTCTCGAAGGTGTGTCAACCTCAGTTTTACAGGTTGATCCTTCTTCCCTTGCGGTGGATTTTGCCTGCCGACTGTTTAGTCCAGTTAAAATCTTGCTTTGTGAGAAAGACTCCGTACTGGAGCTGATTATTTCAACGGTTTTGCAATCTCCCTAAGTGATACATGTTAACAAGTAATATCAACAAATAGTAAACATGGGGCCGGGGTAAATTAAAACATGCAGAGTTAATCTTTAAAAAAGTTAGTAAGTAACCATACCATATCATTGCAATGGACATGCTCAGCTCTCAATTCTTTGTTTGGAAGCAATTTCAAAATTTCAAGCTTGAAACTCTCCGGTAAGGGTTCGACCATCCTTCTCACCATGTCAGGTACTTCGACTTTTTTAATATAATCGAGTGAAACTCTGATGGAACTGAGATTTTCTTTCATTGTTTCTATCCTTTGTTCCAAACCCCGGTGCATGACAGACCAGTATGGCTCGTCGACCTCTACAGTGCTGCTGTAGTAACCACTTATAACGTCATCATTGTCCACCAACCTATTCACTACTTCAGCCTTGTTTTTGGTCCAAGCAACCAAGGGAACATTAAGTCTGTTCACGTACACTTTATTCTGTGAAAGACATCCCCAATAAAAGATCTGCAGAAAAGGAAGGCACCCTTGGAAAAATGTTGTACCTCGGTTTCTGATGTTTCTCACACCATCCATTAAATACTTAAACGAAAATGTTGCCCATTTCTTGTGTCTGATTAATTTTGGATTCTTCAGTTGGGTCAGCAATGATTCGTCAACATTAGGTGATGCAGGTGGGCATAAAAGTATTGAAATAGTAAACAAAGCAAATGAAATCTTGAAATCATCATCTGCAGCCCTCATACTCTGTAGTTTTTTTTGCAAGGAAGAGAGTGTAATCTTGTCCTTAACAGTACTACTCTGTAGAAGTGCTTTCATTCTAATACAAGTTTCGTCAAACTCTTCAGAGTCACAGTTGACATCATCAATGCTGTCTGCCAAGCCCATCACCTTAGAGAAATCTGACACCCTTATTGGGATCCACTTACCGTGGAGCACTACAGACTGTGTGCCAGGTTGGATCACTGTAAGCAACATATTGCATAGAGAACCAAATAACTGAAGACAACTCATGTTCATTAACACCCCGAATCCCATATCCTCCACGCATTCTCTTTGTTCTTCGGTCAAATTGTCCACTACTTCGCGAAACTTTACAAGGCTGCACAAAGTTTGCCAATAACCTAGGATTTCTTCACTTGAAGACATTGTTTATAGGCTTCAAAAGTATATATGAAGAATTTAGATATTTTAAAAAAATCTGAAGGATTTTATGCTTCTGGTTTAGAATGGAGTAATTGGGACAGAGAGATCGTATACATTCATGGAAGGTGTTATTAGTATATAATAATCATCAATCATTAATCATTACGTAGGGTGTCTGGCTATTTGATATCTCTTACGTTTTTCCATGCTAATTTTGTAGGCTTGTTGACAATAATTGATAGTCCATTTTTGCTCAACCTCCTACAAGGGGGGTAAGCATTACCCCCATCCAAAACATAATTACCTCCCTGGACACATGTCATGCATTTGGGAGGGGGGTAATGGTTACCTCCCTTGAAATGGGGTGAGCAAAAAAGTTCTCTAATTGATATTTAGATGTTAATTTTGTAGGCCGATTGGTAACATTGAGGTAACCATTTACTGCAACTAGTGTGAAGCTATGATCATTATATTAAACAAATCAACGGCTGAGATCAATCTGAAAGGAGCTTATAAAAAAAGTATATTACATAAACGAAATGTTGTTTACACTTTCCAACGAATAATTATAATGGGATTTTTTATTTAGGTGTGTACATACGAACTATGTAGGGCATAAAATATGTGCAGAGTTTAGGGCTTCCCAAAAATATAATGATGTAGCATCTGCTTTAGATTTTGATTTATTTATTTTATAAAAAGAGTGGCCAATTGGGATACAGGCTTATCCAAACCTCTTACGCTCTTCAATAAAAATTTAGTTTGCTGGTTGATATTTAATTTCTCAATAACATAGATTGTACTCATTGATACTCAACTGATTAGGTGTGAAATCTCTTAACTTCAAACTATTCATTTTCAACTTTTTAAAATATTTTCTTTCTATTGGTTGTTTTAGTTGAAATGGGTTGGTCCGAATTTAAAACAAAGCCATGTGTAACGCGCATGCACAAACTGAAATTTATTATTACAACAATTTCCAATGTAAAGCCGAATTATAACTTCAAACTATTCATTTTCAAGTTTTTAAAATATTTTCTTTCTATTGGTTGTCTTAGTTGACATGGGTTGGTCCGAATTTAAAACAAAGCCATGTGTAACGCATGAAATTTATTATTACAACAATTTCCAATGCAAAGCCGAATTATAATTTCATTTTTTACCCTTATGAAAACACATTAGCATCTCTCTGTCTTGGATTCACGATTTGAAACCCTAAATACAACTCTTTTCATCATGCCGCTGTTGTTCCTTTCACTAAATATTGTCCATCACGCAACTATTCTTCTGTTAACGAGAAGCTTATGTGATAAGAGTGACAGACCTATGAGGTTTGTGAAAATCGCACGGTCTGATCTTTGTAAATGTTTATATTTTTGTTTCTTGTAGGTTTTTTCAAGCTTTTGTACTGAAAGTTTGAAGATGTTTTGATTGGTTTCGTAATCTCTGCACGTGTTTGTTAAAGGGTTTTTGGGGTAATTAGTGTTTGAAAAATGTTTTTGCACACATTGAACATAAAAAATATGTATGTCTTATTCTTTATAGAATCCACATTCGAAAAACATTTATTAGTGTTGCTTCTTCTTTGATCTGTTATGTGTTGGATGGATGATTTACAGTGATAGTACCTGTTTGTTTAATGGCCAATGTTTCATATGATTGCAATGGTTCAATACGAATATGATTACCTTCGGCACGCAAGTTTTGAAAATGAAACCAGATTTGATTAAACATGTTTTGACAAATAATTTTTGCTCTTCTAAGGGAATTTATCTGTTGCTTATTCTTTGATCTGCAATGTGTTTCATTAATGGCCAATGTTAGATTTGATTGCAACGGTTCAATATGAACATGATTACATTATGGATGAAAGTTTTGAAATGTACAAATAAATTTGCTTGAACATGTTTCGATGGATAATTTTTGCTCCCCAGATTTATGTTTTATTGTCGTTTATTCTTGTATGATGATAATTGTTGTTTGGTCACGAGTTTATTCAATGTATCAAGAATCGCCGGTTAATGTGTGGGTGGTATCCCACCAACAGTCTGTTACGCACACTATTGAGCTGCATTGCACGCCGTTGGTGGGTTACCACCAACACGTTGGTGGGATAGGTTATATGCATCAGTTAGAATCCATATTATCTATGTAATGTGGTTACGATTTTATTTAATGCATGACAACATATTCTAAACATACCAACTACAATACAATTTACATAAATTATGTGTTTGAAAATATAAAATAATAATTACATCTTTATATATTTACATACCTTGTATGATTGACTATTTATTTGGATAATCTTGTGTCATTGACTATTTTATTGGATAATCATTCAGTAAACAGTATAAGCGTAAACAGTAATTATAGGCTTTGGGTCTTGGGGTTCTTGGGCTTGTCTCCTGACCAGCTAGAGCCCTTTGAGGCTTGGGCTAGTCATTAGAATACAATTTACATATATTCTGTGTTTGAATATATAAATTTACAATTACCATAACTAAAATATAATTGCACTAAAAAAGTCGATATAAACAGTTTCAATCAGAATCCATATTACATATGTTATGTGATTGACTATGTATATATATAATCACTTTAGTAGACAGTATAATCGTAGATTGTTATTATGTGCTTTGGGTCTTGGGGTTCTTGGGCAAAATACCGACTAGAATACAATTTACATATATTATGTGTTTGAACATATATAATAATAATTACATTTTTAGATGTATACAAACTTTCAATCAGAATCCATATTACATAACCTACGTGATTGAATATTTATTTTGATAATCATTAATTAAATAGTATAATCGTAAACAGTAATGGTGGGCTTTGGGTCTTGGGGTTCTTCGGCTTGTCTCTTGACCAGCTAGAGCCCTTTGAGGCTTTGGCTAGTCATTATAACACAATTTACATATATTCTGTGTTTGAATATATTTATATACAATTATCATTTCCAAAATATAATTTCATTAACCAAGTCGATATAAACAGTTTCAATCAGAATCCATATTACATATGTTTTGTGTTTGACAATTTATATATATAATCACTTATTAAACAGTATAATCATAAAATGCAACGATGTGCTTTGGGTCTTGGGGTTCTTGGGCTTTTTTGGACGAGCTAGAGCCCTTTTGATACTTGGGCTAGTCATTAGAATTCATTATATAGATTCTGTGTTTGTAAATATATTATTATATTTACATTTTAAATGTTATAATGACATTAAAAAAAGTCGATATAAACGGTTTCAATAGAATCCATATTACATATGCTATGTGATTGACAATTTAATTCTATAATCACTTCAACAACAGTATAATCGTAAATAGTAATGATGAGATTTGGGTCTTTGGGTTCTTGGGCTTGTCTCTTGACGAGCTAGAGCCCTTTGATGCTTGGGCTAGTCATTACAATACATTTTATATATATTATGTGTTTGAAAATATATAATTATAATTACAATATATGAAGTATAATTACATGTAAAATCATCGATAACAATTATTTCAATCGAATCCATGTTCCAAATATTTTGTGATTGACTGTATCTTAATATAATCACTAAATACACAATATAATCGTAAGAAGGAACCATGGGCTTTGGGTCTTAGGTTTCTTGGCCTTGTCTCTTAACAAGCTACAGCCCTTTGAGGCTTGAGCTAATATGACTTTAATAAGGTTTTTTTAACTTAAAACGGTATTCGTGATCGTAATTATTTTAATACAATCACAACATTATTATGTAAATATCACTCGTTGCAGAGGGTGGAACCGTTTTATTGAAACACTGTGTAATGCGAATACCACATCGAAAAATAAAAAGGGATTAAAATGGTTTATAAGTAGTAAAGTAATGCCTAGACATTGAACAATAGGCCTCCCAACTGGGCCTAGCATATAAACCTATTGAAGTAACGATAGGCTTGGGTCTTGGGGTTCTTGGGCTTGCATCTTGACGAGCTAGAGCCCTTGGAGTCCTGGGCTAGTATAACTTTAATAAGGTTTTTTTTTAACTTAAAACGGTATTTGTGATTGTAAGTATTTTGATACAATCACAGCATTATTATGTAAATATCACTCGTTGCAGAGGGTGGAACCGTTTTATTGAAACACTGTGTAATGCGAATACCACATCGAAAAATAAAAAGGGATTAAAATGGTTTATAAGTAGTAAAGTAATGCCTAGACATTGAACAATAGGCCTCCCAACTGGGCCTAGCATATAAACCTATTGAAGTAACGATGGGCTTGGATCTTGGGGTTCTTGGGCTTGCCTTTTGACGAGCTAGAGCTCTTTCAGGCCTGGGCTAGTCTAACTTTAATAAGGTTTTTTTAACTTAAAATGGTATTTGTGATCGTAAATATTTTAATACAATCACAATATTATTATGTAAATATCACTCCTTGCAGAGGGTGGAACCGTTTTGTTGAAACACTGTGTAATGTGAATCCCACATCAAAAAATAAAAAGGGATTAAAATGGTTTATAAGTAGTAAAGTAATGCCTAGACATTGAACAATAGGCCTCCCAACTGGGCCTAGCATATAAACGTATTGAAGTAACGATGGGCTTGGGTCTTGGGGTTCTTGGACTTGTCTATTAACGAGCTAGAGCCCTTTGAGACCTGGGCTTGTCTGACTTTAATAAGGTTTTTTAATTTTTTTTTTTTTTTTTTTTAAAGAGAGATGTATGTGGAATCTATAAAAAAAAGCACAACAGAAATGAAGTTTCTGGATTATACTACTGTTGTTGTTGTTATGAATGATGTAAGTACAATGGGTATGTAAGCCTGGTGTGGGACTATTGTCAATTATTTCATTGCAAAAAATAAAACTTCTCTTACTAAACAAAAAAATTAAATATATCAAACTCGAACACTCGGACAAGGGGGTTGTAAACCTGTACCCAAAGCTCTATCCATCCTCTTACTTGTTGGACATTAGATTCACCAGCCCCATTATATTTTTAACTATTTACCTATATCGACTGTTATCACACATTTTTAATGATGATTACCTTTATTTAATGTAATCACACATTTTAAATGCTGTTTACTCATATCGAGTGTTATCACACAGTCCAAATGCCAAACGAATGACGGGAACAGATTTAATTTTATAAATAAATGATTGTTGTTTAAATTTGAAACGCATTTATTGTTATTTGTCAGCTGCATTGATTGTTTTTTAAATTTGAAAAGAAATGATTGTTTTACCTAGGGAACAGTTAATAAAGTAAAAATTTAAATTTCCTTGGATTAAATAGTAACCTGCTCAACAAGTTTATAGGTAAACAACAGGTAGCGGTGTTTAGTACACCGTTGTTCTATAGACAACCCCATATATATATATATATATGTACAGATTTTCTATTATCAGTTCGAACTGACAATAAATATATTAGGACGAAGAATGTGGACCATTAGATTTACATACTTTGACTTAAAGTATATGCACTTGTTAAAACTTCTCCATAATCTATGGTCCACATCATTCGTCCTGATATATTTATTGTCAGTTCAAACTGATAATAGAAAGACTGTATATATGTATATATATATATATATATATATATATGTATATATATATACACTATATAGTATTAATATGAATTAATAAGTAGTGAATCTGCAGATCATCTTTTTCTTCATTGTCCCCTGGCAGTTGCTCTTTGGGAGGCGGTTTTCTCGACTTTCCAGCGACGTGTCTTTACCGATACTTAGCAATCCTTTTTCTTGTAGGCCATGTTTGTTTCCTTTAGTGAGCAGGTCAGGATTTTATGGAAATCGGCTATCCATGCAGTGATATGGGGGGTATGGACTGCCCGTAATCAATGGATCTTTGAAGGGAAGTCGGTGGACTTTAGATCCGTCATTTCTTTGGTTTGGAGTGCAGTTTCAGAGGCTAATCGCCTGGAGATTGGTTGTATGCATAATTGTATGGATGGCCTTTTGATTCTTCGTCGATTTGGTCTTCATGGTCGCCCTTCTAAAGCTCCGGTGATCAAGAGTGTGGTTTGGTCGCCTCCGGCCCCTGGTTGGATCAAAGTGAATACAAATGACACTGCTATGGGATCTTCGGGGGTTGGTGGTTGGTGGTTGGTATCTTCCGGAACTGTAGAGCCTTTGTGAAGGGTTGCTTTGCTATTCCTCTTGGTCAAGTTTTCGTGTTTGAGGCCGAGCTTCTGGCGGCCTCATTGGCCATTAATTTTGCTTGGAAGTATGGGTTGCATCGAATTTGGCTTGAGAGTGATTCTTCTTATGTGGTTCAACTTCTTTCTTCTCGTTCTGAGATGGTTCTTTGGAGGGTTCGTCAGGCGTGGCAGCGCTGCATCTTCCAGATCTTGCATATGGATTTTCAGGTTTCCCATATTTTCAGGAAGGGGAATTAGGTTGCAGATACGCTTTCTAAGCATGCTTTGGAGCTTCAGGCTGATTCTTGGTGGTTCTCTGCCCCGCCGTTCTATTCTTCTTTAGTTGACAATGACTGCATAGGCCGGGAGTCTTTTTGTTTTTCTTGATTTTTTTTTTCTTTTTGGTTTGGCCTGCGTGCCTCTTTTTGTTTGGGGTTGTTTTCCTAGGTCTTTGTGCTTTGTTGCTTTTTGTCACTTTTTTCTTTTCTTTTATCTTTTTTATATATGGATACTGTCTAGGGGTTTTTCAGCATATAATCGCTTGTGATGCTCTTTCCCTTTAGATCAGTCCAATTTTATTTATAAAAAAAAGAAAAAAAAGAAGCTAATCTGCCATCAAAATCACCATAAGAAGTGTAGGCGGATAGATTATACGTTTAATCCAAGGGTAAAGTTGTCATTCTGAATTTTACAGCAAATCTGAAACTTGAGCCTCAGCGACATGCAGTGTTATTTGCCAAATCCAAAACTAGAAAAGCAAATAGTCTGAAGCATGAAGTAGAAGATCTAAAAAAAAAAAAAACAAACATATGAATAGTGCACATATATATATATCTATCTCTATATATATAGTGCTTATCAGGTCAGGTATACCTGAGATTAACAAATCTCTAGGATTATGTGATCGTACGTGAGACCATGTGATTAAATATTTATAATGTTATCGCATATACATTACATGTGATCACAACAAAAACAAGACTTGAAACTTTAATGTGATCACTTGTTTTAATTTTATTGTGATCATATATAACTTATATGCGATAACATTATAAATGTGTACGATCACACGATCTTATGTACTATTACATGATCCCAGAGATTAGTTAGTCTCAGGTATACCTAACCTAAAAATTCAACCTAAGCTTCAGCTACATGCAAGCACCAATTTCACAACAGATTGAATTGTTCATAGATCTGAAAATCGAATCTTAACAAATCAATCAAAGAAGTATCTTTCAAATAATTGATTGAGTGAGAGAAGAATTCAGAGAGAAACAGAGAGAGAGAGAGCTCTGTCAGCAAAGTCCAGCTCCAATAATTGGAGCCGAAACGGCGTCGTAAGCAAATATTTAGCAATATAACGTGTGGTAACGGTGATGACGTCAAGCCAACGTGGTGAATGATGACGTGGTCAATCGAACATGAAGACAGAATGATGTCAAATGACAATAATTTCAGTGCGCAGATCACATTCTGTCATTTAACAAACTTGTACATGTTCTTTATTGGACAAGTCGAATTCGACAAATCTCTCTACCAACCCAATCGAGCCGTACGTTCAGACTTTTATTGATATATGTAACAGGCTGTCCAGACGTGCGGATGGTACCGTATCTTATTAATTAATGCAAACCGTGGGCCCCATGATGCTGGTTATCATTCTCCAATCTTTGAATATACCGAAACCTTTTCAACTGAGCTGGTTTTTATTTATTTTTTATTTTTTATTTTTTAATGTTGGTCGGTTGCTACCTTATAGTCAAATGGACATTTGATGTGACTTGTTAAGGTTGGACTAGTATATAAAACGCATGCATGCTTCTTTGCTTAACATGGCAGTTCCAATGGAAAGTGTGATCATATGATAGTTGTGAAGCCTTTCAGAGGATCGACATATATGGCCATATTTACAAAGACACTTAGCAGCTCTGATATTGAGTGGAGATTGAAGATTCCGGGAGATTGTGCTGCAGAATTCCCTCCTTTCCACAGAGACCAACACATTGAATTCAACGTCAAAGATGAGAGCGGCCATCAATGGACATTTCGTTGTGCCCGTCAGTCTGCGCCCAACTCTGGAATTGTTATCATTTCAGGATGGCATGAATTTGTTGCTAAGCGTAAGAATCTGGAAGTTGGTGATACAATCCATTTCCAGAAGGAGCTAGACCACTCTACCAGAGCACATTACAGAATTAGAGTCACAAAAAAAAACAGACCAAATATTTCTGAATAATAGTTTTGAAAGTATTTCAGATGTATGAGTACAATTAATTTTGACATTTAAGGTTGAAAATGCTTTACTACTCTCACCTTAATTATTTTGATCAGTGTATATCTTCATTTTGCCCCTCTTCACTGGCGCCGGTTGGCTTGCTTTTTTTCAAGAGAAAGGTCTTCAAGTTGGCAATCAAATCATCTTCTCCAAGTACCAAGATGAAGCTGGTGGTCCATGGAAATACAAAATTGACTACGATCGCCGACTACGATCTTTCACTTTAAATGAATAAACCATAGATCCACATGCAAGTTAGGTGGTTTTAGTTTATTATCTTAATGAAATGTCAAAGTCAGAAGTTGCTTTCTATATACCCTCTCGGAGTCAGAAGCCACTTGGGTGGTTTTAGTTTCCTACTGTCAAAGTTATTAAGTGGTTTCCGTTTGCTTTCTTAATGAACTGTCAGATTCCGAAGTCTTGTTTTCTTAATATACTGTTAGAGCTACTCAGAAGTAAGCTCATGAATGTGCTCGTCACTTTATTAATTTCTATATAAAATGAGTGACTTAAGTGACATTAGTTGTCAAGTGTTTAATATTTTAATTTGTTATCCGATGAAGCAGCTCCACATATTTTCTTTAATTAATTTTATATGCACGCATTATCATATGGATTTTCTAAATCTGCTTTGAAAGTGAAGAATTGCATGCTCTTTTCACTATCATAATCATTTAATTCAAAATCTCGATTGTTTGGAAAAATGAACTTGAGCATGTGGATGTGGGTCATTCTTCAATGTTATTGGTAGCTATAAAAAGCTGTCATAATTTTTATTTTTATTTTTATTTTAGAAAAACTTTAATGATGTTGGGAGTTTCAAAATATTAGATTAAAACATTGTCGTATCCATCAAATGATGAGAACCATTAATGTGATGATATGATGATTGATGATGTAATCGTTAGATAGTGATATTTGTTATTTACCAACTTTCAATTTCCAAGTACAAAAAAGAACCTTTTTCTTTAATAATTAACATGTTGAAGACAGAAAGTCCATTTCAATCATTCACATTGAAAATGTTGTCTATGACATAACATAACATATAACATATATTAATAAAAAATATAAAGTGCATTGACCTAAAAGTGCAAAATAAAAAAGCAAAATTCTTTTGGTGGTGCTTTTATATATATATATATATATATATATATATATATATAAATAGAAATTCTATTATCAGTTCGAACTGATAAAAGTTATATCAATTCCTTACATGTGGGTAACTGGATTTAAATACTTTGACTTAGCTGTATGCACTTGTCAGTCAAAGTATTTAAATCCAGTGACCCACATACAAGGAACTAATATAACTTTTATCAGTTCGAACTGGTAATAGAAAGACTATATATATATATATATGTGTGTGTGTGTGTGTGTGTGTGTTTAAGCATCAAAAGGACGAGATGGGTTTTGGTGAAATCACATATATGATATAAGTGTATAACATAACATAACATAGTATATAACATAACATTACATAGTTGTAAATATTTATCCCACCTTTGGCTATAAAATCTCGAAGTATGGGGAGCCCTCTCCCAAAAGTGAGAGCAACTCTCTCTCCGGTTGTGAGAGTTGTAGACTATATATAATCTCTCCTCGATAGTTAGAGTAGTATTCCGGGCAGTTAGTTGTAATTCAAAAGAAAAAAAAAAATAATAATAATATAATGGTCACTTCTCCAATTAATATATATAATACTTATTATTCATTATTATTATAAAGAATTACACTATTTCATAAATTTGAGATTTTTTTTGGAAGGGAAGAGACTCGAACCCGTAATCTAATGGTGCAGGCTTTAGGAGATTTATTGGTAATCAATGGTTAAGATTTATTTTTTTCATTATTTCTCATTCGTTATCTTTAAATGTATAGTACATTATTATCTTCAACCGTTTTATATCAGAAAAAAAAAAATAAAAAATCCTTAGTATAGGATCAAATCGGAAGAAGCAAATCTTAACAAAAAATAATTAACCGGCCTCATCAAATGTTGAAAACCCTTTCTCCTACTAAATTAGTTAATCTCGTGATCCGGTCACTTTCTTATCTAAAGCGAAAGCAATACATGGAAATAAGAATCTGATCGACTTCAATGATATTTTTAGTCAGAAAGTAGATTTCAAGTTTGTCTGTCGTCTGTACCAACCAACAATTTGTTGTTGATTTTTCAGCAACAAAATGTCACTGAAAAGAGACAAAAGAGATCATCTAGAACTTTATTTATTTTCTTTCTAATAATTTTTTTTTGTCAACATGTGCCTAAGCTATAGAGGGGTCCACTCTTTAAAAGATGTTGAATCATAAGAGACAACGTACTTTTAATAAAGATAAAGATAATCTGATCATCTACAAAACTTTTAATAAATATTTTTGGACTAATTGCACAAACGTCCCCTGAGTTTAGGCATAATTATATGTATATGAAATTTTTACCCATAATTACACAAACATCCCCTGTAATTAGTTGACTTTGTTAAATCTAACCATTGACCATAATTTTAACCAAAAATGACTAAAGTGCCCCTAGTTACCTATTTTATAATTAATTATATATATACTTTTTTTTGACAATTTATATATATACTTAAAAAAATAATTATATATACTTAAAAAAATAATTACATATATTCTTAAAATAATAATTATATATAATACTTAATTAATTTATTTAAAAAAATGGATTATAAAAATGTAAAAAATGGATTATAAAAATTGTTAAATAAATAAATTAAGTATTGTATATAATTATTATTTTAAGTATATATATAAATTATCAAAAAAAAAAGTATATATATAATTAATAATAAAATAGGTAACTAGGGGCACTTTGGTCATTTTTTGGTTAAAATTGTGGTCAATGGTTAGATTTAACGAAGTCAACTAATTACAAGGGATGTTTGTGCAATTATGGATAAAAATTCCATATACATGCAATTATGCCTAAACTCAAGGGACGTTTGTGCAATTAGTCCAATATTTTTTGATCGGATATATTTGTCATTTGCTTTTATTAGAGAATGTCTGCGTCAACAAAATATTTATGACAATCGAACTGTTATCTTAGTTGTGTCTTGTCAATCATTTTCATGAAGAATGGTGCATGCTTCGCTTGTCTTTATATTAAGTTGTTTAGATAGAAAATTGTCATCTCTAAAAGTTATACTTGTGAAGCATATCAGAGGACATATATGGCCATATTTACAAAGACACTTAGCAGCTCTGATATTGAGAGAAGATTGACAATTCTGGGAGATTGTGCTGCAGAATTCCCTCCTTTCCACAGAGACCAACACAATGAATTCAACGTCAAAGATGATGAGAGCGGCCATCAATGGATATTTTGTTGTGC
Source organism: Acer saccharum (assembly GCA_030490815.1). Lineage (NCBI taxonomy): Eukaryota > Viridiplantae > Streptophyta > Magnoliopsida > Sapindales > Sapindaceae > Acer > Acer saccharum. Next base: position 10,420,741 of record CM059874.1, read on the forward strand.
CAGTCAATTGTTGGGGATAATTCTGAACTAATGAACGCGGAAATGTTGTGCCTAATTTATGCCTATAACTCATAGTAATTAATAACGTCAATAAGCAGAAAAATAGATGAGAGAGAATAATCAATCATAACACAAGATATACGTGGAAAACCTAAATTAGGTAAAAAACCACGGGCCGTTAGGATGACAGAGAAAGTTCCACTATATGATAAATTGTTACAACTATATACTCTAGGATTCTCTCTCACACTTCAACCCCAAACCACACTCATAAGATCCTCACTGAGTACCCCCACAATATCCCCTAGGTCTCCCTTGAATATCACCCACGGATCTCTAACTTGATCCATCGATATTCCCTTGAATCCCTCCCCAGATATTCCCTTGGGTCTCCCCCGTATCTCACCCCACTCTATCTGATCTTACATGGTTTTCTTTTTGCTCCACAGCCATAAATCTAATAACATAGATATGAGGTCTATTTATACTAGTTACAGGGAGTTTAAGATAAAAGGAAATCTTACTCCTAAACGTACAAGATTTACTTGTTTCACATAAATACTATTTCCTTTTATGACAAGTCTTCTTGTAAAAAGTATTTATTTTCCTTCAAGCACAAGAAATTCCCAAAAGAACACTTTCCATTTCCATTGAAGATTTTTCGTTCCGTGCATGCTTATGATTGACTACGATTCGGGTCACGGTTGTGCACCCACTTCCTAAACCGTTATAAGTCACCTTAAATTACATCGCTCAGAAAACCACGATCCATACGCTGAAAACGATCTTCAGCCTTCTGTTCTTCTGGTCTTCTGGTCTTTTGGTCTTCAAACCTCTCTTAAACAACACCATTTTATCTTCCAAACGTATCCCACATCTCCAGGAAGCTTCATATCAATTGAGTCTTGTTTGGTTCACATTTGGTTTGCTTTGGAATACAAGTCAAAACCTAACAATTCTCTCATTTGACTTGAATTCTCAAGATTGTCCACAGCCACAATTCTCATCACCGAGAATCATCATACCCTACCATAAGGTATAACCACTTAGGAACGAACCATCCTAAGATTTTTCTTCACGCATTTTATTTATTTATTTATTTATTTATTTTTGTGTTCGTTGTTCCAGCACCATGTCGAAATAACCTGCTGAAATTGTGGTGCAACTCCTCAAGTCAAATTTCTAGGGAGTTTCTCAATTATCGACATCTTTGTCCACCATACACCTTGCATCACTTTCTGACTAATGCCTTGTGCTAAAAAGATAAACATGTCCTTACATCACCTAACCATATGAAAGACCTTCTGTCCTTGCATCATATACTTGGTGAAAGACTTGCTACTAGAAACTTGGAGTGCTTTGCTGGATAAGCCCCATACCATACCATAGAGATATATATTTTTTTTTTGTGCGTTCAGGAGTTTTTATTTTTTATTTTTTATTATACAATCAGCGCCTTGTGTAACCCAAATTGGATCTCCATGACTTGTACCTACCACCACAAGCCAAACTTCTCCTCCATCAATATTCTTCATTTCATCAAACCTTACCAAGTTCAAAACCGCCTTCAAGACGTATCTCCTTAAACCATAATAGGCAACCATGATCATCATTATTCCAATGCCACCAAGTCCTCCATACGATCTCTCGTAAAGACTTGTCACCACCATCGCCAAACCATATGGCTCTGATATCAATTGTTGGGGATAATTCTGAACTGATGAACGCAGAAACGTCGTGCCTAATATACGCCTATAACTCATAGCAATTAATAACGTCAATAAGCAAAAAAATAGATGAGAGTGAATAATCAATCATAACACAAGATATACGTGGAAAACCCAAATCAAGTAAAAAATCATGGGCCGTTAGGACGAAAGAGAAAGTTCCACTATATGATAAATTGTTACAACTATATGCTCTAGGATTCTCTTTCACATTTTAACCCCAAACCACACTCATAAGATCCTCACCGAGTACCCCCATAATATCCCATAGCTCTCCCCTGAATATCACCCATGAATCTCTAACTTGATTCACCAATATTCCCTTGGATCCCTCCCCAGATATTCCCTTGGGTCTCCTCCGGATCTCACCACACTCTCTCTGATGTTACATGGTGTTCTTTTTGCTCCACAACCTTAAATCAAATAACATAGATATTAGGTCTATTTATACTAGTTACAGGGAGTTTAAGATAAAAGGAAATCCTACTCCTAAACGTACAAGATTTACTTGTTTCACATAAATACTATTTCCTTTTATGACAAGTCTTCTTGTAAAAAGTATTCATTTTCCGTCAAGCACAAGAACTTCCCAAAAAACACTTTCCTTTTCCATTGAAGATTTTCCATTCCACGCATGCTTATGATTGACTACAATTTAGGTCATGGTTGCACACCGCTTCCTAAACCGTTACAAGTCACCTTAAATGACATTGCTCGAAAAATCACGATCCATACGCTGAAATGATCTTCAGTCTTCCATTCTTCTGGTCTTCAAACCTCCCTCAAACAACACTATTCCATCTTCCAAATGTATCCCACATCTCTAGGAAGCTCCACATCAGTTGAGTCTTATTTGGTTCACATTTGGTTTGCTTTGGAATACAAGTCAAAACCTAACATCAATCTGCGCCCAATACTGGAATTTTTATCAATTCAGGATGGCTTCAATTTGCTCATTGTAAGAATCTGGAATGTGGTGATACAATCCATTTCCAGAAGGAGCTAGACCACTCTACCAGAGCACATCATTACAGAATTGGAGTCACAAAAAAATAAAAAGTAAAAAATGCTGAATGATAGTTTTGAAAGTATTTCAGATTTATGAGTACAATTAATTTTAACATTTAAGGTTGAAAATGCTTTACTACTCTCACCTTAATTATTTTGATTACAATGTTAATATTAGTGAAAACGTTTACAAATACAAACCAAAATACAGTCCGAGAAAGAGGGCAGAATTGGAATGTTATTCAAATCCATACACAAACCACAGCAAGTGCTTTTTTGCTAACTTTCACAAAAGCTGTATGTTTTCAAAGTGCAGTGACAAAGATATGCACTTTTTAGAAGAATGTTTGAATGGTCTATGGTGATATTGTCCAAAGATTCTCAAAACAAAGATCCGCTGTAGGATTAATGATGTGAAAAGTGAACTAAAACATAAACGGTGAGAATTGTTAAAAAGGACAACCTAAATTATGTTTTTAACCTCCTACACTATTAATAATCACATTAAAATTTTTATTTCAATCCATAATCAAAATTACAAAAATACACATGCAACATCTTTTATTTCATTTTATTTGCGAAAAAAACATTAAACCTAGAGTAAAACATAAAATTTAGAAGGAAAACATGGAAAAAATGTAAAATCTAAGGAAAAAAATGTGAAAAGGTTAAACCTTGAAGAAAAACGTGAAACTTTGATATATTTTTCACAACTGAAAATTACTGAAACACCATCCAAAACATTGTTTTTAATATTTTACATACAAATTACTAAAACATCCTCTATAAGGGATGTTTCAATAGTTTCACATTTAGGGTTTTAATTTTTTTTCTTTGTCTTCTCCAAATCGAAAATGCCACTAAGATGGGTCACCCTGATGGCGCTCTTGCTGCACTTGGGCGTGCTATGCCCAAGCGACACCGCGCCTGAGTAGCATTGGACTCAATAATTCGTTCCTTGGGCAGTGCACGCCTTGTAGTGCTATCTTCAACAAAACACTATCAATGTGAGATCAAAGTGAGACGGGAGAAAACAAAGGAGAAAAGAGGATATGGGGTTTGATGATTGTTTTTATATGGGGTACTTCGACAATTGCTCAAAAATTTTGTCGTAAACAGTTAAATTTTCATACGTGGTTAAAAATAAATCACTTATATTTCTGGAGCATAGTATTGAGTTTTTTTTTTTTTCCCAAAATCAAAAAAAATATCAAAATCATACCCTTCCAAAAAAATCTTGAATTTATATAAAATTTCAACAACAAAAAAAAATCCCCCCTTTTTTTTAAACGTTATCAATTTAATCCAAGAATTTGTAGTTAGGTTATGTAATTCTTATTGTTTCATTTGGTGTCTAATTAGTCCCTCTTATTTCAATTTATATCAAATTATTTCCATAAAATTTTAATGAGATAGGCTATTGATCGGACTATTTTATACCTATTTGAGGTCCCCCATTTCCAATTGTTTGTCTCGTTTTCGAGCGTATTTTTGTATATAATGTTTGGTTTGAGCCTTGTGTAGGTACATATTCCCTACAACAGGTATTTGAGCTTAAAGATTAGTTGGGGAGGCAAAATGGAGCAAAAAGGGCTGAAATTGTATATATGCGTGCAAAACGGTCAACTTTCAAGGGTCATATCTTCCTCCTCAGATCGAATCACATTGATATCTTTATATATTCGGAAAGCCCCGGAAGTCTAGTTTCCAGAACATTTTACTAATTGTGATTCTGAGCTTTCTGCAGGAAGTTATGCCCATTTCCGTAACGGTGCGCGATGCTAAAATGCTGAAATGGCGTTAGGTCTAAACGGCTACTTCAAATGGCGGCCAGGCCGCAAAACGAAACCGTTGATTAGCTCCAGAAAGTCATTTTTTGGGCGAATTTTAGGGACAGTTTCATCCTTTCATCCCCAATTCGTGCCCTAACCTCCCAACACTATCTAAACACCTTATTCTCTTCTCTCCCAAGAGAATACACACCCCACACCACTTCCTCTTCTTCTTCATCTTCATCTTCTTCACCTAATAAGAGAGAGAGAAGCTTTCTAGAGCATCCATGGAGGTTTTTCCTCCATGGATGCTCCCCACTTCATCTTCTACCCATCATCCATCCATTTAGGAGTAGATTGCAAGGAGAAAGGAGGGTCTTTGGACCAATTTTGAGCTAGGGTTTCATGGAGGACTTGGAGGAGGTTTTCTTCAAGGGTTGTCTCCTTTAACTCATCTCTTTGTATTTCTTGTTTTCTTAAATGTGTAATCCCCACTTGGGAATATTTGTAAACCTATATTTGTGCTCGATTTATATAATGGTTGTTTTTATATCCAATTTTTGTTTTGATTCATTCTTGATTGTTGTTGAACATATCTCTTATCTTGAAATGCATGTTTATAGATGATTGAAAATTGATATGTGTTCGTGGATGGAATTAGGAGTAGAATAACTTAATTGTAGGAGTAGTTGTAATCAAATATCCCATTTGTGTGTGTATGTCTTTAGAAGATCTAAATTGCATGTCATGAATAGGTTTGGGTGACTTAGAGTTAGGATTGTGCCTTTGGAGGGGCTCTCCAGGCATAGTTTTGGCTAATTAGCTAAGAAGAGTGGGTGAACCTATTAATTGCCATATTAGAAGGGTTTGGTTCATTGTTCTTATTAACAATTGGACTTTAGCTATTTATCACTCTAGGGGCTCTAGGTGAGTCATGGTTAGAGTTACAATTATTGGTCTATGGCTATTTCTCACGCTAAGGGCTCTAGGTGAGTTATAGTCGGAGATACAATTACTCTTTCCACATTCATTAAACTTTCACGTTGCCATTTTACATTACGAAGCCATCATTGTGGCTCAATGTAGTTTTGTTTGTAGAATCGGTTCACAAATGTTGGTTGCGGTTTTGTGTACGAGGGGCTCTTGACACACTCTTCAACCGTTAGCTCTATGAATGGGTATAAATCGGATTAAGGCAAGAACGAACCCTTAACTAAAATTGGATGTCCTTAATGTCTAACAACCAACTATTTGTGCACTTATGTATGGTGAACTTGTTGAACCTTGTGTGACCATTTTCATGCATCTCTCATATCCACCATTTTATTTATCACTTTAAACACCATTCTCACCTTTCCATATTCTCTTTGTTTTTATTTATTTTCATTTTCATTCTCTACACACACACACACACACACACACACCGCATTGTACATACAGTTCACACACACCATTCTCACCTTTCCGCATTCTATTTACATGCTTACAATAAACTCTAGAACTTGAAATAGTTGACGAATCACACCTCCCTGCGGAACGATACCCTCATTTGCCGCTTTACTAGTCTTTTGCTAGTTTAAAGCACATTGCGTAGGAAACCTCTTTTTAAATGAAATAATCTTTTGATCCTTGCGATTTCTTAATGACGGAAAAAGTGTAGTATCAGCTATTGTGGTAGACAAAATAGCACACCCCAAATAATTAGTTGTAGCCCAAGTAGTAACAAATCTTTCACTGGTTTGGATTGCTAAAAGTTTGATAACTTTATATGAAACAAGCCCAATCGTAGGCCCAAGAGCAATTGCAAATCTTGACTAAGTCTACAAAGACCAAGTCTTGTAGACTCTCAACAAATTAATTCAAAGTTGTTCAGTTACCTTGATTCTAGATGATAATCTCGTATATCTCGGGCCAAGATAGTGAGATCACACGATCTCTTCGTGAAAGAGGATCTCCACCTCTACTATAAATAGAGGACACCCCATCATTTGGAGGGGATCTTTTTGAGACGATTTGGGTCCCTCACTCACACAAAGCAAAGGCAAAATAAGCCCACTCCATTTGATTTATCATCTGATACTTCTCCATGTTCAAACCATTCCTTATTAAATTCATTTATTTATTATCATCTGGTTCGACTTGTTCTCAGTTATTGAACTCATTCGACAACGATCGGCAACGGTCTTGCCTTGTCTCCTCTTAGCAAATTAATTTACTCAACGCTCAGCCCAAGCGAACATAAGACTCTCCGAACGATACCACTCAGGATTCAACAGCTTTGTTTACAGTTTGATTTAGATTTTATTCATTTAATTGTTGATTCGAAATTACTTTATTTATTGATAAATTGTCTAACCCAAGCATCGGAGAGTCCCCAACGGGACACCCCCTTCTTGCTCCGTTCTACCTTCTTATTTTTTACAGGATCTCGTAATGCACGACCTACTAATTTCTGCTATACCATTGTCAGTGCCCATCGACATCGGGCTTTTTAGCTATTATACTCATATATAATTCTTGGAAACTAAATTAATCAAAAAAAATTTTTGGGAAAAACTAAATAACTCATATTAATTATCCATTAAAAATTACAAAAACTTATAAAAATTTTATATTGTCAATTTGTCTTGATATAAAATATATCAGGACGAAGAATGTGGACCATTAGATTTACATATTTTGACTCAAAGTGTTTGCACTTATCAAAACCTCTTCATAATCTATGGTCCACATTTTTCGTCCTGATATATTTTATATCAGGATGAACTGACAGTAGAAAGACTATATATATATATATTTATAGGGACACAATCTATAGAACACCGGTATACCTGTACACCATGTAGAAAATATTGCGATTGAAGCTTGGATCACACCTTTTCAAATTACGATCACAATATTTCGTACACGGTGTTCGAAAACAATGGTGTTCTATAGCCTAACCCATATATATATATATATATCTATGGTCATTCTTCGGTTCAATATTACACGATACAACTGTATGTGATCATAAATATATATAATGTTATTGCATATGAATTGCACATGATCAGACAATTAAATTATTGCGATCGCATGTTAGAATATGCAATCACATATTAGTTGATGTGGTTGTACCAAAGAAGTCAATTTTTTTAATGTTGCATCATGTAACGTTGCACCCAAGGGCAGCCCATATATATATAAATAACTATATATATATATACATAAATTCTATTATCAGTTTGAACTGACAAAAATTATATCAGTTTCTTGCATGTGGGCCATTGGATTTAAATACTTTGACTTGGCTGTATGCACTTGTCAATCAAAGTATTTAAATCCAGTGGCCCATATATAAGGAACTGATATAACTTTTGTCAGTTCGAAATGATAATAGAAAGACTGTATATATATATATATATTATAGCCTACTTAAATCATTCAAAACCATGCACCGATTGATCAAAAAGAAGATTAGGTTATAAAAATATTGTTTTGATGCCACTACTAGTGGTGAAAAATCATCAAAACCGATTATATGTGCGAATTGCAGAAAACACACTAACAACCTTAATAGTTATGCACAACCACAACCAAGAGAGAAAACAATAAATCGTAGAAAATAATAAAGATTTACAGGGTTCGAAAACACTAACAACCTTAATAGTTAAGCACAACCACAACCAAGAAAGAAAAAAATATATTGCATAAAATAACAACACGAGATTTACGTGGTTCGGCGTAAGCCTACATCCACGGGTCAAACTCCGAATAATATCTCCACTATTATCACCAATAACGGGTACACAAACAAACTCCTCTTAGAGACAATAATCTAAGGAATATCAATACAAAGAGAAGAAAGTAAGAAATACCTCACCACAACAAACTCTCTCAAATACTACAAATTGAGGTAGACTTGAATCCTAGGAACTCACTACTTCTGACGAATTCGAAAACGGAGGCGGAATGATGGAGAAAATGAGATACCAATTTCTTCTTTTCTCTTTCTATCCTCTCTTTCTTTTCTTCTCACTTTTTTTCTTAGCCCCCGATCAAGCAATAAGTTTGTTTTATATAAAACAAATCATTAGGGTTGTTTACAACCTTAATTACCAAATAGTCCATTGACTATTTGGGCCACCCAAACTCTCATTGGGCTAGATCCTATTTGGTTTCCAAGCCCAACAATCCCCCTCTCCAGTCAATGAGGGAGGTACTCCATAGCCCCACTACCGGGAGTCCACGCCAAGTGCCTCAGTGCAGAACTTCTCTTTATTGGGAACCACCGTCATTAACACCTTAGTGAGTAATCCAACGTGTCTCTTCTTGTGAACAACTCTACCATTAGCAAAGGGATTAGACGACATCTTTGCTAGAACCTGCAAACCTTCATTAGCCAATAGAATTTTTGACTTCCTTGCTCTAACTCGTAACCCCTGTTCACCCATGTGGTCTCACCAGTTTTGCCACGCAATTGAAGAGACACATTTCTGCACCTTCACCTTGGTTTTAAACAACCTGCCAGTTGCTTCCCCTCAAGCAACAACCATGAAACCCTTTTTCAGTCTCCATTTCCCATTACCAAACTGATTCTCAAAGTCTTGCTCATATAATGTGATTATAGAAATCAAATCAGACGTAGATCAGGAACATACCTCACATCCTGCAGTTTGACCTTGCATCCAATATCAGTCTCAATATTAATATCTACAATTCCCTCAATCTTGGAATCACTAGCATTGCCCATCTTCACTGTACCAAAGTCACCAACTTTGCATGTGGAAAACAATTCCAAATTCAGAGTAGCATGACAGGATGCGGTAGTATCAATTATCCATTCATCACCTTCATCAATCGATTGAAGACAATATCCAGCAGGGTATACAAATGCATTGCACTGCATCTAAAATCTTTTATATATTAAGATTTTCCTAGTCTTTTAGGTGTCTATCGAATTTTATTGCTTACTATATTCTACTAAATTGTATATTAAATTTATAAGTTAAATTCTAAATCAATGATATAGGTTGATATCGGTTGTGAAGTTTGAGTAATTTAACTCAAAGTTTTGTGAATTATGAAATTATAACAATGCTTATTCACTTGGGATATCCTAATTCCATGGTATGTGCGGTGATTGTGATATTAACTGCTGTTTTACAACCATGTAATTCCACATTAGTGGTGAGGGATTGAGTCTCACTGTACGTATTTTAAATGTATGTGTATGGAGTTTAGATATCTCTTGATTGTGATGTGTGGAGTATATATTCAGGTTGCACATATAGTATTTTATATAGGTAGTATTTTATATTGTACAAAAAGCTCAATACGGCCAATCCATATAGCTAGTTAGCTGCTCAATATTTGTTTATTTCTTTTTTTTTTAAGTATTTGTTTATTTCTTTTAATATTTAAACACCGTCCCTTACGGAGCTGATAAAGCAATCTATTTTTTTTTTAAATAAAAAAAAATAACGTAGCAACTAGAAAATCCAATCATCTGAAACTCATCATTTATAATATTGTGTTAATATGTACTTTTAGAATCTCTATGAATATTTGATGATATATGACTCTAATTATTATGAGATTTTGTTAATATAGTACTTTTGATGCTGAAAGTATGTCGGATACAAGAAGGATGATGGTTTTTGATCGTCATATTTCTACGACGGGTAAAACCCATCAAGAATTTATGATGTGAAATATCGTCATAAACTTATGACACTTTTATAACCGTCAAAAAACTGTTCTTTACGCAGGGATCAATGACTTTTTTTAAACGTCATGAATTGCCTGTTATAACGGTTTTTCTCCATCATAAAACTTTGTTTTTCTTGTAGTGAAACATAGTCAGTCAGTTGTATTTGTATATACACAATAGATTGTTTCTTAAATTTATTGTTTCTTGTCTTAATTTCCATACATTTATATATACACAACAGATTTTCTATTACGATTCCGCCATTGAAAATTAGTTGGATAAATAAGTTGAATAATATTATGGTGAAAAATTTGAGGTAAATTTATATGAGTAATTATTTTTTTATATTATGCAATTAATTATTTAAGAATAATATTTTTATGTCAAAAAAATTAATTCATTTTGTTTATGTTAACTAATAGAAATTAATTAGTATTGTATAAATTTTTATTGAAAGAATAATCTTTTAAAGATGCTCTTTTACATTAAATTGGTGTTGGATGTATTGGGGTAAGAAAAAAATTGATGTAAAAGTATTCCTAAAAGATTCTCTTTTTACATCAATTTAGTGCATGTAATATTTGGTATTCTCCATTGTAGATTCCTCGGAACTTAATTTCAAAATGGATGATTAAAAAAGGCAAATCCAAGGCGAATGAAACGACAAAATGTTGAAGCAGTTGACAGTTAATTAGTGGGCCAGGAATCTAATATTGTCTGATTCCTACATTTTGGTAGTGCTTGAAAAAGTCTAACAATCTTCCAATCAATATTGACTAATAATAATAATAAAAAAAAAAAGAAAGATAGAACCTTTGAATTGATTGTCCACTTCAATTCAAGTGATGATGTGCAACTGTATAAAAAGCTCAATATTATTATAAGATTTTGTTAACATGTACTTCTTTTAGAACACCGTATACTTTTTTTTTCTAAAAAAAAAAAAAGTATTAAAAAATGAATAAATAATCCTAATTATTAATAATATTAGTTTACTAGAATGCTTTTTAGGTCAAATTAAAGAACCTTTGATGCTAGCCAAGTTGTTGGTGATGACTCATTACTGGTTAAGTTTGAAACTGAGTGGATTTGGTCATGGGATTCTGTAGTGGCCCCTACAAAAGGTTTTTAATATTATTTACATGTATCGTCATTAGAATTTCAGATGATAGGATTTGTCAAAAAGAAAACAAAAGAACAACTAGTACATTTTCAGTATAGTACATTTGGACGGTTTGAGATGGCCGGTTGACTATAAGATTTAGATCATTTTATTATCTGAACAACTAGTTCACTTATACCTTTTAAATATTATTCAACAAACTGCATAGATGGATGAATCTAGAATGATATATAAAATTCAGGTGATGAAAATGATTGAAACTGATATTAATACAACAACCGAATTCCAAACTCAATTCAACAACCGAACACACACTTGAAACTGATATTAATACAAATAGACATTCGGGTAGACATAACCCTAATTATTCAGAGATTGAGAAGTGAAGTAGCATATGGAGACATAGAAAACAACATTTATTTGGACATACAAATAAAGTAGTAGTGCATGCAGATTCTCCCTTGTTTAAGAAGTACGTATTGGGACACCAAATATGACGGTTGATACTCCAGTGAACCCTATTTCAATTCTGAATGTTACCTCATTATTTTCGTTGGTCTCCTGATAAAAAGTGATGTTATCACCTTTACGAAGATGTTTCCGGCTAAAAAATTCCAACCATTCTTTACCACTGATAACTGGCTTCAAGAATTTGCCCTCATTCCGAGTGGAGAGAGGAAAACTCTATTGATGCCCAGTGGCATCTTTGACTGCAATGCGTACCTTCTCTCCTAGAGATAATTTTGCGATCTCGGCCAATTTCCTAGAGGGAATTGCTAGCCTATGATTGACATCTGTTTCGGACAGTGGTTTCTTAAAGATAATCTCCATTGTTTTAATCTGATGCTGAGAGTATGTCGGATATAAATAGATGAGCAGCTTATTTATAGCCATAGTATTATGGAATATTGAGATCCTTGTCAAGATTCTATATGTACTTTTTTCTATAAAAAGTCGGCTGTTATTGTTATCAATATTCTCCAAAAGTTATGGACACTCAATAATAAAAGTCGACAAACATGTGAATTTCACCTGTCGTGTCAATCTTGTTCTTTTCATAAACCTGATAATTGAGTGATTTTTGTTAGTATGTGACAATCTGGCAATCTTTTTCTTTCTCTTTAATTTGTTGAATATTGCATGGATGCTCAAGTCTTTGTCTAACTGTCCAAATATTCAACACCACTCTTTTCTCTTTTGGATGCACGTGTCATGTGTGCTGCTCACGTCACTTTATATTTATAAAAACTATCATTCTTTTTGTGCGGCTTGATGGAATTATAGAAACAGCTTTCGATATCATTCGATTTGTCAGTACTTGGATCGATTTGTACTAGTGTTCTATTATTTTATACTGTTAATTATTTTTTTATTTTTATTTTTTGATAGAGAATATACTGTTAATTATTAGATTGTTATAATGTAAACAAATCATTAAAATGAGGGTGATCGATCAATGGTAAGATTTAAGTTCACTCATTTTTCGGTTTACACATATTTTACGATCAATGTTATAATTACAAAACGGCCAGCATTAATTGATCACTCTAAAAACATCTCCAATGCTACAATAGATTGTGAAAGTTTTATATACCACATAGGATAAATAAACATTATGAAAATTTTAATCATGCACTTTCTTTGCATGAATGATTTTAAAACGGTGTTTGGTGAGCATTAATACAACAAATTGACTTCTTTTCTTGGTTTTCATATATATCATTCGTTTTAATAAATATACAAGTATATATGTGTTTAAACAATGAATAATATTCTTAAATTTTTTTGATATGTTATCTACCAACCACCATAATATATTTGTTGATTAATAATGATGGCCGGACCTTTTGTTTTGTTTTGTTTTTATTTTTGAAAAGGCGTCAGACCTTTTGTTTCATTTCAAAATAATTAAACAAAGTTGGGCACGTTATAAAGATATTAAAGTCAAAAGATGCATGCATTTTGAAAGTTGTGAGTTGTAAGATAGTCCATACATCAGTTGAAATAAATATAGGGAAATTTCACTAAAGTCCCTAGGTTTTGGTAAAATATAGTCCGTACGTACATTGTAAGATATGAGTTGTAAGATAATCTGTACATTAGTCGATGGATCTCCATTGTCGAAATGATAGAGATAATTTCTAGATCTCCATCATTTGGAGATCAGTGGAGATCTAATGGATCTCTTAGTTTTTTTATTTTTTTTAAAATATTTTTAATCTTATTTTTTTAATATTTAATTAAAATTCTACTGATATATATATATTTTTTTTTTTTGCAAATTCTTTCATTTTTTTTGGTTTTTTAAGAAAATATTTTTTTATTCTCAATTTGATTTTTATTTATTATTAAAATATGAAAATTATTTTAAATAAATTTTGGAAAACGAAAATACAATAACAAATCCTGTTTAGGGGAAAAATTGACCTTTATACATGTTATTGGGATAACTCTGCTCTTCTAGAAGATTGCACACTAATTAGGAAATAAGTCATAAACAAACTTCTCAGCTAGAATCCTGCGAAGGTTCTAATTCAATGTGCAAGACCTTTGAAACAGGAAAAGAGTTAAATACGACTTCAACAAGTAGCAAGTTCTAATTAAACACCACCACCTTTCTTTACTTGTACAACAAGGATTAGGGTTCTAAGCACATATAAATAGACACATATTCTCATTGTATTAAAAAAGGGGGATCAAAAGATCTAGGTATCAAAGGATCGATCTATCGATCCATCCATCTATGTGTAAAAAAGCATAACAATAGCAAGAGAAAATGAGAGATTGAGAGTGTAATCATTCTATTTATAGTAGATTTCTTATCGTCGTCACCGGTACCATGGATGTTTCCTTGCCTTGGGGTTTTACCATGTAAAATATGTGTTATGCTTGATTTATCTTTTATTTCCTACTTTTCTACACTATCATTCACAAATACGAACAAATCGTATTGCAACAACGTGGAGAAAGAGGGTTTGATTATTTAGCTCTCGAATGGTTAAAGCTTCAATCTATCTAGATGTTTGGCGGTTGACTTTTCAACGATCCAAAAATCACCGTTATGATTTTTTCAGTGTTTGGCGGTTGATTATTCAACCGTCAGGAATTTTTATTTATTTATATATTTTTTTAAAAAGTCAACCATTGTGCCTATCTTTTTTATTATATGTAACATGCTATCTCATATATATATATATATATATATATATACAAATTTTCTATTGTCAGTTTATCCTGATATAAAATATATCAAGATGAAAAATGTGGACTATTAAATTTACATACTTTGACTCAAAGTGTATGCACTTATCAAAACTTCTCCATAATCTATGGTCCACATTCTTCGAATGATATATTTATATCAGGATAAACTGATAGTAGAAAGACTGTATATATATGTATAGCCTAACTTTGTATCATGTGAATGGATTTGGATCCCTTCACCTCAATTTGTCATCACCTAAATCAACGGTTTTGATTAATTCTGTCTTTTGGTAGAGTAAAGACATACAAATTAATAAAAATAATCCAGACCATTGATTTGTTATATTATACACGTAACAATAAATTATAAAGATTATGACAATTAAAGTGAGAAGAGGATCCTAATCTGTTACATTATTGGCTATAAAACCACAATAATTGTTGTGAGACTTCTTCCTGTTTTTGGAGTCAACTCTTCTGATTATGGAAGTAGAGATAGAGATCGTGTTGTACTATTTGATTTCAGTAGATCCTACAAATATATATATATATATATATATATATATATTATGTTTGATTAATAACCAACTACAAGTATTTGATCAAGTGTTCTTATTCAAATGCATTCTACAATGCAATAGAAAAAAAATAAAAAATAGAGAAATGCATATATATCCACATCTCCAATTCAATTATCTAAAATCAAATATCCATCAATTTGATGATCAATCATTATAAAACAATTATTCTACTCTCTCTCCTCTTTTATTTTACAATTAAATGAGCTCTAATAATTGTGCACAAAAAAAAAAAAAAAAAATACAAACATTAAAGAAAAAAAATATAAATATTTATTAATGAATCAAAATAATTACATGATTCACAAAACATATCAAACTTACAAGGAAATTTCTATATACAAAAATTTGAATTTAGTTTTATAAGTAAAAAAATTACAAGAACATGGATTTTTTTAGCTAATTACAACAACATGATTGCTCTAACCAATCTTCATCTTTTGCTTTTGATAAAACAGAGCAACCTTCATCTTCATAACTTGAAAAATATAAATAAAATAAAGTTATATTTAATAAAAAATAAATAAACATATATGAATTTACATAGCCATATATTACAATTATGAAATAGAGATCGTAGAGATTGTAACTAAAATGATCTAGGATGGAAAACAATCAACAATGAAACTATCAAAAAATATAAAGAAGAAAAAAGAAAAAGTCTCTTACCAAGAAATATCACTTTACAATGGAAGACATATAATACTTCCACATGTAGATTTATAACCAGATTTTCTAATTGAAATTAATAATAATAATAATAATAATAATAATAATAATATAGTAATACTAGACGTCCAAATGATGTGAGGGACAAAAATTCATTTTCCCTCGTAATCTTTAGAGGTATTTTTAACATTTATTATAGCATTCTTAAATGCTATATAATTAGTTTTGTAAATTACTTAACATTTTTAAAAAGATGTATATTTACATGCTCTAATGTTTGTGAGTTTAAAAACTTCAGATTAACATTGTCGTATCCATCAAATGATGTGAACCATTATGTGATGATATGATGATGTTCTCGTTAGATAGTGATATGTTAGTTACCAACTTTCAATTTCCAAGTACAAAAATGAACCTTTTTTCTTAATAATTAACATGTTGAAGACAGAAAGTCCATTTCAATCATTCACATTGAAAATGTTGTCTATGACATAACATATAACTTATATTAATAAAAAATATAAAATGCATTGACCTAAAAATGAAAAATAAAAACGCAAAATTCTTTTGGTGGTGCTTATATGTTTAAGCATCAAAAGGACAAGATGGATTTTGTGAAATCGCATATATGATATAAGTATATAACATAATATAATTGTAAATAGTTATCCCACATTTGGCCATAAAATCCCAAAGTGTGGGGAGCCTTTTCCCAAAAGTGAGAGCAGCCATCTCTCCGGTTGTAAGAGTATAGACTATATGTAATCTCTCCCTAATAGTGAGTGTAGTATTCCGGATCGCTAGTTGTAATTAATAATAATAATAATAATAATAATAATAATAATAATAACAATAATAATATAATGGTTATATAATACTTATTATTCATTATTATTATTATTATTTTACTGAATTACACTATTTCATAACTTCGAAGCTTTTTTTGGAAGAGGGAAGGCTCGAACCCGTAACCTTATGGTGGATGCGTTAGGAGTTTTAATGGTAATCAATGGTTAAGATTTTTTTTTTTTTTTTTCATTATTTCTCATTCATTATCATTAAATATATAGTACAATATTATTTTCAATTATTTTAGATCAGGAAAAAAATAATCCTCCAGCATCAATCCGAAAAAAGAAGAAGAAGCAAATCTTAACAAAAAATAATTAACCATTTCTCCAGTTTAAATTAGTCAATCTCGTGATCCAGACACTTTCTTATCGAAAACGAAAGCAATACATGGAAATAAGAATCTGATATTTTTAGTCAGAAAGTAGATTTCAAGTTTGTCTGTCGTCTGTACCAACCAACAATTTGCTGTCAATTTTTCTGCAACAAAAAGTCACTGAAATATTAAAATCATACTTATGACAAAGAACAAAATATATTCATTTATTTTTTTGACGGAACAAATATATTCTTTTAAAACATGAAAGTTCAGTTTAAAACTTTCTAGTATGCTTTCACTATTTTTTTTTTTTTTTTTTTTTTTTTTTTACAATATCAATTCATTCAGGAGCAAAACTTTTTAGTATGCTTTCATTATTATTATTATTATTTTACAATATCAATTAATTTAGGAACAGTTTTTTTTTTTTTTTTTTTTTTTTAAGCTTTCGTTATTGGTATTGGTATATCGAGCCGTTGATCTGTGAATCATTTGTCCAAACCCCCTATTTCTCTCCTTCAACATATACGATATAAGATTTGGTCGGTGGTAAATCTCTCATACCTACGTCATAAGATCGTGGGTTCGAGTCCTCCCCCTCTCTGATAAAAGAAAAAAATTCTTGAATTAATGTAATATTTCAAATAAAAAGTCTTCCTCAATACAACCTTAAAAATAATTCGTTTGTAACATACTAACATGAGTGATGGCCACTAAATTTGATACAGCTTTTTGGTTGAAAAGAGACAAAGTGATCATCTAGAACTTCATCAATGAAGTGAAAAGTGGCCATCTAATTTTTTTTCTTTCTAATAATTAATTTGTTTTTTGTCACATGTGCACATCTAATTTTTGTTTTTTGTTTTTCTAATAATAATTAATGCATATTGCACTCGTCCTTTTATTATATATTTGTAATGATTATAGTAGCAAATGTGTTGTCAAAGATTCTCAAAACAAAGATCCGCCGTAGAATTAATATTGATGTGAACAGTGAACTAAAACATAAACCATGAGAATTGTTAAAATGACAACCTAAATTATGTTTTTAACCTCCTACACATTAAAATTTTTTATTTCAATCCGTAAACAAATTACAAAATATACATGCAACTTCTTTTATTTCATTTTATTTGCGAAAAAAATATGAAACCTGGAAGAAAAACGTAGAAAAAAATGTGGAAAGGTTAACCTTGAAAAAAAAAACGTGAAACTTTGATATCTTTTTTTCAACTGAAATAACTGAAACATACCCCAAAACATTGTTTTTATATTTTACATGCAAATTACTAGAACATCCTCTATAAGGGATGTTCATTAGGTGACGCACTCTTACAGCGTTATCTTCAACAAACCGCCATCAATGTGAGATCAAGAGAGATGGAGAGAATAGAGGAGAAAAAGGAGATAGGGTTTGAGGATTGTTTTTATATGGGGTATTTCGACAATTGCTCAAAAAATTTGTTGTAAACAATTAAATTTTCATACGTGATTTCTTATCAAAAAATAATAAATAAATAATAAATAAATTCATATGTGGTTAAAATAAATCTCTTATATTTCTAGAGCATAGTTTTTATTTTTATTTTTTTTTCCCAAAATGAATATGAAAACAAATATCAAATCATACCCTTCCAAAAAAACTCGAATTTATTTATTTATTTTTTTGAAAGAGGACAAAACCAGACAAACTAAAAGGAAGCATAAAAAATAACACCCTTCTCCACGCAGGGAGGACAAGAATTCACCCATCGGAGATCTGAATCCACAGAAAGAGCCATTTTAGCTAAGTTGTGAGCCACCATATTACCAAGTCTGGGGACATGGCAGATAGACTAGCAAGGCAGATTCTCAACAAGAGCCAAAATCTCACAAATAACAGTACCCACATCAGCAAAGGACACAACACCAATGTTAAGCAGCTTCACCAGTTGGAGAGAATCGTCTCAATTTGGAAAGGTACAACCATACTCCAAAGCCGAAAGAACACCACATTTGACAGCCAAAGCCTCCGCTATAAGAGGAGAAACAGTAGCCTTCAAATTCTGCACTGCAGCAAAACTAACAACACCAGAAGAATTACGAATAATGACACCAATACCAATTTTCCGATTCAGATAATCAGTAGCCGCATCCGTGTTTATCTTAAAGAAGCCATCATCCAGCGGCTTCCATTTAACAATAACCCTAGCATCAACCAAGGGGGAGGTTTAATCACCAAGTTCGCCGCTTTCCACTCAACAATAAAATCACAAGCCCAGCTCACCACCGACCCAACATCCTGCTCAGCCAGATTATGCACCACTGGTTTCGACAAAACCAAATACGCCAAACCGTAACACAAAGCAACTCAAGGGATTGAAAGTGCAAAAGCCGCAAGCACACAACATAAATCAAGGAAGTGCATATTATCAGGCACCTTAATACCACTAGCAAAAGCAATCATTACGAACCTGAATTAACTTACGGCAACCCCATAAAGCATGAAACATGGACTCCAGGGACCGATGGCAACGAGGACACGTGGGGTCAACTGGAACACCACGCTGAGCAAGGTAAACCATTGCGGGAAGTGTATGATGGCAAGCTCTCCATAAAAACAGCTTAATCTTAGGAGGGATATGAAGGTGCCACAATGCTTTCCACCAAAGACCAGCCCCATCCACATTAGACGAACAGGGAGAGCCAGACTCCGAAAACTCCACACCCAACCTAGCCACTGCGAACCGTATACTCCCCATTCTACTCAAAGTGCCACAAGAGAATCATCAAAGGACGAATAAAGGGGGATGGAGAGAATTAATCAACATCAGCTGCCAAAAAATTATGCAACAGCATATCCCTATTCGTTGCCAGAAGCAGTCTTCAGACAATCAACCGTGATTTTTCGTGCAGCGTCATAAGAGAAATATTTGAAAAGAATTAGGCTTAGGAATCCATCGGTCTTCATAGACTTAATAGAGTCCCCTTTACCAATCCTCCAACGGGACCCTAAAACAATAATACCCTGACCCCAAACCAAACCCTAACCAAATCAGCTACCTTTAGACTTCGGATTCGCATCCATGAACGAAGAATCAGAAAAATAGCAACTCTTAAGCATTCTCCCAGCTAAGGAATTCGGCTTCCTAATAAGTCTCCAACAGTGTTTCGCAAGGAGAGCCCTGTTAAAAACTTCCAAGTCATGAAACCCAGACCCCCAACCTCCTTATTGGAACACATTTTCCACCAAGAGCTCCAATGCAACTTAGAACACTCATCAGTACCACCCCACCAGAAGCGATTACAGAGATTGGAAGATCCCGGATGAGCATTTTTTGGAAGACGAATAGACCCATCATGTAAGTCGAAATTGCTTGAATAACAGCCTTCAAAAAATCTCCTTACCACCTATAGAAAGCC